>WOXC01007876.1:0-109616 GCA_011680675.1 Gymnobelideus leadbeateri | reverse complement strand
ACCACCTCAGAATAGCAGTCCACGAGATATCGCTTCCTCCAATCTGCTCTCTCCCATACCTTCTCCCATACCCCCTTCGACTTTTCCATTAGAGGAAGGTGAATCTTTGTGTCCCAATGCCTGCACATCTTATCTCCCAATTACAAGCAAAAGAGTATTAATAATAGTATTTATATATATTTGAAACATTTAATCTTAAGACCTTGAATTTCAGATCCATTTCCTTCCTCCCTTGTCACCCATTCCCTCTGGGAAGATAAGTAATTCAGTATAAGTTGTACATGTCTAGCTATGCAAAACATTATCATAGTAGATATATTGTACAAGTCTGCTTATAATTCCCTCCCACTCATCCCATCCCCCACTTGGTCCATTCCCTACTTGATCTTGTCCCTCTTCTATAGTGGGTACTTCCAATCTCCCCTCCCCCCAAGGATGCCCTCCCATCCATCATCCCTCCTCTCATCCCGCTTCCCCCTATTCTGCTGTAGGTTGAGATATCCCATTTAGTATGTATATCATTCTCTCCCTGAACCAAATTCAATGAGAATGTGGTTTTGCCTTTTTGCCTTCCTATTCTCCCCCTCCCTTGAAACCACTTCCCCTTGCTTCTTCTGCATGAGATAGTTTACCTTACCCTGTCTCTCCCCATCTCCTCTTGCCACTTTCCTCTCTCACCTCATAATTTCATCCCTTGAGTATCCTCCCTTCCCAACAAATTCAACCTATGCCCTCTATCCATATATAACTGTAACCATATACACACACATTCACATATGTATTCATATGACCACACACCCTTCTTCCATTATTTTCATAGTGAGAAAAGTTTCATTAGTCACAGTTATTATTTTTCCATATAGGAATGTAAATAGTTAAACTTTGATAAGTTCCTCTTGATTTCTTTACCCTGATGACCTTCTCAGGCATCTCTTGCTTCTTGTGTCTGGATGTCAAATTTTCTATTCAATTCTGGTTTTTTCCTCAAGAATGCTTGAAAGTCCTCTATTCCACTGAATGACCATATTTTCCCCTGAAACAAAATACTCAGTTTTTCTGAGTAGGTGACCCTTGGGTTCATTCCCAGCTCTTTTGCTCTCTGGAATATCATATTCCATGCCCTTCTATCCCTCAGTGTAGAAGCTGTTAGGTCCTGGGCTTTTCTGATTGTGTTTCCACAATGTTGAAATTGTTTCTTCCTGGCTGCTTGTAGTATTTTCTCCTTGATCTGGGGATTCTGGAACCTGGCTATAATATTCCGAGGAGTTTTCTTTTTGGGATCTTTTCAGGAGGTGATCTGTGGATTCTTTCAACCTCTATTTTGTCCTCTGGATCTAAAACATCAGGGCAGTTTTCCTTAAGAATTTCTTGAAGGGTGATTTCTAGGTTCTTTCTTTGATCATGGCTTTCAGGTAGTCCAATAATTTTTAAATTGTCTCTCCTGGATCTATTTTCCAGGACAGTGGTTTTTCCCATGAGATATTTCACATTGCCTTCTATTCTTTCATTTGTTTGGATCTGCTTAACAGCATCTTGATATCTCATAAAGTCATTAGCTTCCATTTGCTCCAGTCTAACTCTGAAGGAATGAATCTCCTCAGTGAACTTTTGAGATTTTTTTTCCATCTGGCAAATTCGACTTTTTAAGGCATTCTTCTCCTCATTGCCCTTTTGGGCCTCTTTTGACATTTGAGTTAGTCTGTTTTTTAAGGTGTTGTTTTCCTCAGTCAGGCTGTTGACCCTCATTTCATACTTTTCCTGCATCCTTCTCATTTATCTTTCCAATTTTTCCTCCACTTCTCTTATTTGATTTTTAAAGTCCTTCTTAAGGTCCTCTATGGCCTGCAACCCGCTCATGTTTTCCCCTGGGGCTTTTGGAGCAGGACTTCTGACCTCACAGTCCTTTTCCTGCTCTATGTCCCCAAAATAGGAGTCTAGGGTTGCATTTTTCTGTTTCCTTTGCCTTGGCATGTTGCCACTTAATTACTTGACTTTTGGGCTTGTTGCCACAGTATGTCTTTGGTGACAGGGGAATTTTTGTCCCAAATCTGTGGGAGGGCAACTTCTGTTTCTGGCAAGCTGTAAACCCACCCACGACTTCCACCCTAGATCACAATCCAGATCCAGGGAGGTTAAATCAAGAGTGATTACCCCCCAAGACTGATTGCTGGATCTCCCTACAGTTCACAGGCCAGGAGCTGGAGCTGCCTCTGAAAACTACAAAATGGCGTGTCTCCTCAGCAGCTTCTAGCCCCCAGGGGAGGAAGCCGACGCATTCCCCAAATGCTGGTCCCAAAGTCCATAGGGCACTAACCTCTCACTTTGTCCTAGGCATGTCTGTTTTGACCGTTCTGGAATTGCCCTTTCCATATTATTTTGTAATTATCTCCTAACAGGTCTTCCAGCTCCCAGATTCTCTATGCTATACTCTATACCACATTGATTTTTTCTAAACCATTACTTTGAACATTTTATAGCTTACTTGAAAATCTTTAATCCTCTACACCAATACAGGATGAGGTCTGAATTCCATGGCCATTATTCAAGATTTTTTATATTTAAGGTTTTTAATTTTAGGTTCTTGTCTACATTTTCAAACTCTAGTCCCATTACTCCCCTTTAAATGGTGCTTTAGAAAGAGTAATATGCCAGTGATACATGATTATTTTAGGGGGAAAAGACCATAGATGGGGGATACTAATTATGAGACTACTCGTGCCATCTGTACCCCTCATTTGGCTCTAATCACATGCTACCTTGTATTTTTCTTTACCTTCCCATGTGTCTTCTTTTTTTCCCCACTAGAATGTATCTATCCTTTAAGTGGAAATATCACTGTGTAGAGCAGTACCCTAATAATAACAACTCTTTTATGTTTTACTTTAAGGTTTGCAAAATGTTTTATATTCTCTATCGATCGTCACAACAACTCTGGGGGGCAACTGCTATATACTTAATAAGTGTTTGTGAAGGATGCTGAGGGTGCTATGTTGACCTTTCTAGTGTCCTATCCTTTGGACTGAGCTGTATTTATGGGGCTAATTGGACCCTTCAAGTTTGGCGTGGTGTAAAAGGGGCAGCCTATAAGTAACTTTACCAAATGTTTGATTTTGGACAATTCACTTAGATTCTCTGGGCCTTTGTTTCCTCATCAGTAAAAATGAAATAATCTAGATGGTTTTCATAGTTTTAAATCAATAATCTCAAGAGCAAAAGTTTTGACTTTGATTTTAAAAGCTTAAAGTTTTTGCTTCAAAGGAACTTTTCCATGCTGCAGGTTTGTTAAATAGTGAAGTGTTATTTATTTTTTTTCCTCTCAGAAGGAGAAATTTATAATAGGGCACAAGTGGACAAACCCTTTTTAAGGTTAAAAAAAGCTTCATCACTGAATCATGATTTTCATATTTGGGTCGTTTAAAATTTCAATATGAAATCACATTAAAAAGCAATATAGCTATTTAAAATGTGAGGAATATTTGATTATTATCTGCCTTAAAACACACTTTTTTTTGTTGAGATGATAAGATTATTTTATCTGCTAATGTAAAGGTGTGGAGCTGTTAGTTGGATCCTTGGTAAGTTAAACGTATATGTACACTTCTGGAATTAACTAATCTGAAACGGTACTTAAATTCATTGGAATTATTGTTGGATCCTCGTGTTATTATGATGGCCAGCCCCCCCCCCCCCCAAATCTACCACTGGGACAATATCTCACTGTTTTGAGTGCTCTACATTTGCTTTGGTTAGGATTTCATTCAAATGTCCATCTGTTCATCCATCTGTTCTTTCAAGAAATATTTACTGAGTGCCTACTATGTGTTAGATTAGTCCAGGGGTTGGTAAACTATCAGCTGGGGGACAAATCTGGCCTGTTGACTGTTTTTTTATGGGCTACAAGCTAACACTTTAAAAATATTTCAAAATATGATAAAACTTTATTAAAATGTGAAAAAAAGTCTTAGCTCTTGAGCTTTATAATAACAGGCCACGGGCCAGATTAGGTCCACCTGGGCCATGGCTTGCTGATCCCTGGTTTAGCCTATTGACATGACACTATTGACATGGTGGAAGATACAAAGTTGAACTCAGCTCTGCCACTTACTAGCTGTATGCCTATGGGCAAGTCATTTAAATTCTCTGGGTCTCTTATGTGAAAAATGAGAAAAGTGGACAAGATGCCCTCCAGCGTCTCTTCTATATCTAAATTTCTGATCCTAGTTTATAGTCTCTAAGATATTTCCAAGGTGCTCACAATATATTAGGAGATACATGGAGATAAAAATGCTTTTTACAAATATTATGTCATTTGATCCTCATAACAATCCAATGAGGTAGGTTACGATGATTACTGTTATTATTATTCCAATTTTACATTGAGGAAACTGAGACAGCCAGAGGTGAAGTGACTTGCCCAGGGTCCCCCAAGTAGTCTCTGAGGTGAGATTTGAACTCCGGCCTTCCTGACTTCAGGCCCTGAGCTGTATCTTATGCATGACCAACTGACTCTGTGATTGAATGCTGATGGAGGAATATAAAACTGGAGTGACTGGGTCCTCCTTTAATATATATTTTTTTTTTCTTTTTTTTTAATTAATTTATTAGTTTAGTTTCAGTTGACAAGATTCAATTCCTTAGTTCCTTGATTTTCAAATTTCCTTTACTTCCCTCCCCCCTCCCCTCATGACATCATATAGTACAGTATAGGGTCTGCAAATGCATTCATATTAAACATTATTCCAATTACAAAGGCATATTGTACTAGGTGGGATGAAAGATGGTAAGGAAGAAGTACAACCAAACAATGAGAAGAACAAGATCATTTAGTTTGCTTCCATCAGGATTCAGGCTCAGTTCTTTCTAGTTATATCTCTGGATGGCACATTTCTCACTTTCTTGAGTCATTCGGGATTAACTTATATCACTGCATTGCTGAAAAGAGTCCAGTCTGTCATAGTTGGTCGTCACAGATATGGTATGTCTGTGATTGTATACAAATTTCTTCTGATTCTACTCTTCTCGCTCAGCATCAGTTTGTATAAGTCTCTCCAGGTAATTATGAAATCCGTCACCTCCTCGTTTCTTATAGCACAATAAAATTCCATTACATTCATATACCACAACTTGTTTAGCCATTCCCCAATTGATGGGCACTCCTTTAGTTTCCAATTCTTTGCAACCACAAAAAGGGCTGCTAAAAATATTTTTGTACATATGGTTCTTCCTCCCACTACTATGATCTCTTTGGGATATAACCCTAGGAGTGGTATGGCTGGGTCAAAGGGTATGAAATTATTTATAATCCTTTGGGCATAATTCCAGATTGCTCTCCAGAATGGTTGGATAAGTTCACAACTCCACCAGCAATGTATTAGCGTTCCAATTTGCCCACATCCTCTCCAGCATTTGTCACTTTCTTGTTTTGTCATCTTAGCCAATCTGACTGGAGAGATGTGGTATCTCAGAGTTGTTTTGATTTGCATTTCTCTAATTAATAGTGATTTAGAGCATTTCTTCATATGCTTATAGATATCTTTAATTTCTTTCTCTGAAAACTTCCTATTCATATCCTTTGACCATTTCTCAATTGGGGAATGACTTGTATTCATATAGATTTGGCTCAATTCTCTATAAATTTTAGAAATGAGTCCTTTATCAGAGACACAAGTTGTAAAAATTCTTTCCCAATTCCCCACCTCCCTCTTGATCTTGGTTACATTGGCTTTGTTTGTGCAGAAGCTTTTCAATTTAATGTAATCAAAATTATCCATTTTGCATTTTATAATGCTCTCTAATTCTTGTTTGGTCCTAAAATCTTCCCCTCTCCACAGATCTGTCAGGTAAACTATTCCTTGCTTTCCCAAATTGCTTACAGTATCATCCTTTACACCTAGATCATGCACCCATTTAGACTTGATTTTGGTATATGGTGTTAGATAGTGATCTATGCCCAGTTTCTGCCATACTGTATTCCAGTTTTCCCAGCAGTTTTTGTCAAATAGTGCATTCTTATCCCAAAAACTGGGATCTTTGGGTTTATCGAACAATAGATTGCTATATTCATTAACTGCTGGGTCTCCTGCACCTAATCTATTCCATTGATCCACTACTCTACACCTCTGCCAGTACCAAGCAGTTTTGATGACTGCTGCTGTATAATACAGATGAAGATCTGGCATAGCTAGTCCACCTTCCCTAGCATTTCTTTTCATTAATTCCCTTGATATTCTAGACCTTTTGTTTTTCCAAATAAATTTTGTTATTATTTTGTCTAACTCTACAAAGTAGTTTTTTGGTAAATTGATTGGTATGGCACTAAATATATAGTTTAGTTTGGGTAAAATTGTCATTTTTATTATATTAGCTCGACCCAGCCACGAGCAATTGATATTTTTCCAACTATTTAGATCTGATTTTATTTCTGTGAGAAGTGTTTTGTAGTTGTGATCATATAGATTCTGGGTTTGTTTTGGCAAGTAGATTCCCAAATATTTTATAATGTCTACAGTGACTTTAAATGGGATTTCTCTTTCTATCTCTTGCTGTTGAGTTTTATTAGAGATGTACAGGAATGCTGAGGATTTATGTGGGTTTATTTTATATCCTGCAACTTTGCCAAATTTATTTATTGTTTCAAGTAATTTTTTACTTGATTCTCTAGGATTCTCTAAGTATATCATCATATCATCTGCAAAGAGTGACAGCTTGGTCACTTCTTTGCCTAATTTGATTCCTTTGATTTCTTTTTCTTCTCTAATTGCTACTGCTAACGTTTCAAGTACCAGATTGAATAAGAGGGGTGATAGTGGACACCCTTGTTTCACTCCTGATCTTATTGGAAAGGCTTCTAGTTTATCCCCATTGCATATAATACTTGCTGATGGTTTTAGATAGATGCTAGCAACTATTTTAAGGAAGGCTCCATTTATTCCTATACTTTCTAGTGTTTTTAATAGGAATGGATGTTGTACTTTGTCAAAAGCCTTTTCTGCATCTATTGAGATGATCATGTGGTTTTTGCTAGTTTTGTTGTTGATATGCTCAATTATATTGATGGTTTTCCTAATATTAAACCATCCTTGCATTCCTGGAATGAATCCTACCTGATCAGGGTGTATTATTTTTGTGATAAGTTGTTGGAGTCTTTTGGCTAATATTTTATTTAGAATTTTTGCGTCTAAATTCATGAGGGAGATTGGTCTATAATTTTCTTTCTCTGTTTTATCTCTTCCTGATTTAGGAATCAGTACCATATTTGTATCATAGAAAGAGTTTGGTAGGACTCCTTCTTCACTAATTTTCCCAAATAGTTTGTAGAGTATTGGAATCAATTGTTCTTTAAATGTTTGATAGAATTCACTAGTGAACCCATCTGGCCCTGGAGATTTTTTCCTAGGGAGTTCATTGATGGCTTGTTTGATTTCTTTTTCTGAGATGGGGTTATTTAGGTAATTCACTTCCTCTTCAGTTAATCTGGGCAACTTGTGATTTTGTAAATATTCATCCATTTCACTAAGATTGTCATATTTATGTGCATACAATTGGGAAAAATAATTCCTCATTATTTTTTTGATTTCCTCTTCATTGGAGGTAGATTCACCCTTTTTATTTTTGATACTCATAATTTGGTTTTCTTCTTTTTTTTATCATATTGACTAAGGGTCTATCAATTTTGTTGATTTTTTCATAAAACCAGCTCTTGGTTTTATTTATTAATTCAATGGTTTTCTTAATTTCAATTTTATTAATCTCACCTTTGGTTTTCAGTATTTCTAATTTAGTACTAAATTGGGGATTTTCAATTTGTTCTTTGTCTAGCTTTTTCAATTGCATGTCCAATTCACTGACCTCCCTTCTCTCTGCTTTAATTAAGTATGCACTCAGGGATATAAAACTTCCCCTGAGAACTGCCTTTAGTGCATCCCACAAATTTTGGTATGTTGTTTCATTATTATCATTCTCTTGAATGAAATTATTGATTGTTTCTATAATTTCTTCTTTGACCCACCAATTTTTTAGGATTAAATTGTTTAGTTTCCAATTAGTTTTTAGTCTATCTTTCCATGGCCCTTTATTGCATATAATTTTTATTGCATCATGATCTGAGAATGATGCGCTTACTATTTCTGCCTTTCTGCACTGGATTGTGAGGTTTTTATGCCCTAGTACATGGTCTATTTTTGAGTATGTACCATGCACTGCTGAGAAGAAAGTAAATTCCTTTTTATCCCCATTCAGTTTTCTCCAGAGATCCATCATATCTAGTCTCTCTAAGATTCTATTCACCTCCTTAACTTCTTTCTTGTTTATTTTGAGGTTAGATTTATCGAGTTCAGAGAGGGGGAGATTAAGGTCCCCCACTAGTATAGTTTTGCTATCTATTTCTTCCTCTAATTCCTTTAACTTCTCCTCTAGGAATTTGGATGCTATACCACTTGGTGCATATATATTAAGTAGTGATATTGCTTCATTCTCAATGGTGCCTTTTAGTAGGATATAGTTTCCTTCCTTATCTCTTTTAATTAGATCTATTTTTGCTTTTGCTTTATCTGAGATAAGTATTGCTACCCCTGCTTTTTTTACTTTAGCTGAGGCATAATAAATTTTACTCCAACCTTTTACCTTTACCCTGTGGGTATCCCTTTGTTTCAAATGTGTTTCTTGAAGACAGCATATTGTAGGATTATGGTTTTTAATCCATTCTGCTATCCGCCTCTGTTTTATGGGAGAGTTCATCCCATTCACATTCACAGTAATGATGACTATCTGTCTCTTCCCTTCCATCCTATTCCCTCCCCTGTTTATGTTTTTGTTTCTTCCTTCTCCCTTCCCCTCCTTGAAGTTTTCCCTTTTGACTGCCCCCTCCCTCAGTGTTCCCACCCAGTGACCCCCCTTCTTAACCTACCCTCTCCCCTTACTACTATTTCCCTCCCTTATAATCCCTCCCTTTAGTCTCCTCCTTTTCACCCCCCCTTACCCTCCCACTATCTATAGGACACAACAAATTTTTATACTTATCAGAGTAAATTACTCCCCGTTTGATTCCAAACCAATGAGAGTAAATTTCAAACAATGCTCCTCTCCCTCCCTCCAATTCCTCTATTTAATGAATTTATGTGTCTATTCACGTTAGATTCTTTTTTTTTTTTTACTAAACTCTTCTTTTTATTTTTTAAATTTTTTTTTCTTTAAACAAATACTTTATTAACTTCTGTTTTACATCATTCATTTCCGCCAGATTTTGAGTTACAATCATTTTCCCCCATTATTCCCCTACCCAACCTCCCAGAATAGCAGTCCCACAAGATATCGCTTCCTCCAATCTGCTCTCTCCCATACCTTCTCCCATACCCCCATTGACTTTTCCATTAGAGGAAGATGAATCTTTGTGTCCCAATGCCTGCACATCTTATCTCCCAATTATAGGCAAAAGAGTATTAATAATAGTATTTATATATATATTTGAAACATTTAATGTTACGACCTCGAATTTCAGATCCATTTCCTTCCTCCCTTGTCACCCATTCCTTCTTGGGATATAAGTAATTCAGTATATGTTGTACATGTCTAGCTATGCAAAACATTATCATAGTAGATATATTGTT
This sequence comes from Gymnobelideus leadbeateri, assembly GCA_011680675.1. Taxonomy (NCBI): domain Eukaryota; kingdom Metazoa; phylum Chordata; class Mammalia; order Diprotodontia; family Petauridae; genus Gymnobelideus; species Gymnobelideus leadbeateri. The sequence goes on along the minus strand of WOXC01007876.1, from coordinate 100,011 downwards.
CAAGGCTGCTTATAATTCCCTCCCACTCATCCCACCCCCACCTGGTCCATTCCCTACATGATCCTGTCCCTCTTCTATAGTGGGTACTTCCAACCTCCCCTCACCCCAAGGATGCCCTCCCATCCATCATCCCTCCTCTCATCCCCCTTCCCCCTATCCTGCTGCAGGTTGAGATATCCCATTTAGTATGTATGTCATTTTCTCCCTGAACCAAATTCAATGTGAATGTGGTTTTGCCTTTTTAGCCTTCCTTATTCTCCCCCTCCTTTGCAACCACTTCCCCTTGCTTCTTCTACATGGGATAGTTTACCCTACCCTGTCTCTCCCCATCTCCTCTTGCCACTTTCCTCTCTCACCTCATAATTTCATCCCTTGAGTATTCTCCCTTCCCAACAAATTCAACCTATGCCCTCTATCCATATATAACTGTAACCATATACACACACATTCACATATGTATTCATATGACCACACCCCCTTCTTCCATTATTTTCATAGTGAGAAAGATATCATCAGTCACAGTTATTGCTTTTCCATATAGGAATGTAAATAGTTCAACTTTGATAAGTTCCTTTTGATTTCTTTTCCCTGATTACCTTCTCAGGCATCTCTTCCTTCTTGTGTCTGGATGTCAAATTTTCTATTCAATTCTGGTTTTTTCCTCAAGAATGCTTGAAAGTCCTCTATTCCACTGAATGACCATATTTTCCCCTGAAACAAAATACTCAGTTTTGCTGGGTAGGTAACCCTTGGGTTCATTCCCAGGTCTTTTGCCCTCTGGAATATCATATTCCATGCCCTTCTATCCCTCAGTGTAGAAGCTGCCAGGTCCTGGGCTATTCTGATTGTGTTTCCACAATATTGAAATTGTTTCTTCCTGGCTGCTTGTAGTATTTTCTCCTTGATCTGGGGATTCTGGAACCTGGCTATAATATTTCTGGGAGTTTTCTTTTGGGATCTTTTTCAGGAGGTGATCGGTGGATTCTTTCAACCTCTATTTTGCCCTCTGGATCTAAAACATCAGGGCAATTTTCCTTGAGAATTTCTTGAAGGGTGATTTCTAGGTTCTTTCCTTTGATCATGGCTTTCAGGTAGTCCAATAATTTTTAAATTGTCTCTCCTGGATCTATTTTCCAGGTCAGTGGTTTTTCCCATGAGATATTTCACATTGCCTTCTATTCTTTCATTTGTTTGGATCTGTTTAATAGCATCTTGATTTCTCATAAAGTCACTAGCTTCCGTTTGCTCCAGTCTAACTCTGAAGGAATGAATCTCCTCAGTGAACTTTTGAGATTCTTTTTCCATCTGGCAAATTCGACTTTTTAAGGCATTCTTCTCCTCAATGCCCCTTTGGGCCTCCTTAGCCATTTGAGTTAGTCTATTTTTTAAGGTGTTATTTTCTTCAGTCAGGCTGTTGACCCTCATTTCATACTTTTCCTGCATCCTTCTCATTTCTCTTTCTAATTTTTCCTCCACTTCTCTTATTTGATTTTTAAAGTCCTTCTTAAGGTCCTCTATGGCCTGCAACCCGCTCATGTTTTCCCTGGGGCTTTTGGAGCAGGACTTCTGACCTCACAGTCCTTTTCCCGCTCTATGCCCCCAAAAAAGGAGTCTAGGGTTGCATTTTTCTGTTTCCTTTGCCTTGGCATGTTGCCACTTAATTGCTTGACTTTTGGGCTTGTTGCCACACTATGGCTTTAAGGCCAGATAGAGGAATTTTCGTCCCGAACGTGTGGGGGGCAACTTCCGTTTCTGGCAAGCTATAAACCCACCCACAACTTCCACCCTAGATCACAATCCAGATCCAGGGAGGTTAAAGCAAGAGCGATTACCCCCCAAGACTGATCGCTGGATCTCCCCACGATTTGTAGGCTGGGAGCCGGAAATGCCTCTGAAAACTACACAGTGGCGCGTCTCCTCAGCAGCTTCTAGCCCCCAGGGGAGGGAGCTGACGCATTCCCCAAATACAGGTCCCAAAGTCCATAGGACACTAACCTCTTACTTTGTCCTAGGCAAGTCTATGTTGATAATTCTGGCGTCTCCACAGTTCCTGGTGTTCTGGGGTTCCTCCAGCCGGCTGCTGGCCCTGCCGCCCTGGGGCTAAAACCTCGGCTCACGTGGACCTGGGCTCGGCTGTGCGCTGGCTCTGCGCGCTGCCGGCTCCCAGACCACTGCGCTGGTCCTTCCTGCAGGGTGCTGGGCTGTCCTCAGCGGGAGGTTAGCTTCTCTGTGTCGTTCTGTGGGTGCTGGGGCTCCAGAAGATTTTCAGAGTCCTTTTTTACATAGTTTGTGGAGAATCTGGGGGCAGAGAGGCTTGGAAGAGCTGTTTCTACTCCGCCATCTTGGCTCCGCCCTCTACAACCCACGTTAGATTCTTAAACTTCACTGATTAATTTGATCCTTCTTTGAACCAGAACCAGTGAGAATAGTGTTTAAATGATGTTCCTCTCCCTCTTACTTTCCCTTCTTCTATAGTGTGTTTTGATGCCTCTTCAGATGGCATATTTTACCTTTTCCTAGCTCATCCTTTCCTTTTACCCATTACAGTACCATTGATCCCCTTAATAGTCTTTTTTTTTTTAGACTCCATGTTAGTGCATTCATACCCACACCCTCTAAGTATAACCCTTTTGCAGGTCATGATAATCATAGAGATTTCAAATATTGACAGTTATCAGCTCCACATATAGGGATGTGAACATTTTGCTCTTGTTGCATCCCAAGTAATGAGCTTGTGTTTGTGGGTGTGGGTATGTGCACTTCTGCATGTGTGAGTCTATGTTACCCTTGTTTACCTTTTTATGTTCTTCTGGAGTCTTGTAATTGGAGATCAAATTTTCCATTGAGCTCTGGCTTTTTCATTAGGAAAGTCTGGAAGTCCCTTACTTCATTAAACGTCCATCTCCTTGCCTGAAAGATTATGCTCAGTTTTGCCGGGTAGTTAATCCTTGGTTGTAGTCCTAGCTCTCTTGCCCTACGAAATATCAAATTCCAGTCCCTCCGCTCTTTTAATGTAGAAGCTGCTAGGTCCTGTGTGATCCTAACTGTAGTTCCTCGATATTTGAATTGTTTCTTTTTGGCTGCTTGTAGAATTTTTTCTTTAATCTTATAATTCTGGAATTTGGCTACTATATTTCTTGGAGTTTTCAGTTTGGGATCTCTTTCAGGAGGAGTCCGGTGAATTCTATCAATAGCTATTTTATCTTCTGATTCCAGGACCTCAGGACAGTTTTCTTTGACAATCTCTTGGAGGATGTTGTCTAGACTGCTTTTCTCATCATGGCTTTCTGGTAGACCAATAATTCTTAGGTTGTCTCTCCTGGATCTGTTCTCTAGGTCAGTTATTTTTCCAGTGAGATATTTTACATTTTCTTGCAATTTTTCGATCATCTTGTTTTTTTCGATTGACTCCTGCTGCATCATAGAGTTCTGAGTTTCAGTTTGGTTGTATCTAATTTTTAGTGAATTATGGTCTTCAATAAGTTTTTGAAGTTCCTTTTTTAGGGAGGTATTTTCTTTTTCCAAGTTGGTCATTGCCTCCCTGATTTGGTCTTTAAAATTTTTCTTAAGCTCCTCCAGGAATGCTATTTGGGCTTGAGACCAGATCATGTTTCCTTCTGTGGTCTCTGGTGTGGGCAGAGAGTCTATATTGTCCTGTGTGTTTTGTTGTTCTTGCCCTGCATAGTATGCTCGAATAGACTTTCTTGCCTTCCCCTTCTCCTTTTCAGCTTCCTTCCTTCCCATTGTGACTTCCTGTTTCTTAGTGTCTCAGGCTATGAGTTTGGGGCCTGATCCTTGACTTTGAATACCTCTGGGTGGCTAGTTTATGGCTAAGTCAGGGAAGTCAGTGAGGAATGTAGATGTGTAGGTGGGGTTGAGTCTGACCACTTCAGATTTCTGCCTCTATACCCCTGGGCTATAAGTAGCTTTTGTTGGTGAGGTGAGGTGGGGCTAGTTGGGTCCCCTCCCTCTCTTCTCTTCAGATTCCTGGCTGTCTCAGTTACACCCTTTCTTGGAGATTCTCAAGCCTGAGGCTATTTCCATTAACTTGGGGTTTCAGTCTGGGTGGGAGACTTATCTTTGGGTTTTCTGCTTCATGAAGGAGGGATGGGAGGATCAGAGCAGCTAGAATTTACTTTGCCATTCCAGCCCCTGTATCATACAGGCAGGCAGTTTCTAAATTTCCAGGCTGGGGGCTGAATGCAGCCTGAGAAGCCACTCTCTCCACTGGGGGCCCGACTCTCCTACCTGGCTCCAATGATCCGTTCCCTCTGCGAGATGACTGCGATTCGTCCTTGGTAAGTCTGCAGGCTGGGGCTTTTTCTCTCTCTGGTGTATTCTGCTTGCCTGCTCTTAGGTCTGAGCTGTGCAGACCCCACGCGCTCTGCGCTCGACCTGTGCGGGCACTCTGGGCAACCTCCTGTGCTGGATTCTGCCACACTCTGTCTTCCACTGGGCTCCGTCACTCCGGAATCCGCTCAGATTTACCCTTTTGGACTTAGTGACAGAGGAGCTCAGCGAGGTTACTGCTTCCTTTCCGCCATCTTGGCTCCGCCCCAATATATATTTTTTAACATAAAAAATCTTTAAAGAGTTATTGTCATTTGTTTTTTATACCATTCTAAAAAGCAATTTGGAATTATGCTAAGAGACTAACGCGTCATTGAAGTTATTACATTCATGACTACAATATGTTTAGCAATTCCTTAATCAATGGTCATCTGCTTTGTTTTCAGGTCTTTGCTACTACAAACTCTCTCTCTCTCTCTCTCTCTCTCTCTCTCTCTCTCTCTCTCTCTCTATATATATATACACTCTCTCTCTCTCTCTATATATATATACATATACTCTCTCTCTCTCTCTCTCTCTCTCTCTCTCTCTCTCTCTCTATATATATATATATATACACTCTCTCTCTCTCTCTCTCTATATATATATATATACTCTCTCTCTCTCTCTCTCTCTCTCTCTATATATATATATATATATATATATATATATACACACACACACATTTGTAAATTTATGTAGTCTTAAAAATCACTGCCCTCCTTGGGGCATGTTTTTAAATATGGGGTCTCTGAGTTAAAGGATATGGACATTTTTGTCTTTTTCTTAGCATAATTCCAAATTGCATTCCAGAATGGTATGGGCGATAGGAGTAAGCCATCTTATATTAACTGTGCTGTTACTGATTCCCAGAACTTTTCCCTCATCTCTTATCGCTATCATATTCCTCATGGTGACTGTTCCAGACCTTTTCTTCTTTTCAAACTCTTAACTCTTCTCCCTCCTACTGCTTTATACTCTTAACAGATGCCTTTGGTAGTTACTTCCCCCACAGCCTCTACAATAAGCTCTCCTTCCCTTATTCTGTTGTAGAATTTTGAACCAGGATCACATTAACCCTTTCACTGTTTTGGAAGAAGTGGGTCTGTTTATTCCCCTAAGGCTCCACTCACCATCCCAGTAACTTTCCTCACCAAAACACCTTCCCATGGTTTTCATTTCCCTGTGTCTCTTATCTACCTTAATAGAATATAAGTTACTTAAAGTCAGGCTCTATCTTTGCTTTTGTATTTGTATTAAACAATGTTGGCAATGTAGTGTCTGTCCTTCCTTCCTTCCTTCCTTCCTTCCTTCCTTCCTTCCTTCCTTCCTTCCTTCCTTCCTTCTTTCCTTCCTTCCTTTCTTCATTCCTTCCTTTTCCATTTTCTTCCTTACCCCCTTTTACCTTCCTTTTGCTTTTTTCTCTTCATTCCTTTCCCCTTTTCTTCCTTCTCTTCTTCCTTCCCATCTTTCCGTTTTCTTTCTTTCTTTCCTTTCTTCCTCTCTATTTATTACTTTTTTGTGGAGAAGATCAAAGTTATCTAATGTGAGCTCCTGAAACTCTTCTCTAATTCCTCCAAAAGTCTCTTATGTTCTCATGCTCTGAAGTCCTTCATTCTGATCTTAGAGACTGAGGTGATCCTTTTCCTTGGCAAATCTAACTCCTGTTCCTATTCCTTAGATCCACTTCCATCCATCCCCTCAGCAATATTTCTCCATAAACCAACTCTACTCCTCCTCTTCTATCTTTCCCTCTCTATTGGCCCCTTTCCCACATAAGTAAAATTTCCCCCAGCCCTAAAAGCATCACCACCAACAATATCAATGTGAATGCCAGTTTCCTTGATTCCTACAAATCCTGACCCTGAGGGCTAGAGTTGCATGGGATCTCAGAAATAACTCCAAGCCCCTCATGTTTACTGATGACCAAGCTGAGGCCCTGCCTCATTCCAGGTTCATTCCAGAGCAGAGATTCAAGCCCAGGTTCTAACTCAAAATCCAGTTCTCTTTTCCATATACGGCACTGCCATGAAGGCTGTGTTCTCTCTTCTCCTCTTCCCTAAAACTGCCAAATGCTTAGGAAGAGTGATCTACAACTATTATCTCTGCTCATTATCTACCCATTCCTGCCATAGACTCAAGCAATCTGGCTTCCATCCCCACCACTCCAACGCAACTTTTTTCTGTTAACTCAGCAATTACTAAATCCAATGTCCCTTTTAAATTTCCTCATTTTCCTTGACATCTTTGGAACTTTGATTCTGTTTTCCATCCTTCCTTTTTTGAAAAAAAAAAAATAACATCTACCCTGGCTTCTGTGATACAGTTTTTATGGAATTCTTCAGCACTGTGCAGTGGGAAGATCAACAAACCTGAGAACGTGGCTTCAAATCCCAGTTTTGTCCCTTATTGCTTGTGTGACAAGTCATATAATTAATCAACCAATCAAGCAACAAGCAATTATTAAATACTTTGTCCACTGTGTTAGGCACTCACATATAAAAGTGAGAGGGGTCAAGAAAATTATCACAGAAAGTATAGGATGTATAAAAAATATACAGTGGAATGCACTTACAATTGGGGCGATCAGAAAAGACCTTGAAAAATGTGACCTTTGAACCATGAACCTTGGGTCCTTAGCCAGGAGTCCCTAGAGGCAAAGGTGAGGGTCAAGATCACCCCCCCCCCATTAGTATTTTTTGACTAATCTCATTTTTTTACTTAGTTTGTCCTCTATATCTGTGGGCATTTTCTAAGTTTCTGTTAAACATGAAGTCTCTTCCTTTCAATCTCTAGACTCTTTCCATTGGTGATTTTTTGGGGGGATTTCATCTATTACCTACATACAGATAATTCCCAAATTTATTTCACTGTCTCCAACTTAATGTGAGATCTTAGGAGATACCAGGTGAATTTCTCTACTTGCATGTTCTGTTGAGTTCTCAGAATCATTATTTCTGATACCAAACTTAACACCCTCCAAGGCAAACTGTCTAATAACACCACTCCCTCACTGACGTTTGAAACATTAGAAGTTTTCTTTAGTTTTTCCTTCTTATTCTTCCTCCAATATCTAATCATTTGGAAAGTCCTGTTAATTCGTCGCTGCAAAATTTTTCATATTTGTCCTCTGCTCATCACTCCTACTGACCCAATCTAGTCCAGACTATTGTCACCTAAACCCTGAAAAGACCCACCTAACACAAGTAAAATCTTACTAAAGAATGTGTCTGACTTTGTCAATCATCCTCTCAAAAACTTTTGGAATGAACTGAAATAATAATAATTATTTGAAAAAACAGTGAATAAAATACAAACTCCTCATCCAGGCAACTGAAGGTCATCCACAGTCTGGTACCAACATATCTTTGCAGTTTCCCCTCCTCTTTAAATAAATACACTGCAGCTAAAGTAGCCCACTTTTCGCATTTTATTTTACATACAAAGGCGGGTTTCACCTCTGATGTATACTAGCAATGTGAGCGTGAGGGAATCCCTTAATCTCTCATTTATGTAGACAATTCACTAAGACTCTAAGTTGCAGAGAAGACCCCAACTTGCTTTGGTAGAGAGAGTTCCCTGATAGCAGAATTCCCTATATTATTGAGATCTCAGGTCCTTATGCTAGTATCAAGGTGGGCCAAAACCACTCCACCAGATTTTAGCTCTGATACTTTAACTTGATGATAATATGTTAAAATCAGTTAATTAAAAGACATTAGACAATGCACAAAACAGCCTTGAACAATAAGAAATTGCAAAAGAATCATCTTCAAGAAGACTGAGGAAACTTGACTGTGGCTCAGGGATCATTCATAAATAATCAACTGTGTTGGGAAGAAGGCAGTTCTAGAAACTGTGGCATGTGGCTGCTTGGCATACTGCTGAGAAGGGATCACTTCTTGGAGGGAAGCAGAGGCCTTGGTTTTGGCCAGATCTTTCCTTTTGCTCTTCCCTTTCACTCTTTCTTTGACCCAAGGAGGACCTTACATTTTCCAAGGATGCAGAGAAAGTTGGATAGATCCTTTCAAGGATCCAGAGGAAGTTCCCCTTTTCCCATCATTCTAGCATTATATCCCCCTGGGGAGAGCAGAGGCTCCCATTTCCCATTTTCTCTCATTTTGGGTATCCCAAAAAGCATTCCCCACCCCAAATTATCTGAAGTTAGTCTCTTCATCCTCATAAGTCAAGAACGAACTCAGCTCTAAAAGGAGTTCAGCATAGAGGCTACACCATGCTTAAAGTCCTCCCAAGCCTTCCACAAATGGGAGAAAAGAACCAACCAGGAACTATGGATTACCTCTTGGTCACAGGTGCTCTCTAATCTGGAGCCCACTTTCCTCTGGACAATGTGGGAGAGTGTCACATATTCAGCGGGATGGTTTATACCCACTGCTCCTCTTACTCTACTTTAGCTAAATACCCTGTTCTAAAAGCTATTTAAGGCTGGCCAACTACATGATTCTCAGTTGATCATCTTCAGGGGAAGTATATTGGTGGAGGCTTAGGCCATTATATTAGAGAACACTCCAGATTCCTCAGAGGTGGTCCTTGCACTTTCAGGGGAAGCTATACAGAGCCAAGCTTGGAGAACCCAACTTGTCAGTGAGAAAGCAAGTTGGGATAAATATTAAGCAGCTTACATGAGCCCCCTTCAACTTCCCTGTGCATACACACGCACACAACACATATATACATATGCATATATAGAATATATATTTATATATCTCTATAGATACATACATATAGGTATATCCCAAATCCTTCTGGGGGGTCAGGGGTGGTCTCTAATACAATAGCTTAACCCCCCACCAATATACTTATCCTGAAGATGATCAGCTTGGGATCATTTAGCCAGTCTTATGTAGCGTTCAAAAAATGACTTTTAACTAAAGTTATATGATAAGAACAACTTGTATATATATATATGCATATATACGAAGATATAGTATATATGTACATATATCTACATATTTACACATGGGCATGTATCACAGAATACACATGTACACACATGTGCTTACATACACATATGTACATGCACATACATGTATATAAATATATAGAGAGATGAATATAAGTATATATTATATAATTCTGTATACATGTGTGTCTGTATGTACATGTATAATATATACACATATGCATATATACATGCATATACACACATGCTTCATATATACACACATATACATATACATGTGCACACATATACACATACATATATCTGCCACCTCACCTCTTTGGCTGCTTTCTGCACGAGGCCTTTTCTGATCCCATACCCCAGGTGGTTCTTTTCTCCTTCTTGAAATTTCTTTGTACCTACACTGTATTTAATATCTTGGGTGTATGTTTTCTCCTCCAATAGAAAATACGTTTCTTGAAAACAGGGACAGTTTTGTTTATTGCCTCTCCAAAACCTTGTAGAGTGGCTTGCACATAGTAGGCATTTAATAAATATCATATACATGTCTGTATGCATGCACACATATGTACACACAGATATACATAGACACGTATATAGTATACCAAAGCTCTTCTATTTTTTGTATGTTGAAATCTTTAACTGTCTAATCACGGTGGTACAGAGTTCACTCCTTCAGTAGCAAAGATTGATTTCTCCTTTGAGAAGCCATGCTCCACAGAAGTATCCTTTCCAGTTGCATTTTGAAAGTCATCAGACATGCTGTTATAAATGATCACTGAAGATTACTGGAGATGCTGCAAAATAATAGTGAACCAAGTAGCATCTGTAATTTTCAGGGATGGCTTGCAATCATCAGTCAAAATGAACCCTATCTGAGTGCTGGACTAAACTTACCCCTGCCCCCACCCCTCCTCTTTCTTCCTTTTACTACTTTATAACATAGTTGAAATAGATAGTGCGCTTCATGAATTTTTATGCAAAACATTAAGTTGCAGTCCACCCCTGTAAAAGTGTCCTCTTCTAGCAGAGATCAGTGTTAATCTCTGCAGTTTGGTGTTTAAATGCAAATAGAAACAAAAAAGAATATAAGACCATTTTGTGCCTCTCCTATGTGCTGACCATTCCACCAGAAGGACTTTAAAAATGTCCTTTGGTTGTATTTTGTTGGTTTGGAGTTCTCTGTATTTTCCAAAGAAAACAGATGTTTGATTGTATAGATATAGATAGTGGTTCTTGATGGTCAGAGGCCAAGAGTCCATTTAAACAAATATGGAGTGAAGCTTGGTAAAGGAGTCAGTCATACGCAAAGCATTCCATAAGAAAAATTGCACTTATTTCTAATCTATATCAGGCCATCTGACAAAATCTACTTCCTTTTAAAACTTTGCATAAACTGTTACATACTTCTCATCCTTAATTTCAAGTTAGAAAAGAATACTTTAAGTCTCTTACAGAAATTAGTTGAATCTTATATTTGGAAGAGTTATCCAGTCTAACCTCCTGCCCAATGCAGCTTTAACAGTTCTGTTAATAGGAAGGTGATTACCTCACAAGGCATTGAGTTACATGTCTGAGTGGGTGGAACAGAATCAAAATCTACCTAACTGATAAGGTCAAAGAAGTTGCCATCTTCTTCTAATGTGTTCCAGAACAGAAATTTGTATGACAGTCTGGATAAATGGGCAGTCTGGTGGGAGTTGTATGACCTGGATACAAATAATTGTTATGCCTGTGTGACCTTAGACAAATTACTTCTTCTCTCTGAGCTTTAGTTTCAGTTTCCTCATTTGTAAAATGAATAACTTGGGCTAAATGATCTCCGAGGTCCTAGTCGCCCTAAATATTATGAAGGACAAGGAGGAGAAGGGGAAAGATTTTGGGATCTATCACATAACTCTTCTCATTTTTTCCCTTACAAGGAGGTCTGCTCTTTATTACCTGTTTTTCATCTATCTCTAGCTACTGTGTCTTCTTAGAAAAGAGCTACTCTTTGCTTCAGTATCCCCTTTGAGTAATTTGTTATAAATTAGAAATGTTTGACTTCAAATGGAGGTTATCCTTGGTTATTTTCTGAGATCTGCTTGCTCTTTCTGACCTCTGTTTGTCCTTTGCCAGTGTTTTGGGCTAGGTTGGAGTCAAATAAACTGGGTTTTTTAATTGTAACTGAGACAGCATCCATGATAATGATGTGCTGGGCTCTGTTTTCCATGAATCCGAACAATTTAAAGCCCTGGACTTATTTCTGCTAATCTTCCCTGGAAAATAATTCACCAGGGTGTGGTTTCCTGGTAAGATCTACCAAAGTAAAAATGTTATGGCTTATATGGCTGAGAGAATATGCCAAAAAGAAAAACCCAACCCACAAAACTCCAATCCAGAGAGAAACACTCCCCAGATACAGTGTTATACATTATCTGTTTTAAAAAATCAAATAAACTTCACAATGAACATACCGAACTAAACAAGTTCTTTAAATGGTTCTGTAATGAGGTGACTCTTTTGTATGAAATTTTGAAGTTCAGTGTTGCTGCAGATCAATAAATCCTGCACCACTGGAGTTGTTTTTAAAAAATGCATCTCATTAAAGGGCGGGGGGAGAAAATTCTATAGATCTGAAAGCTTGTTATAGCTTTTGAAATACAAAAGGAAGATATTATAGCAATGAGTTTAAAGAGTCCTACACCTTTTTCCCTTCACTCAGGTTTCCTTTCTCTTCCTTTCCCTTTCCCTTTCCCTTTTCCCCTCCCTGCTACCTCCCTCCCTCCCGCCCTCCCTTCCTCCCTTCCTTCCTTCCTTCCTTCCTTCCTTCCTTCCTTCCTTCCTTCCTTCCTTCCTTCCTTCCTTCTTTCTCTCCTTCTCCCTTCCCTCCCTCCCTTCTTCCTTTTTTCATCCCTCAATGGGTCTATTTGGACTTATCTGGCCTGGTATTGGCTCTCAGGTTCATCTCTTAAAGAACTTCTGGGGATTCAGGAAGAGAAAGGTATGTTTGGATATGTATTTACCTCTTGAATCTGTGGGTATTTCCTTCCATACAATCTCTGTATGTCTCAATGACAGTTGCATTGAGTTTTTGTGTGTCTAAAAGTCTCACCTTATAGCTCATTTCTGGTTTTTTTTTTTTGTTTGTTTTGCTTTTTGGAGGGCAATTGGGGTTAAGTAACTTGCCCAGGGTCACACAGCTAGGTTTTTGTTTGTGTGTGCGTTAAGTGTCTGAGGCCGGATCCGAACTCAGGTCCTTCTGACTCCAGGGCCAGCACTCTACTCACTGCACCACCTAGCCGCCCCTTTTTTGTTTTTGTTTTTTGTTTTTTGCTTTTTGGAGTAGCTCATTTCTTAAAGGGACTGTATAGTCCAATTAAGGCTGGTCCTCAAACAAATGACACACAATTCTAGGTCCATACTTAAAGCCCTTCCAGCTTGTTAAGGTCTGCCAGAGCATATACTCTGGAGCTGCATAGCCTTGGAGAACTCAAGGTCATCTCCATAATGTGATAAGGCATCAGTGGAAAGTTTTGGTGGTAGGATCTGGAAACAGGTATCTTAGTAAATTCCATCAGATCTGACATCCTTGAAGCTCTATCTTGAATTTCTTGTTTGCTCCCCCGGTTTTATGCTGCTGTCTGTATCTCTCACATGGTGCTCCCCTAACTTATTATTACTGCTCCAGGACAGTGTCAAAGATTTGGGCTGTATATTCCTCATATTGTTCCATTCTTCCATTGCAAAATTGAATTTTGGGCTCAGCCCCAACTCTATTATCTTGGAAGCTTGATTTGTCATCCCCCTCCTTCCCTCTTAATGTGGACATTTATAGAGAGCTTTTCAGCTACAGAATTAGAAAACATCTTATTTGGGAGGGAACACAGAACACCTCATACCAAACCAGGAATCCCCTTGACAATGTGTCTGACAACAGTTTCTTCAAGACCCCTAATGGGGGGAAATCACAACTTCTTGAGGCAATCCATTACACTTTTGGGTAACTCTGAGTGTTAGTAATTTCCCTAAAACATCAAGCTAGAATCTATCTCTGTAATTACCACATATTGCTGTTGTTTTGCCTTAGGAGCCAAGCACAATATATATATATATATAGGTATATATATATTATATAGGTATAATCCCTATACTATGTGATAACCCTTCAAACACTTCAAGATAGTCGCATGTTCCAATTTAAATTCTTCAGGTTAAAGTTCAACTGATTTTTATTCATATGAACCTAAGGCCCTTTACCTTGCTGATTGTCCTTTGGATAGCTTGGTAGAGCTAGATTCTGAAAGATGTAGATCTGAAAGGGGACCTGTTTAAATCCCACCCCCATTTTATAGATGAGGAAACTGAGGCTCAGTGAAATTAAATAACTTTCCTGGTTTCACAGGGTAATAAAAGTCAGAAGTAGGTTTTGAATACAACCTTCCTGGTCCAAGGTAAACACTTTCTCCACCCAGAATTGAAAATGGTATTTTAGATTTAATTTGACCAGGGCACATCCTTACCCTAGTCTTGGATACTCTCTTAATGTGGTTGATGATTTTCTTAGCTCCCTTGGCTTCCATATCACACTTTTGACTCATATGTTGACATTACAATCTATTAGAACCTGTGGGTCTTTTTCAGATGGACTTAGGTCTAGTCATAACATTTTGTATTTCCCATTTTACTTCTCTGGATATCAATTTCCTCATTTGTAAAATAAGAGTGTTGAACTTAGATGATCTTTAAAGTGCCTTACAATTATTTCTACATGCGTGATACTGAATTGATTTCTTGAATCCCAAAGTAAGGCTTTACATTTATCACAATTAAATTTCTACTTATTCAATTCAGTTAAATCTTCTAGCCTTTCAAGCACTTTCTGAAGCCTAACTATAACTCAGTATGTTAGCCAGTCCTTCCAGTTTTGTGTTATCTACGAATTTGATAAGCATGCCGTACGTGATTTTATCAAAATCATTAATAAAAATAATAAATATCATAGGATTTGGCACATATTCCTGAGACTCTTCACTGGAGTCATCCTTCCAAGCCAATATCTAACCATTAATGATGATTCTTTGGGGTATAGTCATTCAATCAATTCTAAAGTCATCTAAATGAACTATCATCTTGACCACATCTTTTTATCTTTTCTAAAGGAGCACATACTTTGCTAAGACAGCCTCTGGATAGTGGGATTTATAAGATTTGATTATAATTATTTATTTAAATAACTTAAATTTTGGGGTTAGAGTGCCTGGTTCAAAGCCAGCTTGTAATGCTTACTACTAGCTTGCTGGCTTTGAGAAGACCACTTTATTACTGGAGCTCATTTTCCTCATCTGTAGAATTAGGGAGTAAGATTAGACCTAAATCTCTGATGCTATAAGGAGAGATCAGATTCCCCTCCACGCCATAATCAGGTAATAGGAAATGATGTAAGTGGAGAAATCTTTTATTCCATTTTGGTACATTGTTTCCTAGTTTTATGATGTAGTCATAATAATTAAAACTTTTATGCCCCTTCCTCATTGACATTTTTTTGCAGTTTTCCCTTTCTGATAGGCCTACCTTCAGTTTGCTTATTGGTTTTTTTTTGCCAAGCATGGGAGCAAAATTCTCTCTTTGGTCAATGTTAGGGATAGACAATAGGTAAGCCTTGCTCTTTCAGAAGCTAGATAACCTCTCTGAAAGTTATTATGTTTGTCACAAATGAGAAAAGTGTGATATAGAGGAGGGTGATATTGTCCAAAACCATAGAAGATCAGAGACCAGAGCCGAACAAAGCAGCCATTTATCGTTCCCATGGTGTCTTTCCTCTTGAGATTTGCTGGTTGCATCCTTCTCAGAACTGTTGGTCCTGGGAGTGCCTGGCCATTATTTGCTTTCAGTGCATTCCTGATCCATTTTGGTTTATGAGTAAGGAGGACCCTTGGGCACCCCTACCCTTTCCACTCTGAATTAGGTTTAAGGTTTATTGATGTAAGATCAGCGTGGAAGTAACATGTCTTTGCTACTAGACTTGGAGCCATTCAGAGATGAAATAAAAAACAACCACCACCACAACTAAACTTTGTTCTACAGGTCCATAATGTTGGCCCCTGATCCTGGCAATAAAACCGTTTTATAAGGGAGACAAGACAACTTAATCATGCAATCTTTCCCTTTGGGGAGGTGCTATTTCTCTTGTACTGCTATCCAGTACAATTTAATATTACCTGCAGACTTGAAAAGTCTCCCAAGTTCTGCAAATTGTCCTCTGGACCCTGCCTATAAACAATTAGCCAGCATGACCCCAGCATTTATTTCCCTTGTTACTCTGATGGTACCATCTTCTTTCCCACCTTAAAAATGATATTTACAGGTTCCTGGTGGGTTATGTCCTGAAGGCAATTTTCACTTGGCAACTTTTCTTGTGTTCCAATTCTGGGCTCCTTGGGTCATTAACCTCTAGGGCAAAACTTTTCATCAGCTCCTTTGGAAAACTGGAGACATCTTCTGCTCTGTCTGCCTGACCTGGTAGTAGTAGAGCCCTCACAGAGACTTCCAGCTGCTTCTTAAAATATGCCTTGTGGTGTAGGGGAAAGAGCATTGATTAGATTTGGAATGGGAGGAGTCATTTGAATCCTGGTTCTTTGTATGACTAGGAGTGAGTTGATTTCCAGCTCAGGGCTTCAATTTCCTTACCTGTATAAGGAGGACTTTGAACTATATGATTTCTAAGGCAGTTAGGTGGTGCAATAAATGGAAAGAATGCCGAGCTCTAAGTCAGGAAGTTCTCATTCAAATCTCAGTCTCTTACTATGGAGAATAGAATGGAAGGGAAGGAAAAGGAAGAGAAAAGAGGAGAGGGGAAGAATATTAATAAATAAATATGTATTGCTCATGCCATGCCAGACAATTTGCTAAATGCTTTACAAGATTATATCATTTATTCCTCAGAACTTTGTGAACTAGGTGCTGCTATAGAGTTGATAAAACTGGGGCAAAAAGAGGTGAAGTGATCTGTCCTAGGACATGCAGCTGGTTAAGTGTCTAAGGTCACATTAGAATTCAAGTCTCCTCCATCTGCCTCAGTTTTATCAGCTGTAAAGTAGGGATAATAATAGAACTTAACTCCCATGATTATTCTGGGAATAATGTGAGATGATATCTGTAAAGCACTTAGCACAGTGTCTGGAACATAATAGGCACTTCATAAATGCTTCCTTCCCTCCCTCACTCCCTTTCTCTCTCCCTCCCTTCCTTCCTCCTTTCCTTCCTCCCTCCCTCCCTTCCTTCCTTTTTTCCTTCCTTTCTCCCTTCCTTCCTTCCTTCCTTCCTTCCTTCCTTCCTTCCTTCCTTCCTTCTTCCTTCCTAATCTAACACAATGTCATTTGAATATGATTGACCACAGATGATAGTCTACAATTTGTGTAAATGCAACAAATGTTTATTAAGCAACTGCAATATTCAAGACATTGTTATAGGTATCGGGTATATAAACACAAAAGTTAATCTTTGATGTTAAGGAACTTACATTCTCCTGGGAGAATACATACAGAGTGTCCCAAATGTTCAACTTTAGGCTTTACTAGTTTAAAATTGAACTAAAACTTTTGGAAACTTTTCTTAACAGAGAAATGAATACAAAATAATTTTAGTAGAGAAAGCACTGCCAGCTGGTGGGAAAGGGGTTGGGGAAAAGCTTCAAGTCTGAATCGAATCTTGGAGAGACCCAAGAAGAAAGATTTCACTCTGGCTATATGGGAACACCTGGACAAAGGCATGGTGACAGGGAATGGCATGTTAGTGCAAGTGACAATAAATAGGACAGTTTGTCTAGGCTCTATTTTCTGCTTTCATGCCCTCACAATGTTGCCCTCCATCCCTGCAATGTACTTCCTCCTCACCAATATAGATTCCTCCAAACCTCAATTCATGCACCATCTATGGGCTCTTTCTTGGTCTCAGAACCCTAAGGTTCTCTTACTTCTCAACTTTCACCCAGTAGAGTATAAGTTCCTAGAAGGCCAAGACCTTTAAGCAGGGTCCTAGAATATGGCACTGAACTTAATACTTCAGAGTTAATTTGACTAGGACAAAGTACAGTGGGACAGGATATGCTTTGTTGTTCTAGACACTGTGTCTACCTCTATGGGAGCTCCTTGAAGACAAGGATTATTTATTTTTTGCTTTCTTTGTTATCTCCAGTGTTTAGGATTTCTGATTTCTGTTTTTACTATTGTACGTCCAGTGCCTAAAAGTTTTTGTACCTCCTTTAAGATCACTGGACTTCATGACAGAAGGCCTGGTTCAAATTTCAATTCTACTATAACCTCTACAATTTCAAACCACTTTTCCACTCAAAGCTTAATTTTCACAAAATTCCAGAGGTTAGAAGGGACTTCAGACTACTCAGAATCTAGGCCACAGCTAAATAGACATTCATCCTATAATGACCCAAAAAATGGTCTGCCAATCACCACTTGATGACTAATGGAAGAGACTGTATAGCCTCCAAAGGCAGCCCATTTCACTTTTTGATTGCACTAATTGTTAGGAAGTTTTTCTTTATATGAAATAAAAAATCTGCTTCTCCTCAACTGTTTTTGGGAGGGCAATTGGGGTTAAGTAACTTGCCCAAGGTCACATGACTAGTTTTTCTGTGTTAAGTTTCTGGGGCCGGATCCGAACTCAGGTCTTCCTGACTCCGGGGCCAGTGCTCCACTCACTGTGCCACCTAGCTGTCCCCCTCTCCACAACTTTTAATAGTTTAAAATTGTACTAAAACTTTTGAAACACTTTTTTAATGATGCTTACTGTTAGCAAGTTTACTCAAAGAGAAATACAAGATAGTACATCTTTATTACTAAAATTTGCTGATTTATAGGCAAATTAACTAGGAGAAAGAACTTTTAAGGGCCAGAGCCAGAAAGATCACTAACAATATAAAAAAATGTCCAGGCTACTTCAAGAGAGGTAAAAACCTAGAAGAGAATCTTTGAAAGTTAAGTAAGGAAGGGTCAAAACAAAAGAGCCAAGACAGACAGGACTTTTCCATGTCCTTTTCTGATGAGAATGAAGCTTAGGGAAATGTCTAACAAATGAGCCTGTTAAAGTAGGTGAAATTATCAAAGGCAAAAGTATGCAAAGGAAAGAAAAGAGGTCCCTGGACAGGTTCTCAGGGAACACCCAAATAGATTATGATTTGTCAAATGACAGAGAAAAGAAGGCAGGTAGAAGAAATAGTAGAAAATAATGTCACAAAAGTAAAAGGTGGGGAAGATATCCAGGAGCAAGGAATGGTTAACAGTGTCAAGGAGAAAGGTCAGGAGAATGAGTGCTTAAAGAAAGTCAATGAATTCTGCAGTTAGAAAATTACTGGAAAGCTTTGAAAGAGCAGTTTCAGTAGGCAGTTGGGAGAGTTAGAAGGCATATTTTAGGAGTTGAGAATTAAATAAATGGAGAGGAAATTTCGGCAACAACAGTGAATAGATTATTTTTAGTGGCTTTACAATGAAAGGTAGGAGAGATATATGACAATTACTTGAGGGAAAGATAGGATCAAGTAAGGTTCCTGAAAGATGAGGAGACCCGAACTTGTTTACAAAAATGGGATGAGCCAGTAGGAAGGGAGAGGGTAGGTATGATCAGAGAATGAATTCTCTGAGGAGAGAGGAGATGTAATCAAAGATACAAGTAGAGTTGCCAACGTTTCGAAAGTGAAGGGTGTCTCCTTCCCTTAAGACTGGATCACAGGTGGAGAGAATGAGAGCAGGTTCAGTTCAGTCAGTCAACAAGCATTTATTAAGCTCATACTATATATTAGGCACTCCATTAAGCAGTGGACATACAAAGAAAGTATAAAACAATCGCTGCCATCCAGGAGTTCATATTCTGGTAATGGAGATTGCTAGTACGGTATATATAACCAGGTACATGTAACATATGTGCAGACTAGATGGAAGGCTATCTTAGGAGAGAAAACACCAACAGCTGGGGGGAGAACTGGGAAAGGCTTCCTTCAGAGGGTGAGATTTGAGCTGAATATTTAAGGAAGCAAGGGTAGTTTAGAGGTGGAGGTGTGGCACAGTGGATTAAGGCAAATGAGGGGGCTTACAACAGATGGCTTTAATTTTCTCAGTAAAAAAGGAAGCAAAATAATTTGCTGAGAGAAGGAGCTGTGTGGGTGGTCTTTTAGGTTTTAGGAGATAGGAGAAGGTTTGAAATAGTCAGTGCAGGGGCTGTGGTAGAAAGTCAGTCAAGGTAAAATAAAAGGGTTGCTATGCTGGAGTAAGGGCCTAGCTGAGATTAGATAACATATTATTTGTAGTGGAACCAAATTGTGAATTTCTCCAAGGTTCAGCAACTTGGGAATAGTGAGGGAGAAGGCAGATAGTAGGTGTGTTCAGGGTTCAGGACTGGCAGGCCATGAACAATTGGAAAACAAGAGAGAAAGGGACTCCATCACAGAGGACAGTGTAAAGTTGAACTAGTTAACTGTATTAGAAAAACCAAAGGGGGCAAAATGAGGTCAGAGCAGAGATGATGGACTGGGAGAAAAGGAAAGGGTGAAGTCACAGTGAGGACAAAAGATCTGTTGAGGAGTGTGATAGAGGAATAATGTAAAAATAAGCACTTTGATCAGAGAATGGCATTTCAAAGTTCAGGGTCATGGAAATATAAGAGTTTGGGGTGATAGTAAGGTCTAACAGTGTACTATGTCTGTAGGTGGTTGAGATATAGTTGAGACATTGTCTGGACATGAGAGTTGAGGAGGCAATGGATGAAGTGGGCAACCAGGGTGTTCAAAGTAATATCGGTACGAATGTTGAATTCCCACAGTATGAGGGCAGAGGTTGGGATGGTGGCACTATGATCTCTGGAGAACAGAAGATGGCAGTGGCAAGTTCTAGGCAGGCATTTCAGGCAAATGGAGTGACCCCCAAAGGAGGAGGGGTTGCAGGAAAATGGAGATGTTAGAGGGAATAGTTGAAAGGGATAGTGGGGTCTGAGGAGTAGGCCATATCCTTCCAGTTACCCTATGTATCAGGGAGCATGAGAGAAGGCACAGGCTAACTAGAGGGTGAGGCAAAGGATGAGGTGTCTTCCAGAGAATGCCATATTTCTACGAAAATAAGAGATGCAAAGGGTGTAAGAAGAGCTGTAGGATGAAGGGGCATTTATTGATGATTGATCAAGAGCTTTGGGAACTCAACAGAAGTGGACAGAGAAGGATAATGATTAAGGAGGAGAGAAAGTTGAGCTTGACAGAGATGAAAGGTGAAGAACTGACCAGAGAGGGAGGAGTTTTCATGTTGACAGATGGTGACTGAATTACAAGGCTTAGCACAATGAATGATGAGATTTTTTTTTTCTAGAACAATCAAGGGAAGTACCAGTTGGTCAGACCATTTAGTTAATCAGAGCAGACAGTCAGTGGGAATGGTAGTGGGGAAGGTAATGTGGTGAAGGATGCCATTATACCTTGGTACTGTACGTATGGATGATAGATTTAGGACAGAAATGCATCTTAGAGGCCTTATTTTACAAGTGAGAGAACTGGGCCATAGAGCGATAAAGTGCCTTTCCCTGTGATATACAACTAGTAACTAGCTAAGGTGGAGCCAAAGCTCCACTATGCTACATTGCCTCTCAAGGCACCCATGTTACTATTTCTTTTTTGCTTCTTTTGGAAGGCAATCGTGGTTAAGTGACTTGCCCAAGGTCACACGGCTAGTTTTTTGGTGTTAAGTGTCTGAGGCCAGATTTGAACTCAGGTCCTCCTGACTTCGGGGCTGGTGCTCTATTCACTGTGCCACCTAGTTGCCCCTCTTATGTTAGTATTTCAAAGGTCAGTATTAATGATGACCTGTGGGAGATGTCATGTGGTGAAGGAGTCCTCTAGTTTTGGGTAGCATATGTCTGTGTTGCTCCACCATAGTCTTAGTGATTGGCTGGGGTTATGTCCAAGTTTGGAGTAATAGTGTTGACCTCCTCTCTTCCCTGAGGCAATAAGCCCCTTGAACTTGAACCCCAGGGTAATTAAAGACTGAGCAGATATTTTTACCAATGGCAATGGTGGGCAAATACATGGTGATAAAGGGTGCAAACCTGAGGTGATAAGACATCTGATCTCAATCCCTTTAAGGGGCCAGGGCTGAGGCTGAAACTAAGCAGCAGTTTAAGTGCTGCCAGCAGAATGGTCTCCTTCCTCAGTGGTTTTAGAAGTTAATGTTACCAGAGCTGGACTGTCATGGGCTGAATGAGCCTTTCTTTGTCTCAGGTCTTCATCTGGGGGGAATACTTTCTCCCTACCCTACTTTCCATTCTTTTGCCTTATCTGATGTCCCTTTTCTGGCCTACCCCATATAACTCTATGACTAAGCAACCTCCCATAATAATGAGAGTAAATATAAATATAACAACAACAAATAACATTCACATGGTGCTTTAAGGTTTGCAAACTGTTACACAGCTATCTTATTTGCTCTTCACAACAACCCTGGGAGGTAGGTACTATTATTATCTGTAATTTATAGATGGGGAAACTGAGGCTAGCAGAGAATAAGTGACTTGCCCAGGGTCACATAGCTAGTAGGTGCCTGAAGCAGGATTTGAAACTCAGTTCTTCCTGGCTCGACATCTAGCATTCTATCTGCTGTCACCTAGCGGACCATGTCAGCCCTCCCTGACCCCTTCAAGCCCTGCCACTCCCCTGCTTTTTGCATGGAGCCTGTCTGTCCTGGTGAGGATCCTGTTTCCTCTCTGCCCTCTGTTGCCAGGAGTTGGACTGTCCTCTGCATTACCAGATCGTCCTCTGTATGGCCACCTTCCTCCAACTGTATTCACTCAAGGTGCAAATAGTCCTATTTATGGCTTTGATGGTTATTATTCTCCTTATTACACCCGTAGGTAAAAAAAAAAGTGAAGGGCACAGTATGCATTTGGCCTATGGAGCTACATGGCTTCCTAGGCTTATTATCATCAATTCAAAGGGGGAAAACATGCAAAGTGCTCATTTGGCAGTGCTGTTGTATAGACAAAACAATCTAGGTGGCAGACTGGATTTTTCACTTTACAATTGCCTTTACCCTTGTATAGGTGCAACTGAGCTCTCCGCTCCTGTTTTCACACAAGTATGCTGTGCATAATTGTAATATTTATTCCTGCTTGTCTGCAAATCACTTGGAGCTTCTTAGAGGGTGGTTCTATCTAAATAGAAGATTGTACGTTTACAGTCTGGTAGTAAACTGCCTTCTGAAATGCATACATTATGTCTGAGTAGCTTAGCAAATAAGGGCAAACATTTACCAACCCATGGAAAAACCATTTACCAGCCTAATTTTCTTTCCCAACGGTACATGAGCACTGGGGTGAATGAAGTCAGCGCTCTTTGTAACTTTCCCAGTATAAATCACTCCCCATTGTTGGCGAGAGGCTATTTGCAAAGCTGCTTAAGAGCCATATACCATGACATCATTCCTGATGCCCTCAACACTGTATGAGGGACTGCTTGAAAAGCCAGGCCATCCTCAAAAGCAAAGCCAGGATTGCCACTCACTGCTGTGCTGAGTCTGAATGGTATTAAATGAGATGGGATCCATCCAAGTCAGGGAGCCAAAACCCAAGCCACCTACCCAAGCAGGGCCTGTTTCCTCTCTTGCTCCATGAGCTGTGGAGCAGATCCCAGTGTGGAGCTTCTGCTGATTTCAAAGGCAATTTTGGCCTTGAATCAGCTCCCCCTGGGTCCTGAGCAAGCTGAGAAATAGGGCCCCACAAGAAAAGCTGTCTGAAGCCAAGGTCAGCTGCTCCTGGTCCCCTGATCGCTCCACGAATGCTGACAACTAATGGGGAAGGGTAAATGATGAATCCAGCCTTTTGTGTGTGGGAGATATCCCTCTGGAGTAGCCAACTGTCTCTAATTGTATGTCATCCTCAGAAATATGGTCTTGAGAAGACAGGGAGCTTGGGCTGGCGGTGTGGTGCTTGGGAGCCAGAGTGTCCTGGGCTCTGAAGCCCTTCTTCAAAGGTTTGGCGAGGCCAACTGGAGCCACAGACTGCTGGATCCTCCTTCTGCCCCTGCATTGAGCCATCCGGGAAGGGCTGTGCCATTTGTCACCGTGCCCTGAGAGTTAGCTGGTAGATGCCAGCTGGGCTGCTTTGATGGCTTCCATGCTGTCCCAAATACAACCCCCTAGAGTCCTCAAAGTGGATTTCCCCACATTTGAATATGGGAATTTGGGCCTGGATTCAGGATTCTGTTCCTGCTTGGAAAGCATGTTCTGGTTATCAGGGTCTGTGACCTCTGCTACTGGGGTCATTTGATCTCTGGTATACACATACCCAAGAGAATAGGCAAGGGCTTAGTTGATGAAACTGCTACTGACCTACGACATAGCATCCTTATTCTATAGACTTAGGAGTATGTATTATGCCTTATGAATTACAGCATTAGGCAGAATGGTGTGGTGAGCTGAATGCCAGCAATAGAGTTAGTAGGACCTGAGTACAAGGTAATATCTCTGACACATAATGGTTATTTGATGGGACCCTTGGCAAATTCCTTAACCTCACAGTGTTCTGGGCAACTATTGGAGGCCTTAAATTGCAGAGCAGATGTCATCTGCATGGCTAGAAAGAGTTTCTTTACTGGGAGCTCCTGATATCAGTGAAATTTCGCAGGGACTTTCTTTTGCCTCTATTTGTCTCCCAAGCACTTATCACAGTGCCTGCTACGGAGCTGTTGTTCATTCATTTAATTATGTCTTGACTCTTTATGACCCCATGGAATATAATGCCCATGAGGTTTCCTTGGCTAAGATAATGGAATAATTTGCCATTTCCTTCTCTAATGGATTAAGGCAAATGGAGGTTAAGTGACTTGCCCAGGGTCACACAGCTAATACATGTCTGAGCCTGCATTTGAACTCAGATCTTCCTGACTCTAGGCTCAGTGCTCTATCCACTGAGCCACCTCTATGATTAGTACGTAGTAGGTGCTTAATAAATATTGATTGATTGATTTTTTAAATACTTTCAGCACCTTATAGTAAAAGCATCATAACCTAGGACAAGGAAAGCCACTCAAGAAATCAGCCTCCCCAGAGATGTCATGATCTGTCAAAAAAACATTGTCCTCTGGCTCTTCTGCTTTCCGTTTCATCCACAGGATCAGGCCTAGAGAATGAAAATTAATGTAGGAACACAATGTGAGAAATCTGGGTTAAGGGTGCTGTGATAGAATGGTAAAAGGCAGCTTCAGAAGGGAAGACAACTTGGTTCTCTTTTCAGAAGAACTGGTCAGAGCTGTTGCCTTCTTGATCCACAGGTCAATAACCTGGCCTTCCTGATTATGGTAACACTAGCTAAAGCATCTGAGTGGTCACCAGGCTCTTTCCAAAGACGTCCTTTCTCTTTGTCTCCTCCTGTCATCCCTCCTAATTGAATAACATAAGAAATGCAGAGACTTTTCTATTTGTAGGTTATGTTTTTCCTCATTTCTAATGTCCCAATTAAGTATGAGATTCGGAGCTATAAATGCAGTAAATACGTCAAGGGAAAAGCAGAAGCCCACTAGCAATCAAAGGGAAGAAATTGAGTTTACCATGGTCACTTTCATTGCCACTGTTGTATATAGTTAAGGGAAGA
Source organism: Gymnobelideus leadbeateri (assembly GCA_011680675.1). Taxonomy (NCBI): domain Eukaryota; kingdom Metazoa; phylum Chordata; class Mammalia; order Diprotodontia; family Petauridae; genus Gymnobelideus; species Gymnobelideus leadbeateri. The sequence goes on along the minus strand of WOXC01007876.1, from coordinate 75,143 downwards.
TTCTTCTGACTATTGAGCTCCAGAAGAAGTTCTGTGGTGGTCCTTAGAGCACATAGCACCATGCCTTGCTTTTAAGTAGGTATTCAATAAACTCTTAGAAAACATTATTGAACTGATTTCAATTATTGACTTGCTCTTGATATCTCCTTCCAAAACAAGTCATTTCTAATTGGGAATTATATTTCATCCTTCTGTTCATGAAAAATTACTCATTAATTACCTAGGGAATCATTATCATAATCTTCAGGGGCCATTTTTACATAGTAATTTATAAGATGTTTTCCTCACAATAGCTCTATGATGTAAATAGTGCAGGTATTTTTATCATTCCCATTTTATAGATGAGAACACAAGATCAGAGAAATTAACTGACTCTGGACTTTAGGGTCTTAAGGTGAAAAAAAAAATGGCAGACCTTAAACCTGAATCTTCTGACTTGAATTCAGCATCCTTATTATACTATATAACTTCTCAAAAATGATCTGCTCTCAGAAATGAGGCTTGCACTGATAATTCTTTAGCTTAGAAGGTCAGTGGGGGTAATATTAGGATATAACCATTAGGATAATATTTACTTATATATTGCTGCCAGTTGATATCCCAAATAATTTATAGGTACATGGTCACTGCTCTTTAGGGCCTTACTCTCTTAAGCAGACGTAGATACCTGTAGATGCACTGACATAAATAATCAGAAGGTAAAATTAATATTTACAAATAGTAAATTGTTTACAGTAAAAAAAATCAAATATATTTTGAGGCTATTTTAAGGCGAGATTGAAATCTGTGATTTTATCAGTAACAAGAATACCCACTTTACCCACTGACACTGATCAGCATTTTCTTTGTAAATTAAATATAGTTTTTAAGAGTCTGTCTAAAGCGCTGCCATTTTAGATGATGGCCCTGGAAACTATGATATTTACTATGAACTGAAAAGCATAGAATCCACTGAATTTCCTAGAAATGGTTTGGTGGTATCACATATTTACAAACGATTTTTAATAGAGAGATTTCGCCTTACTGAAAAAAAAAATCCCCTGAGAATCTAAGAAACTTGATGACAAGGACTACTTTTTGTCCTATGCCCAGTGCCCAAACGAGTGTCTGGTACATAGTAGGAGCTTCCTAAATTCAACTTATTGAATAATTGAATTATTTTCTACTTCTCAGGACAGTTCCTTCAGCTTCTGCTCACTTTACCTAACATGTAGGGGATTTTATTTTTTGGTGGGGTGGTGTAGCTGGAGTAATCTGATGAACTGGGAAGGAGACATAGAAACAGAAATAGTCTAACTCAAATGGTATCTTTTGTATGAAGCATACCTTGATGCTAAAACAGTTGAAATGATTTGTATCTTCTCAGGTTACTCATAAAAGTAGCCCATGATTTCCAACATATTACTCACTGTTTTAACTTGTGCTCGCTTTTTAAACAAAATCATTAAGTTCCAAAGTAAACAATAACAAATTTAGCGGGTACTTCTAAGTTCTTCATAGCATTTCTCTACTTCATCGTCTTTGAAGATATTTCTGCATTCCAGTTTTCCCAGGAAACTTTTTTTTGTGAAATTGGAGCTTCCTTCCCCAAGTGGTCAGTGTTCTTGAATTTATAGAACACTAGGCTCTTGTGCTCATTTGCTTTGGCTCTTATTGAATGTGTTCTATCTGATTTACTTTTCTCTCTTTTCCAGATAGTTTTGATGACTACTAATTCATAATATGCTTTGATATCAACTGCCTTTCTCTTTTCCCTCCTATTCTTTTTCTAGATACAATAGACTTTTCATTCTTCATTTCTCAAAATTAATTTTGTTACTATTTTGCCAAAGCTTTATCTATAAAGTAATTCCTTGGTAGTATGATTGATTTAGTATTTTATCTGTAAATTAATTTAGGTAATATTATAATTTTAATATGTTGTTTAGCTTAAACTCGACAATGAAAGTCTCTTAAATTATTTATGTTGTCCTTTATTTCTGTAGATAATGTTTCACATATGCACTTTGTATAAATCTGGCATATTTAATAATGATATTTAAGTGTTCAGAATGTCTTTAAGAGTAATGGATGTTCCCTGTTTTTCTCTTCTCAACATTATTGATTTATATTTTTATTTTTATCTAAAATCATGATTACAACTCCCACTTTTTTAGAATTGATTGAAACATAAAAATTATCCCAACTACTCATTTTAACTCTCTCTATATCTATATTAAATGTGTTTCTTATATGCAAGGAAATTTTAGATTTGTCTTATTTTTTGTCTTAGTTATCTTTCATTTTATTGGTATTGTTAAATCCATTTACATTTAGAGTTCAGTCAAATAATCAACAAATATGTATTAAGCATGTATCAGGCAATGTTCCAGAGCAAGGCTTCCAAAATTAATTGTGGTAACTGAGCTTGGAGTCTAGTTCAAAGAGACATAAGGTATTTATACATACATGCATATGTATATGCTTATGAATATATATATATATATGCACATATACACAAAATTAATATAAGATTATTTTCAGAGTAAGGAGTAGATGAATTTCTAGAATGTTACATTTTTTTCTTTCATTAGATTATTTTATATTTATTCCATTTTCTTTGAAATTAAAACATAGCCTCTTCTTTCTTTTGCTTACATTATATTGGTATCAGGCTTCTCTTTCTGTTTGTTTTTCCCCTGTTACTCTAATTCCAAATTCCTAGAGTTTAGTTTTATTGTCATTCTCTTAAACTTTTACCTTTCCTACACCAGATGTACTGCTCTTATTTCATTTATATATCAGTCTATAGTATGATCATATGGTCCTTATTCCAATGTTAAATTATAATAATTCAGTTCTTATTTAATTTATAATATAATTTTAAACTCTTTAAGATAGATAATTTCTTTTAGCAATTCTAAATGATACCATAGGAAAGACTTTCTTTTTGAAGTTTTGATTGTATTTTTGAGTTATTCTCCTCTTCTGGCATCATAAAAATCCTCTATTTTATTTATTATTTAATGTTTTCTCTTTTTCAATGCTAAAGCCATGTTCTTCTCTTGGGATGTTCTGTTTTATAAAGTTCCTTGATCATTCATTCTAACTTCTTTACTCTCCTATTTGTTTTATTGATTTCATCCTTAAGAATTCTTATTTCCTTCCTAACTTGAAGAAGAGTCATATAGAGGAATGAAAGCTTGATTTGGAGTCAGAACAGCTGGTTTCAAAGCCGAACTCTACCACTTATTACATGTACATCCTTGGGAGACACATTTAATTTCTCTGGGTCTAATGTTCTTCATATTTATAAGAAATGAGTTGTATTTACTAGATTCCATTTATGATTCTCTTATTTCATCCTTAATTCTTTTTAAAATATTTACTTTTTGGAATCATCCTATAATTTTTGTATTATCATTTCTGGGAGGATTGTAAAATTTTTTAATAATACTTTCCCCTTCCTCAGAGGTTTTTTTTTTTTAAATTGGTCTCTTTTTTTGTTGCAAAGTTCTATTCATTGTATTGGCTTGTTCTTCTTTTGTGAAATGATTTCTGTTAAGAAAGCCAATTCCTTCTCCTTTGTCATTATCTTCATAAAAAAAGTAGATTGACAAATAACTGATTAAAAAAATCTAATAAAGGTGGGTAAAGAGCAAGCAAAATCAATCACATAAGAATGAGTGGAAAGCAGGAGCCAAAATGGCCTTCTGAATGATCCAGTGCTTTTAGTATGAACTAAGGATAGAGCCAATGGATAATTGATTGGAAAGTTTGATCCACTTAAATTACTTTCTACTGATACTTTTGTTGAAGCTAAGCATGGTTGTACTTTCTAGCCAGTTCCTCCCACTCTTCCCTTAGTCCCTCTCATACCTAAGAGGAAAAGAACTGGGAACATGAATCTTCATGGTCATAATCTCTATGCTGTCATTTTATTCAAGCACATTACTACCAGACCATGTTGGTCTTTGAGAAACTGTGTGGTGAGTTGGACCTTAGGCTAGATCAGTGTTAAAATCTTCCTCTCATACTAAATTGCCATGAATCATGGAGGAGTCGCTTTTTCGTGTCCCAGTTCCTCATCTATAAAGTGTAAATGATGATTTAAAAAAAGACACTATTAATGCGACAAGGTTGTTGTAAGGGGAAAAACATGTTTCAGACTTTGAGGAACTATAAAAATGTCAATTGTGATTATTTTATTTAATTTGTGTACATCTTATCTTTTGGAGAGCAAGGGACAGAAAAAGACTTTTTATTTCTATGTTCTCTTTTGTAGTTCTAGGAATCTCTGCTAAATGAAGTGTGCTTAAAAGTCTGTTTGCTAAGCTATTGCCACCTCCTGGGTTCATTCCTGGCATGGTTGGGCTGCTGTTTGGAGAATCTGTTGTCTTTTTATTTTCCAAAGCCTTTTAATACCATTACTGATTATTATCTGCACATCTCTCCAACCCCCCATCTTTCTCTTCTAGAAACCTGACTCTTGAGAGTTCTCAGTATCCACTTTCATCATTTGTAATCACAGATGCAAACGAGCCTTGCAGCATGTCTTTTGTCTCCTTGTTCCTTGGACTCTGGTTACCTACCACCACTTGTAGGGGAGTGTCCTTTCTCCTTATTTCTTTTTTTGTTTGTTTCTATGCCCACAAAGGTCATGGGATAGCATGTCATTTTTCATGTTTTTCATTTTCATTCCTAATCTTTTATTTGCTTCAGTTTCCTCTCTTCAATGAACTCAATTCTACCTTTATTTTATTTTTTTTATTCTGACACATTGGTATAGTAAAATGGTAAAGCCTAAATGCAACAGAAGTCTGATCAACTCAATACTTAAGTATAGATAAAGTGAAGGCTCCCTTAGATCATTGAATACGTTAATAATCCTTAGCAAGGAACTTAAAGTGTTACATATTCTTACACCAAACTGTCTTCCCTTTTTTTTTCCAATTTTCTCTCCCATCATTCTCTTAAATATACTCCAAGTTACAAAAACAACAAACAAAAATCCCCTCCTCTACTCATAACTTTTCCCCAAAATTGCCTTAGCTTCATAACTTTGATTTCCCTGTTCCATTTGTCCATCTCCACCTACTGAAATGCTACCTATTATTAAAGGCTCAAGTTCAAATGACACTTCCTTAGATCAATCAACAAGTATTTATTTATTAAGTGCATACTAGGTGCCAGGCACTGTGTATCAGGTACTGAGGATGAAAGGATGAAACATTCCCTATTTGCAATAAGCCTATATTCCAATGAGGGAGACAAGTACATCTAATAATATATGTAGCATATCGACGTATACACAGGTAAATATATATGTATATACATGTGGGGAATAAATAAAAATATATACAAAGTAGCTTAATAGAAGATATGTTAGGAAGGAGGGCACTAGTAATTAGAGGAACTTGGGAAGACTTTATGCAGGAAATGATACTTGAATTGAGTATTTTTTTTGGTGAGAATTCAAGCATTTTAAAAAATTTTCTTTTTTCTCCAATTACATGCAAAAAAATTAACATTCATTTTTTGAGGGGGTAGGCAAGGCAGTTGGAGTTAAGTGAATTTCCCAAGGTCACACACCTGGTGAGTGTCAAGTGTCTGAGGCTTGATTTGACTCAAGTCCTCCTGACTTCAGGGCTGGTGCTCTATTCACTGTGCCACCTAGCGGCCCCTAATACTCATTAAAAAAATTGTTCTAAATTTTCTCCTTTCTTCCTTCCTTCCTTCCCTCTCTTTTTTATTCTTCATATGTAGTCATGCAAAAAATGTCTTCATATTAGTCATTTGCAAAAGAAAACATTAGACCAAAAAAAAGAAAAAAAATTTAAAAGCAAAGAAAGTATTCAAATTCTATCCATTTCCCCTGCTTTGGCAGTGAATGGCATTTTCCATTATGAGTCCATTGGAATTTTCTTAGATCATTGTATTGCTGTAAATGGTTAAGTCATTCACAGTTGATCATTGTACAATGTTGCTTTTGCTGTATACAATGTTTTCCTGGTTGTACTCATTTTACTTTGCATCAGTTCATGTATGTCTTTCCGGGATTTTCTGAGAGCATCCTCTTTGTCATTTCTTATAGCAGAATAATATTCTATTACAATCATATACCACAATTTGTTCAGCCATTCCCCAGTCAATGGATATCTCCTCAATTTCCAATTTTTACTACCACAAAAAGAGCTGCTATACATATTTTTGTATATATGGGTCCCTTTCCTGCTTTTTTAAAAATCTCTTTGGGATACAGACCTAGTAATGATATTGCTTGACCAAAGGATACACACAGTTTTATAGCTTTTTTGGGTATATTTCTAAATTGTTCTCCAGAATGGTTGGATCAGTTCACAACTCCACCAACAGTGTATTAGTGTCCTAATTTTCCCATATTCCCTCCAACATTTGTCATTTTCTTTTCTGTCATATTAGTCAATCAAAAGATGTGAGGTGGTACCTCAGAGTTGATTTAATTTGCATTTCTCTAATCAATAGTGATTTAGAGAATTTTTCACATGGCTATAGATAGTTTAAATTTCTTCCTCTGAAAACTGCCTATTCATATATCTTTGACCATTTATCAATTGGGAATTTACTTATATTCTTAAAAATTTTGACTCAGTTCTCTACATATTTGATAAATGGGTTCTACATCAGATAAACTTGTAGAAAATTAACCCCAGTCTTATGCTTTCCTTCTAATCTTGATTGCAAAGGATTTGTATAAAACCTTTTTAATTTAATGTAATAAAATTATCCATTTTATATACTGTAAGGTTCTCTCTTATTTGATCATAAATTCTTCCCTTATACATTCTGTAATTTATTTATGGGGTTACCCTTTATATCTAAATCATGTACCCATTTTGACCTTATCTCGTTCTACGGTTCACACCATAAATGTTGGTCTATACCTAGTTTCTGACAAATTGCTTTCCAATTTTCCCAGAACCTTTTGTCAAACAGTGAGTTCTTGTCCCAACAGTTTGGATTTTGGAGTTTACTATGGTCACTTACTACTGTTAATTGGCTACTTAATCTATTTTACTCATCCATGGTTCTATGTCTTAGCCAGAACCAGATTGTACTGATGATTACTGCTTTATAACACAGTTTGATATCTGGTTAAACCACTTTCCTTCACATTTTTTTTTTGTTGATTCCCTTGATATTCTTGAATGTTTGATCTTCCAGATGAATTTTGTTACTGTTTTTATGGTTCTACAAAATAATTTTGGTAGTTTGATTAGTATGGCACTGAATAAGTAAATTAACTTAAGTAGATCTGTCATTTTTATTCTATTGGCTTGGCATATCCATGAACAATTAGTAGTTTTCAAATAGTTTAGTTTGACTTTATTTGTGTGAAAAATGCTTTGTAATTTTGCTCATATAGTTTCTGGGTTTGTCTTGAAACATAGACCCCCAAGCATTTAATATTGTCTACAATTAGTTTAAATGGAATTTTTTTTATCTCTTAGTGCTGGACTTTGTTGGCAATATATAAAAATGCTATGTGGGTTTATTTTATATCCTGCCACTTTGCTAAAGTTGCTAATTATTTCAACTCATTTTTAGCTGATTCTCTAGGATTCTCCAAGTATACTATCATATAATCTGCAAAGAGTGGTAATTTTGTTTCCTCATTGCCTATTCTAATTCTTTCAATTTCTTTTTCTTCTCTTACTGCTATAGCTAGCATTTCCAGTACAACATTGAATAATAGTGGTAACAATGTGCATCCTTACTTCATCCCTGATTGTATTAGGAAGGCTTTTGGATTACTCCCACTATAAGCAATGTTATTGATGGTTTTAGATGGATATTACTTATCATTTTAAGGAAAGGTCCCTTTATTCTTATACTTTATGGTGATTTTTAAAAATAGGAATGAGTGTTGTATTTTGCAAAAGCTTTTCCTGTATCTGTTGAGATAATGGTATGATTTTTTGTTGTTTTTTAATTGATATAGTCAATTATGCTGTTTTTCTAATATTAAACCAGCCCTACATTCCTGGTATAAATCTCACCTGGTCATACTGTATCATCTTTGTGATATTGCTGTAATATTTTTGATACTATTTTATTTAAAATTTTGCATCAATATACATTAGTGAAATTGATCTATATGTTTCTTTCTCCCTTTTGGCTCTTCATTGTTTAGTATCAGCATCATATTTGTGTTATAACAGTAATTTGGAAGAACTCCTTTACCTAGTTTTCCAAATAGTTTATATAGTATTGTAAATAATATAGTATTAAAATAGTATTTTAAATATTTGATAGAATTCACTTGTGAATCCATCTGGCCCTAGGGATATTTTCTTAGAGAGCTCATTGATGGCTTGTCTAACTCCTTTTTTCTAAGATATGGTTATTTAATTATTCTATTCCCTCTTCTGTTAATCTGGACAATTTATATTTTTATAAATATTCATCCACTTCACTTAAGTTATTAGAATTATTTGTATATAATTAGGCAAAATTGCTCCTAAACCCTGCTCTGATTGGTGATGAATTCACTCTTTTCATTTTTGATGCTCATAATTTGGTTTTCTTTTTTTAAAATCAAATTAGCCAGTGGTTTATTTATTTTATTGGTTTTTCCCACAAACCAACTTCGAGTTTTATTTATTAATTAAATAGTTTTATTACTTTTAATTTTATTAATCTATCCTTTGATTTTTAGGATTTCCAATTTGGTGTTTACTTGGCGATTTTTAATTTATTTTTCCCCTTGTTTTCTTTTTTCTTTTAATTTACATGCCTAATTAATTAATCTGTTCTTTCTTTATTTTTATTGATATAATTTTACATACAAAAGTTCCTGTATTTCTTTGACAGCTTTCTATAACTTTTGTTATGTTGTTTTATTGTTATTCTCTTTAATGAAATGATTGTTTCTGTGATTTGTTCTTCACTCATTCTTTATGATTTAGATTATTTAGGTTTCAATTAAATTTTAATCTCTGTTTACACAGCTCTTTATTGAATGTGATTTGAATTTCATTATGATCTTAAAAAGAAGAATTTAATATTTCTTCTTTTCTGCATATGGTTTTGAGGTTTTCATGCCCTAATACATGGTTAATTTTTGTGTAGGTGCCATGTACCACAGAAAAAAAGGTCTATTCTTTTCTATTTCCCATTCATTTTTCTTCAATGGTTTATTTTATTTTTTTCTAAAATTTTATTCATCTCTTTAATTTATTTCTTGTTTGCTTTTTGGCTAGATTTATCTAGTTTTGAGAGGCAAAAGTTGAGGTCCCCCATTATTAGAGTTTTACTTTCTACTTCCTCCTAGAACTCATTTAACTTTTCTTTAAAAATTTAGATGCTATATCATTTGGTGCAATAATATTGTTATTATTTCATTGTTTATGGTACCTTTTAACAAAATATAGTTTTCATAATTATCTCTTTTAATTAAATCTGTTTTTTGTTTTTGCTTAGTCTGAGATCACATTTGCTACCCCTTCTGTTTGTTTTTTTTTTTCCTTAAGCTGAAGCACAACAAATTCTTCTCCAGCCCCTTATCTTTACCTTGTGTCTCTCTGCTTCAAGTGTGTTTCTTCTAACCCAAGGTATTGTAGAATTCTAGTTTTTAATTCACTCTGATATCTGCTCCAATTTTGTGGGTGAGTCCATCATGTTCACATTCAGTTATAGATACTAACTGAATTTCCCTCCACCCTGCTTTTTTCTTCCTGTTTATTCTTCTTTCTCTCTCCTTTTACCCCAAACCTCCTCAAATGTGTTTTACTTCTGACTACTGCCTCCCCCAATATTCCCGCCTTTTGTCATCCCCCCTTTTCTTATCCCTTTTCCCTCCTACTTCCCTGTAGTGTAAGATAGATTTATATACCCAACTGAGTGTTTATATTGTTCCCTCTTAAAGCATTACCTTCTCACCCCCTCATCTTCTCCACTGCAAAAAGCTCTTTCTCAGCTCTTTTATGTAAGATGATTTGCCCCATCCTTCCTCTCCCTTTTCCCAGTGCATCCCTTTTGCTTACCCCTTAATTCTATTATTTAGGCTATCATTCCATCAGAGTCAACTCACACTGTGCCCTCTGTCTATGTACACTCCTTCTAACTGCCCTAATAATGATAAAGCTCCTAGGAATTACAAGTATCACATTCTCATCTAGGAATGTAAACAGTTTAACCCTATTGAATCACTTATGATTTTTATTTCCTGTTTATCTTATTATGTTTCTCTTGAATTTTACATTTGTAAATCAAATATTCTGGTTAGTTTTGCTATTTTCATCAGAAATTCTTTAAAAAGTCCTCTTATTCATAAAATATCCATTTTCTTCACCTGAAGAGATAATTCTCAATTTTGATAGATGTCTTGGTTCTAATCCTAGGTCCTTCTGGAATCTCATATTTCAAGCCCTTTCCTCTTTTAATATGGAAAATGCTAAATCTTGTGTTATCCTGACTATGGCTCCATCAAATTTGAATTATTTCTTTTTTGGCTACTTGCAATATTTTCTCCTTGACCTAGCAGCTCTGAAATTTGACTGTAACATTCCTGGGACTTTTCATCTTGGGATCTCTTTCAGGAAGTGGTTGGTGGATTCTTTCAATTTCTATTTTACACTCTGGTTTTTGTCTAAACTCTTTCTTTGATCATGGTTTTCAGGTAGTCCAATAATTTTTAAATTATCTCTCCTGTATCTATTTTCCAGGTCAGTTGCTTTTACCATAAAATACTTCACATTTCTTCTATTTTTTATTATTTTTATTTTGTTTTATTGTTTCTTTATGTCTCAGGGAGTCAATGGCTTCCACTTACCCAATTTGAATTTTTAAATAATTATTTTCTTCACTGAGCTTTTGTGCCTCCTTTTACATTTGGCCAATTCTTTTCTCCAATGAATTTTTGTGCCTCTTTTTACCATTTGCCCTACTCTGTTTTTAAGGGATTATTTTCTTTAGTATTTTTGTACCTCCTTTACCAAGCTGTTTGAGTATTTTTTCATGATTTTCTTGCATTATTATAATTTCTTTTCCTAAATTTTCCTCTATCTCTCTCTCTCTCTCTCTCTCTCTCTCTCTCTCTCTCTCTCTCTCTCTCTCTCTGCTTTTTGGAGGGCAATTGGAGTTAAGTAACTTGCCCAAGGTCACATGGCTAGGTTTCTGTTTGTGTATGTTTAGTGTCTGAGGTTGGATCCGAACTCAGGTCCTTCTGACTCCAGGGCCGGTGCTCTACTCACTGCGCCACCTAGCAGCCCCCTCTTATTTGATTTAAAAATCTTTTTTTGAGCTGTTCCAGGGCTTAAACATTTCTTTTTTTTTTTGCTAAGACTTTGCATGAAGCTGTTTGATTTCATTGTCTCCTTCTGAGTTTGTATTTTGATTTTCCCTGCTACTATAGCAATTGAAGGAACATCAAAGAGGGCATGTCACTTGATCAAAGAGTATGTGGTGGGGGAGTAAGGTATGACAAAACTAGAAAAATAGTAGGGGAATAGGTTGTTGAGGGCTTTGAGTTTGAATACAGGGTTTTATATTTGATCTTAATTCCCAGCATAGATTATTCCTCTCATAGAGTTTCTCTCTTTCTCTAAGACTTAGCTCAAGATCAAGGGCCAAGATGGCCAAGTAAAGGTAGGTGCTAGATCTGGTGCTAGATCTGACCTCAGGATTTCCTGAGTTCAAACCTAATGCTTTATCTACTATGCCACACAAATGTCTATTCATTGATTTTTTCCATTCATATGGTCACCACCCCTAGCTCAGGTCACTATAATCTCTTGCTTGAAGTATTGTAAAAGCCTCCTGATCTGCTGCTTTGAGCCCGTCTTTTCTCCAATCTGTCTTCCATACAATTGTCAAAATAATATTCCTAAAACAGAGGTATGACCATGTTACTCTGCCCAAGGCTCTGATGACTCCCTACTGTCCCTAGGATAAAATTCAAACCATTCTGTTTGACATTTTAAACCTTTCATAATTGGGCTCCAGAATCCCTCTCCAAGTTTATTAGACACTACTTGGCTCCATAGAATCTACCTTCCAATCAAACTAGCTAGCTTGCTATTTCTCCTTCATGACTTTCCATATTCCATCTTTCTACCTTACAGTAAGACAGTCATCTCTCATACTTGGAATTCTTTCCCTCACCATCAATGATTCTTAGAGATTTTAACTCCCTTCATAATCTAACTTATGTTTCACCTCTTTGATGAGGCTTTTCTTGACCCCCAAATCTGTTGCTAGTGTACACTGCAAATCACTTTGTATATGATTTGTATTTACTTACATTGTGTATATATTGGTTTCCCCAATAAAATCCAATTTACTTGGAGTTATGGGCTTCTTATTTCTACAGCAATCTTTGTACCTGGTACACATTAGTTGCTTGGTAAATGATTATTGAACTCATATATAAGCAAAGTAATTGCTTTTTTTTCTTTTTGGAGGGGGAAGGCGGGGCAATTGAGGTTAAGTGACTTGCCCAAGGTCACATGGCTAGGTTTGTGTTAAGTGTCCAAGGACAGATTTGAATTCAGGTCCTTGTGACTCCAGGGCTGGTGCTCTATTCACTGTGCCACCTAGCTGCTCTTAAGCATGATAATTGTATGAAGACATATTAGGCCATCTTTTGCCTCAGTTCTAACCTAGCTTTTAATTAGAAAATGGGCATTGCCTCAGACAAACTGAGACCTGGGAAAGACCTCAGCTTAAAAAGGTCAAGGTCTCCCACTGCATCTGGAACCATCTCTAGTCAGGTGATCTATGTCTTGCTGTTAGACTCCAGTGACTGGAGGAGAGAGTGAGGGTAATGACTTTGCACAGTTTTATCTCACTTAAATCCAATTCACTTGCAAGTCAAGACATCACCCTCCTGTCTTTGGTGGTCTTCCGGATGGAAGAACGAACAACAACCAAACAAGCACAGTAATTACTTGTATTCTTTCCCTACCTCTCCTTTTGAAATTTAATAACTATGAGAGCACAACTGCCTCTTATTTATCTTTTTACCCCAGGGTCTAGCAAGGGCACTGAACAAATGTTTATTGTATGAATGAATGAGAGAAAGCAAGGATTAGAACAAAGGGCTCAGTCCAAATCAGAATTATAATGAATAATTTTTGCAACTGAGGCAAGCCTCACTCCTGAGGAAATTGACAAGAAAGGTGTTGTCAAATGAGGAGAATACTTCCAAAGTATAATCATCTAAGTAAAACATTTCCATTGTGGAGAAGTGTGGGTCACTTCCCCATAGTAGGAAGGTGGAAAACATGGAACATCATGTTGCTGGTGGAGAGTCAGCTGGGGGAAAGAGTAAGGGATTTATAGGAGTAACATATCCCAGTGCCCCCAAGGAATTGCTAACGCTATCAGCTCTCTCTAAATTAAGCACCCTCTAAATCTCGAGCCCTGAGGCAATCCTGGTCTCACTGACCTAATTCAAGTTCTGCTCCCAGTCATTCTGATATTTGACTATATTTCTATAAAGTTACATGAAAAAGCCTTGACAAAAAATTTGAAAATAAATTTAATGAATGCCTACTATGTGCAAGACAATATGCTAGATACTGTTGGAGACCTAGGAAACAAATTATAGGTCCCAACTTGCAAACTCGTTTTTATTGACTGACTGATTTTATTATTTTAGTCAATATTCTGCAGAGATATGGAAACTCTGCTATGTTCAAGGCCTTTTGGGGAATGCTGATATAAATAATACCAGTTCCTGTCTTCATGGAGCTCTTAGTCCAGGTAAGATCTGAAACAGATAAGTATAATAATTATCATAAAAAGCAGACTATGGAATGTAGCATAAGGGCTACAATGCTAGTCATTATATGTATGTATGCATGTATGTATGTATGTATATACGCACACAAAAGAATGCATATACATCTATATCATACACATAGGGAAATGAGTATGAACTAATGCAGTCCAAAATATGCAGGAACAGAAGAATAATATAGCTAATGATAGCAATAATGTAAGTGAGATTATCAAAAGGAAATCACATTCTTAACAATTGTGATAGAGAATATAAAATGGAACATTCCTACCTCTTTTTCCCAGGAAGGCAGGGAGCTGTGGGGTCAGAATTCAGCATACTTTGCTAAAAAAGTCACTGTAGCTATTGTTTCATCCCTTCCCTCCCCTAACCCTCAAAGGGCTCCATCTTGGCACAGACATAGACCTTTGTACATCCTGGGGCCTGAAATGACCCCAAAGATGAAGGTCAAATTTCTCTCAATCCATGCCTGTTGCCCCTACTTGGGATAGCTTTAGGAAATCTTTAAAACAAAGCTTAGGTACAGCTCATGTCATTGGGTCTTTCTGAAATATGAGTAACAGAATCAGGTCAATTGTAGATAAAGAACTCACTGTATGATGTGGGAATTTGGCATAAGGCAGTTGTTTATTTCCTCCACCACAAAAAATCTTTAATATAAGAAAGCTTCAGAGATACACACAATAAATGAGAAAGCATAAAACATCATAAATAATATACTATACTCATTATGTCCATCCTGAGAGTTAAAGGGCTATTTGTGAGAATGCTGAGTTGATATTTAGCATTCATCTTGGTAAACCTGCCAAGCAACCCACAAGGTGCAGATTGCATGGACCTCTAGGACATGGCTCTTTGGCTACTAGATGGCCTGGTAGTGGTCATTTAAATCACACTTTTCTGAGCATTCAGCTCCTGATTCAGGATATTAAGAATTTTTGAATTTTTTATATGTTAGCCAAAGCTATTAATGATCAGTTTCTTTGCATTGCCATTCATTAATCTGTGCTCAGGAAAGAAAACATCAGAGCAGAAGAAGCAGGCAGTTGGAGCCCAGGATTGCTTAGGAAAGAACACATCCTTGATCCCAAGTGATTGTGCCATAAATTCCACTGGAAGTGAACGGTGTGAGAAAGGGGTGGGAGGGAGATGGAGAAATATCACCTCCTTCCTTCTTACTAGAAGTCTAGGGGAAGGTAGCATGCACTGCAAATGAATCCTTTGAAATAAGGGGTCCCAAAGAAGCCATAGGTTAGTTCAACTAAAGTCCAGCATTCTCACTTAACAGGAGCCTCTCTTTCTAATTCTTTGTGGACAATGATCTTCAATGCAACTTTTGTCTTTAAGGACAAATTGGGAATTATTGAGTCATTCCAATAAATTATATGTGTCTCAGCATGAAGCTGGAGCATGTGAGTATGCTTGATGTTGAACAGATGAAAGGTTCCCCTAGTCACCCCCACCACCTAACAGAAGGCTTAATTATGGAGTATGAGAATAATAGAAAGTGGGGAAAAGTAATAAACCCCAGTTATGTTTAGAGTGCCTTAACAACCTGCTATAATTCCATGATTCATTACTTTTCAATACATTGGGCATCTGGGATTTTGTTGGTGTGAGCACTCTCTAGATCAATCCAGATAACGGCTCCACGATTTAATACAACCAATTTAATTTAAGAAACATACATTGTGGAAAGCATTTTGCTAAACATTTCAAATCCAAAGATGAAATAGTCTCTGCCTTTGAGGAATTTATATTTTACTGGTAGGATTATCTACTTACTCAGGTGTAATGGCAAGCAAAGAAGTACTTAGTGCCTTGTTTCAGTTGCTTAAGTATTTAGCACCTTGTCTGAGTTCAAGTGTCTTTGAGCCTTGCCCTGATTATATTAAGTTTTTGTTAAGAAAAAGAATTTGTGAACCCCATAGTGGGAGGAACTTGCTGATGTGACAGGGAGGAGCTAATGATTATATATAAGGAGAAGCCCAGGCTAGGAAAGAGCAGAACTGAGAAGGTTACTCTTGTGATGACAGAGTTGAGAAAGATAAAACTTGTGGTATCCTGGCACTCTGTTTGTTTGTTCTGCCTGTGTTGATTGTTGTTTGTAATACTTTATACAGAAGCCCTGGGATGTTACCAGGAGCCCTGAAAGTGGATTTTCTTGTTGTCTGTTTACAGAAGTCCTGGAGGAGGGTTTCAGAGGTCCTGGGACTATACTGGCTATTTGTATTGAATTTTCAGACTTTGTTTGTGGGTCTGTGTTGATTTCTCAGGCAGAAAGTGAATTGATAATGGTGCCAGCAATGTGTATAAATGTTGTTTTGGCTCTGCTAAGCTTTGTTTTCCCAGAAACAGAAACTGTGAAGGACTTGAGGTGGACCAGACACTGTGAACTTCAGTGTAGAATGGGAACTGGATGAGGAACTGGATAAGGACCTGGGCAAGGAGCTAGAGGAGGAGCTGAGAGCTGCCTACCTTTGAATCCAGGTGACAGTTGGGTAGATTCAGGCAGGAGCTGTACCCATGGAAGAGGAACCATGGAATCTGAGAGCCAGCCTCAAGTCAAGATGAAAAGACCTCTCCTTGGCTATTTAGTTCTGACTGAGAAGATCATGATTTACTGTAGCCTAGGGGTGGGAGAACTTTGTACTCCAGAGATTAAGACAATGTGACCTAGGGGTGGAGAATGTTGACCTTTGTATTTTGTGTCCCTTAAGGGGGCTTGCTCCTTAAGGATGATTGTGTTAAGGAATTATTGAATGATATTTTTTGTTTAAAACTATGTGACCACTTTGGTGAAAACTATGTGGCCACTTTAGTGATAACTTGTTATTTTATAACATTGTGAATACTGTATTTTGGTTTCTGTGAATGTTTTGCTTTAATTTACTGTTGAATAAATAGAGTTCACTTTACTATGTAATCAGAACCTTAAAGCTGTTCACACCATCCATCGTCTGGAAAGCTGCTTGTGCTTGGCTTTATATTAGGTAATTAAATAACAAGTATATTAGCAAGTATAGGTTTGGGATTTGCCTAATGGAATACAGGTTGAGATGGGCCTGTTAAGACTATCCTATGGAACATATACAGAGGCCCCATGGAAATTTCTAGGAACACATGTGGCTCAGTCAAAGGGAGTGGTAACTTTGGGATGATATAGTAAAACCTGATTGGTCACTTGGTTCTCTCCCCATTAGATTGTAAACTCCTTGAAGGCAGGGACTGTTTTTCTTTTTCACATTTATATCCCCAACACTTGGCATAGTAGTTGACAGATAGTAGATAATAAAAAATTAATTTATTAATAAACTACTGACTTCCATCCCCATGCCAAGATAGTACCAGGTGACAGATTTATGTTAATTAAAATACACAACTTTGAAGTTCTGTATTATCCATCAGAGCAAAGAAGACAAAAAACAGAAAAGGACAAATGTTGGAGGGGCTATGGAAAAATAGGTATGCTAATGAATTGTTGGTAGGGCTATGAATTTGGTCTAATCATTCTGTAAAGCAGTTTGAAACAATGTCCTGAAAGTTCCTTAATTGTACATATCATGTAGAGGCAACTCGGTGGCACAGTGGTAGGAGCACTGGGTCTTGAGTTAGTAAAACTTGCCTTCAAATATGGCCTCTAAAAGTGACTAGTCCTGTGACTCTGGACAAGTCTGCCTCTTAATTGCTGTCTGCCTCAGTTTCTTCAACTGTAAAATGGGCATAATAATAGCACCTGCTTTAAAGGGTAGTTGTGAGGATCAAATTTTTGATATTGATATTGATATAAATATTGATCAAATATTTAAAAGGCAGTTATTTGGTTTTGATATTGATATAAATATTGATCAAATATTTAAAAGGAATTTAGCACAGTGTCTGGTACATAGTAGGAACATAATAAATGCTTATTCCTCCCATTCTTTGTTTGACCCAGCTATATCACTACTAGGCCTAATGAAATCAAAGAAAGAGAAAATGGACCTATGTGTGCAAACTCCCCAATATTTATCATAACTTTTTGTAGTACCTAAAAATTTGAAACTAAGGAGGTATCTGATTGGGGAATGGTTAAACAAATTATGGTATATGAATGTATTAATAGAATGTTATTGTATCATAAGAAATGACAAAAATGGATAGTTTCAGAAGAAAATATGAGACCTCTATGGGCAGATATAGAGCAAAGTGAGTAGAAGTAGGAGAAAAGTTTAAACAATGTTAGAATATAATAGGAGAAAAATAACTTTGAGCTACTTTTTAAGAATTCTGATCAATGCAATAATAAACCATGAATCCACAAAGAAGGCCAAGCATATCATTCACCTCTTTCAAGAGGCATGATCAACTTCAGATGCAGATATATACAAATTTCTGGACCTAATCAACATGGAAATTGGTTTTGCCAGACTATGCATGTATATATGGAGAGCTGTTTAAAATTAAATGAATGGGAGAGAAATAGTGGGAGGTACATATTAATAAAAGAAAAAACAATAGGGAACTTCCAAAGGAGGCAGGATTATAATGTAGCTTTATAGTGATGGCAAAAAAGAGTGAATAAAAAAAAGAACACCAATGAAGTATCAAGGAATCTCAGAATGGGACACAGACATGCAGAGAAGTTTTGTTGCATTTTTATAAGCCATTCTATTTTCTGTCTTTATTTATAATATTGAAATGTTTATGTTTGTTAATTTTATAGTAAAAAAGAAAACAATAAGAAGAGAAAACTTACTTTCTCTCTCTTTCTTCTTTATTACTTCAGAGTTTATATCAAGTAACTCTCCATGGAGAGAAAGGGGCGTGGCTGGTGCCCATCCCTTTCTTGGCAATAATGGTGCCCTCCTTGCACGTGGTGGCCAGCTCATGTGCTAGCCCCGATGAGATTTAGATTAGATTTCAAAGTCCTAGCTGTCTGTTCTGCTATGATTTTCTTTCCTGAGGATAGGTGACAGAAAAGTGATCCTGAAATAGACTTTTTCAGCCATGGAGGCAATCTTGTGAGTTCAAGAGTTTGGGGGCTCTTGGGTCCTTAGTCAGTGCTAGATTTACTTTAGGAGGAGTCCCTGATTTGCCAGAAGACAGGGACCTGGGAGTAATTGTTTGTACAGTGAAAAGATAAGGTGAAGGTGAAGTACTGATTCAGCAGTGTCACTAAATATTTTATGTTTTGATGTTTTAAAGTATTAACCTCCTGGGAGAATGTAACATGAATTATACGTTACTATTATTTTTTTTTTCTTTTCTTTTCTTTTTTTTTTAAACAAATACTTTATTAACTTCTGTTTTACATCATTCATTTCCGCCAGATTTTGAGTTACAATCATTTCCCCCCCATTATTCCCCTACTCAACCTCCCGGAATAGCAGTCCCACAAGATATCGCTTCCTCCAATCTGCTCTCTCCCATACCTTCTCCCATACCCCCATCGACTTTTCCATTAGAGGAAGGTGAATCTTTGTGGCCTGCACATCTTATCTCCCAATTATAAGCAAAAGAGTATTAATAATAGTATTTATATATATTTGAAACATTTAATGTTACGACCTCGAATTTCAGATCCATTTCCTTCCTCCCTTGTCACCCATTCCTTCTTGGGATATAAGTAATTCAGTATATGTTGTACATGTCTAGCTATGCAAAACATTATCATAGTAGATATATTGTACAAGGCTGCTTATAATTTCCTCCCACTCATCCCACCCCCCACCTGGTCCATTCCCTACATGATCCTGTCCCTCTTCTATAGTGGGTACTTCCAACCTCCCCTCACCCCAAGGATGCCCTCCCATCCATCATCCCTCCTCTCATCCCCCTTCCCCCTATCCTGCTGCATTTTTAGCCTTCCTTATTCTCCCCCTCCTTTGCACTCACTTCCCCTACATGAGATAGTTTACCCTACCATGTCTCTCCCCATCTCCTCTTGCCACTTTCCTCTCTCACCTCATAATTTCATCCCTTGAGTACTCTCCCTTCCCAACAAAATCAACCTATGCCCTCTATCCATATATAACTGTAGCCATATACACCCACATTCACATATGTATTCATATGACCACACCCCCTTCTTCCATTATTTTCATAGTGAGAAAGATATCATCAGTCACAGTTATTGCTTTTCCATATAGGAATGTAAATAGTTCAACTTTGATGAGTTCCTTTTGATTTCTTTTCCCTGATTACCTTCTCAGGCATCTCTTGCTTCTTGTGTCTGGATGTCAAATTTTCTATTCAATTCTGGTTTTTTCCTCAAGAATGCTTGAAAGTCCTCTATTCCACTGAATGACCATATTTTCCCCTGAAACAAAATACTCAGTTTTGCTGGGTAGGTGACCCTTGGGTTCATTCCCAGTTCTTTTGCCCTCTGGAATATCATATTCCATGCCCTTGATCCCTCAGTGTAGAAGCTGCCAGGTCCTGGGCTATTCTGATTGTGTTTCCACAATATTGAAATTGTTTCTTCCTGGCTGCTTGTAGTATTTTCTCCTTGATCTGGGGATTCTGGAACCTGGCTATAATATTTCTGGGAGTTTTCTTTTTGGGATCTTTTTCAGGAGGTGATCGGTGGATTCTTTCAACCTCTATTTTGCCCTCTGGATCTAAAACATCAGGGCAGTTTTCCTTGAGAATTTCTTGAAGGGTGATTTCTAGGTTCTTTCTTTGATCATGGCTTTCAGGTAGTCCAATAATTTTAAATTGTCTCTCCTGGATCTATTTTCCAGGTCAGTGGTTTTTCCCATGAGATATTTCACATTGCCTTCTAATCTTTCATTTGTTTGGATCTGCTTAACAGCGTCTTGATTTCTCATAAAGTCATTAGCTTCCATTTGCTCCAGTCTAACTCTGAAGGAATGAATCTCCTCAGTGAACTTTTGAGATTCTTTTTCCATCTGGCAAATTCGACTTTTTAAGGCATTCTTCTCCTCATTGCCCTTTTGGGCCTCCTTTGCCATTTGAGCTAGTCTATTTTTTAAGGTGTTGTTTTCCTCAGTCAGGCTGTTGACCCTCATTTCATACTTTTCCTGCATCCTTCTCATTTCTCTTTCTAATTTTTCCTCCACTTCTCTTATTTGATTTTTTAAGTCCTTCTTAAGGTCCTCTATGGCCTGCAACCCGTTCATGTTTTCCCCTGGGGCTTTTGGAGCAGGACTTCTGACCTCACAGTCCTTTTCCCGCTCTATGCCCCCAAAATAGGAGTCTAGGGTTGCATTTTCTGTTTCCTTTGCCTTGGCATGTTGCCACTTAATTGCTTGACTTTTGGGCTTGTTGCCACACTATGGCTTTAAGGCCAGATAGAGGAATTTTCGTCCCGAACGTGTGGGGGGCAACTTCCGTTTCTGGCAAGCTGTAAACCCACCCACAACTTCCACCCTAGATCACAATCCAGATCCAGGGAGGTTAAAGCAAGAGCGATTACCCCCCAAGACTGATCGCTGGATCTCCCCACGATTTGTAGGCTGGGAGCTGGAAATGCCTCTGAAAACTACAAAATGGCGTGTCTCCTCAGTGGCTTCTAGCCCCCAGGGGAGGGAGCTGACGCATTCCCCAAATACAGGTCCCAAAGTCCATAGGACACTAGCCTCTTACTTTGTCCTAGGCAAGTCTATGTTGATAATTCTGGAATCTCCACAGTTCCTGGTGTTCTGGGGTTCCTCCAGCCGGCTGCTGGCCCTGCCGCCCTGGGGCTAAAACCTCGGCTCACGTGGACCTGGGCTCGGCTCGGCTCCTGCGCTCTGCGCGCTGCCGGCTCCCAGACCACTGCGCTGGTCCTTCCTGCAGGGTGCTGGGCTGTCCTCAGCGGGAGGTTAGCTTCTCTGTGTCGTTCTGTGGGTGCTGGGGCTCCAGAAGTTGTTCAGAGTCCTTTTTTACATAGTTTGGGGAGAATCTGGGGGCAGAGAGGCTTGGACGAGCTGTTTCTACTCCGCCATCTTGGCTCCGCCCCCCCACTTTACTATTATTTGCTTGTTTCTGTTTCTGTTTTAGTTCAGTGTGAGTCTTTTGTGGTTTCAGCATTCCTTTTTTTGTGGATGAGAGGCAACTAAATGCCATAGAGGATAGAGAAGTGAGCCTGGAGTCAAGAAGACCTAAATTCAAATCTAGCCTCAGATGCTTATTAGTTGTGGGACTCTGAATAAATCACTTAATCTCTGCCTACCTCAGTTTTCTCAACTGTAAAATATGAATAATAATAGCATCTACCTCATAGGGTTGGTGTGAGAACCAAATGGAATAGTATTTGTAAAGTCTTTAGTAAAGTACCTTAATACATCTTATTCTCATTCCCTGTTCTTGGAGGAAATAAATAGCTGTCCTATACCTGATCAATAAGGTGTGTGGCATGTTCAAGGAGAACTAGTACCTCTGGTGTGAGGGCTTTCTGAGCCCTTTTCAGGACTGTTCATCCACCTATGGTGTCTTCCTGGGACGCAACTCTCATATGTGCCTCCAAGAAGCTATAGCATGCAAAGCAGCCATACCCCAGAAAACTGTCTTGGCAGCTGGGTGAAATCAGGTTGACTGACAGGCCTTAAACACATGGTTGAGTTAGGGAGGTATCTACCCTAAGCATGTGAAGACTTCCTGTGGTGAAATGGATAGATGAGAACAATTTGTCCCAATGCCATGAAGGCAGCTGAAGTAGGTGCTGTAGAATTTGGTCAGACATCCAAGACCTCAAGGTCATCTACTGCATCCTGGGCCATCACCAGTCATTGTAACTTTTTTTCTTGCCACTGGACTTCAATGACTCTGGAAGAGAGAGGAAGGCTGATGACTGTGCAACTCTGCCTCACTTAAATCCAATTCATGCATGAGTGAAGACATTACCCATGATGTCATCATCCTCTTCAAAATGCAAGACAAACAACATTGTACAGTGATTACCTTTCTGCTACACTTTTTGGTGAACCTCTAGACATTAATCAAACATGAAATTTAAATAATTTCCTAGTGAGGATAAAAAGATCCAAAACATTTGAGAAAGAGCTTGGTGGGCACCCTCAGACCTGTACCTGATCTACAGGAATGATTTAAAAATTGAGAGGGCAGTTTAGTGGAGATGAAGACAGGGAGTAACCCAGCCACCCGGAGCCTAGCAGTAGGTGTGTGTGGTTTCAACTATGTAATGTCAACTAGTTTTCAATCAACCAACATTTATTAAGTGCCTTCTCAGTGCCAGGCACTGTGCTAAATGCAAGGGATACAAAAAGAGGCAAAAAAATTCCTGCTTGTAAGGAACTTACAATCTACTGGGAGAGACAAAATGCTAACAAATTTATATGGAACAAGCTATATATAGGATAAATAGGAAATGATTAACTGAGAAAAGACACTAACATTAGGAGGATTAGAGGAGGGCTTCCTGTAGAAGGTGGAATTTTAGTTAGGATTGAAAGCAAGTTAGGTATATGATCAGAGCTGAGAAAGGAGAACATTCCAGGCGTGCGGACAAGCAAAAAAAAATGCTCAGAAATAAGTGATTTTATTCATGCAACAGCCAAGAGGCCAGTCACTGGATTAAAGAGTATGTGGCAGGGAGTAAGGTTTAAGAAGACTGGAATGTAGAAGTGTGTGTGTGGGGGGCAATTATGAAGGGCTTTGAATGCTGAACAGAGCCTTTTGCATTTTTCCTGGAGGCAATAGGAAGACACTATAATTTATTGATCAAGGGGATGAGATGATTGGACTTGAATTTTAGAAAAATCACTAGTAATTGATGAGGATGAATTCAGTGGGGAGAGATTTGAAGGAGGTAGACCCATTGGCAGGACAGTGTAATAATCCAGGTGAGGTGATGAGGGCTTGCACCAGAGTGGTAGCATTGTCAGAGGAGAGAAGGGGGCGCATTTGAGAGATTTTGCAAAGGTGAAATAAAATTTCAGAGTGAGCTCTAATTACTGTGAAACTCAAGGAAAATCTCTTATAGGAGTTTGCACCTGAGCTGAATCTTGAAGGGAGCTATGGATTCCCAAAGGTAATGAGGAAAGAAAACCCTCTAGATGTGGAGGAAAACTTGTGCAAAGATGAGAGATGGGATGTTATGAATGGGGGACAAGAAGTATGACAGTTTGACTCGAATGTTGTGTCCAACATTTTAACATGATGCTGGGAACATAGTAGGCACTTAGGAAATGTTGATTGATTGATTGACATGAGAGCAAGTAATTTACAAAATACTTGAAAAAGGATTGAAACTTGATTGAAAAATACCACGCTGAAGAGTTTTTATTAAATTGTTATCTTATTAGGTATTAGACAACCATAGCAGCTTCTTGAGTAACAGAGTAATGTAGTCAGATTTTGTTTTCATTAAGATTATTTTGGCAGCTGAGTGGTGAATGAATTGGAGAGGGGAGAGACTGGAGACCAATTAGGAGGTTATTATAATAATCCAGGAGAGAGACGATGATTATCTGAACTAGAGTGTTTGTTGTGTGAATAGTGGGAAGGGAATGGATATGAGAATACTGAAAAGGTACAATTGACAAGACTTAGCAACTGATTACATATGGGGTTGGGGGGGTAGTTAGAGAGAGGGAAGAGTTGAAGATAACTTTGAGGTTTAAAAACAGTGGTGCCTTCGACAGAAATAGGGAAGTTGAAAAGGGGGGTGGTTTAGGGGGAAAGATAATGAGTTCTGTTTTGGACATGTCAAGTTTGAGATGTCTCTGTGACATCTCATGGGACATGTCCAGCAGGCAGTTTGAGATGCAGGACGGAGCTCAGGAGAGAGATGAGGGCTAGATATGCAGATTTAGGAATCATATGTATAGAGATGATAATTGAACCCATGGGAACTGGTGAGATCACTTAGAGAAGGGAACAGGCAGCCTTTTGCAAGTAATATTCCATAGTAAGCCACATATTTACCATCACACAATTGATTGAAAGACTTAGAGAATACAAGATAATGCTGTGCCTTTTTAAAAATACTAAAAGTCTCTCATTTGGCAGGGTAAATTCTTACCTTAAAAGCTATCCTCTACTATGAACATATTAAAATTATACACAATTATTTGAAAAATATAACAACAGAGATAATCTTATCTTGTGATCACCATTATAATCAAGCAAAGAATAAAATAAGGATATGTGCTTGTGTCTAGAAATTCTATAAATTCTACAAATTCTGGGTAAAAATGGAATTCCTTATACTTGGTGAGGTCTTCTCAATGCCCCCATTTGTAGATGACAATATGTTAATTACATTGTGC
The DNA here is from genome assembly GCA_011680675.1 of Gymnobelideus leadbeateri. Lineage (NCBI taxonomy): Eukaryota > Metazoa > Chordata > Mammalia > Diprotodontia > Petauridae > Gymnobelideus > Gymnobelideus leadbeateri. Next base: position 50,165 of record WOXC01007876.1, on the reverse strand, counting down.
TCCAGAGTACTGCAGAATCTTTTAAGTTAGACCCATGATCATTCTAAAGAGTGTGGTCTAACTATCCATACACATAAAGCTAAGTGGATGAAGACTGCAAAATTGCAAAGTACAGTTAGGGAACAAAAGTTTCTGCTTGAAAGAAAAATTCATCTTTTAAATATTGGTACTTTTCTTATGATAGAGAATGCTATAAGGTGATGGAGAGGCTCACTGTGGGCATAAGCCCATAGGGATTTCATGCATAAAGTATGGTCACATGATGAGAGCAAATCATAAGCCATTGGACAATCCACATGTTCCATTGTATTCTCATGTCAAGAGAATTTAATGAATGCCCAAACACATTGGATGGATCCACTGTGGCATATTTGTGGAGTAGACATGGGAAAAAAGTTGCTCATAATTAGGAGGCATGAATCAGTGTATATCTTTGGAAGGAATACCCACATGAATAAGATTACAGACCTACTGATATATGGAAGCATTGTAATAGACATTTACTGAATATATTTTATGCTACTTTGTAAGACATACAGTAGTCTACATATGGCCAATGTACATAGCCCTTTGACTCACCCACAATTGTGTTTCTTTGGAGATTACAGTAATTCATGACTGACAGCAGTATATCACCACTGAGAAAACTTTGGTGATGAAAAAGATGGGTATTGTGATGGAGAATAATCTGAAATCATGGGAAAAGTTGCACAAATTTTCTAACTATTCATTTATTTAAGGACTTTTTGAAACCAATGATATTTTTAACCTGTATAACCTGTATAACAATTCACCCGGTATACTATATTGACTTTGCTAATGGTAGTAGTACTGATTTTTTTTCACTAGCAGTGTATTAGTACAAGGATCCTTGGACCAGAAGGGATCTGAACTTGACTCTCTGCTGTGGTATCTAATGGCTGTGTAGCACTGGGTAAGTCACTCACTCTCCCTAAGACTCAGTTTTTAAATCACTAAAATGGGGATAGTAATACTTGCTTTCTCTTCTTCATGAGGCTGTGAAGAAAGTAACACAATCAAATGCTACAGGAATGTAAGTTCTTATGTTTGGTACATTAAACTTAGAGGCATAAATTCTTCAAATAAAGATAAACATGCTTTCAAATATTTTTCATCTATATTACATAATTTTGAATTTAAAGAATCAACTTTCAGGTTTTTTGCTGATTTATGAGCCATAGTTAAAAATACATTTAAGAAAAAATATCGACTTTACAGTTAAGCAAAAAAGTTGCAATGTTTTTTAAGCTTAGAGTCCCCTATCATGTGAAACATATATGGAAAATACTAATTTCAACAGAAACCAAAAGCCAACAAACAATCCCCCTTTCACCGAATAGATATTATACTACATAAAATGTAATCAAATCAAGACCATTTTTTGAGTTGTCACCATCAGCAGTTTCTGCCTCTTCTGAATGCTTCATTTTTTCCATGTTCATTAGCTTTTGCAAGCTGAAATTGAGACAAATGTCTGTATTCTTTTATGTGTTAGGTTTATTTTTGTTTATTTGTTTGTTTGGGTGTAAAGGTTCTTCACATGGATCAGGGTTTTGTTTTGTTTTGTTTTTCCTTTTAGTTTTGGAAGATTGAGAAATCTGAGTCAGGCAAGAAGATAAAGGCCTTCTTAGTGTCATGCAAAAGCCTTTCCTACTTACTCCATCAGGTCCTCCTTGTTATCTTTTACTTTCCTTTCTACTGTATTTTTATCCAGAGATACACTTATCTTTTCAAAACCAATAGTTTTTCCCAGGTCATTAGATTAGGAATGGCTAACAAAAGCACTTTGATTAAGATTAGGGGATTGCTGAGGAAGCTGGCTTTTTTGAGGACTTTGTGGTTGAACCCCAAAGATATTGTTTGTTCTTCTGGTTACCTTATAAGTCCTCAGATGCTCCCCCTGCTACTTCCTCCTCCTCCTCCTCCTCCTCCTCCTCCTTCTTTCTTCTTTCTTCTTCTTCTCCATACATATATTAGTTCTTTCTCTGGAGGTGGATAGCATCTTCCCTCATAAGTCCTTTGTAGTTGATATAAATGTTCACATTACTCAGGATAGTTCAGTCACTCACAATTACTCCTTGAACAATATTGCTATTATAATATACAACATTTTCTTGGTTTTGATCATTTAACCCTGCATTATTTTATGCATCTTTTCATGTTTTTCTAAAACCAACTGGCTCATCATTTCTTATAGCACAGTAGTATTCTATCACAATCATATGCCACAACTTAATCAGCCATTCACCAATTGATGGGAATCCCCTAAGTTTCCAATTCTTTGCCACCAAAAAGAGCTGTTATACATATTTTAGAACATATAAGTGCTTTTCCTTTTTCCTCTTCTCCTTAGGAAACAACCTAATAGTGCTAAGGTTGGGTCAATGGTTATAAACAGTTTTATAGCACTTTGGACATGATTCAAAATTGTTCTCCAAAATGATTAAAGCAGTTCACAATTCCACCAAAAGTGTATTAATGTCCTAATTTTTCCATATCCCTTCCAGCAGTTGTAATTTTCCCTTCTATCAGTTTAGCCAATCTGATAGATGGGAGATGGTACCTCAGAATTGTTTTAATTTGCATTTCTCTAATTATATGATTTTCATATGATTATATATAGTTTTAATTTCTTCATACAAAAACCACTTCTTTATACCCTTTGGCCATTTATCAATTAGGAATTTATATTCTTATACATTTAACAAAATTCGTTATACACTTGAGATATGAGATCTTTATCTGAGAAACTATAAATTTTTTTATCAGTTTTCTGCTACCCTTTTAACCTTGGTTACATTGGTTTTATTTGTACAAATTTAAAAAATTTAATATATTCAAAAATATCCATTTTACCTACCATAATTCTCTCTATTTCTTATTTATTCATAAATTCTTATTTTATCCATAAATCTGATATGCAATATGTTACTTGCTCCTCTAATTTACTTATGAATCTCCCTTTATGTCTAAATCATGTACCCATTTTGACTTTCACTTGATACAGCATGTGAGATGTTGGTAAATTTCTGCCAGATTGCTTTCTAGTTTTCTCAGCAGTTTTTACCAAAATCTACAGTTACTTCTTAGAGAAATTTTTTGTTCTTTTAAAAATTTTAAAAATAAACTCTCAAAGTGCACCATCACTCCAGCCCATTAAATTTTACTATCACATTTTCACTATCATTGACATTAGGCAAAAGGCTCTTAAGTTCTTTGTATCTTGTTTTTCACATTTTCAGTGTGGGAATAGCCTTCCTCACTAAAGATCACATTTGTCACCTTATTGTTGTGGTCTGGAAGGTCTTACCAAGGTGGCAAGTTTTTTAATATGAAATTTGAGATGGACTCTCTGATAGTTTTCTCAGGACATGACTAGCTAACTGTAAAGAAGTTTAACACCAAGAAGTTAGCTTGCTGGTACTGAACAATTTTGCTTTGTTGGATGGAGAGGCACAGTAACTCATCAAACTTCATTGATTAACTAAGTCATGGGGAAACTTGCATCGAGATCTGGGCAAGGTGTTTCCACACAGATGGACCATCTTAAGTATTGAAGAAATACCTGCCTTATCTATAATATGAATGGAATAAGATGTGGTAGTGCTTTGTGGTGGGGAGGGGGTGTCAAAGGCATTGTACAAAGGCATAGTGGTAGTATTTTTCTAACCTGGGTAAGGTATTAGGAAATGAGGAGTAGAGGCATACTTGGTCCAAAGGCAGGGATTCTGATTCCAAATGAATGATGTGGATGTTGGTCTTGATCCTAAATCCCTTGGTACTGTTGTGTGCCACTTAGGTTGACTTTTTCTGAAGATCAGGAACAGAGAAAGCACTACCTTTCTGAGAATTTGACTGCATCCCAAGGTCTATAGTTTATTTATTTGCATTTCTTTTTAGATGATGAGGTAGCTCACAGATGATACCTGTATGAATGAAGATTAAGCAACCAAATAGGAAGCGTTCATGGAAGATCCAAAGCTGTGCCATTTTGCCTGCACTGAATTAGGTCTATCAAGTGGCAATAGACTGTCAACCAATCCAGACATAGCTTTGGTCATATTTAGGCTCAGTTGGTTAATTACCTGCAAAGTCATTCAAATACCAGGATAATTTCATATAGTCTTTGAGGTGAGAAATAATTGTGGAGAGAGGTCCCACATTCCTCACCAAAAGCAATTGCCACAAATTGTTAGATGTGTATAGGAACTCTGGGAGTGACAACTCACTATAGACCAACAGTCCTGCTCTTAGCCCAGCCCTCATAACCATCAACTCCTGTGAAGAATGGGCCTGTCATTCCCAGCAACAGTTAACCAACTGCCACTCACAGAATGGGCAAGCCTGCCTAATTGAAGCAGCAAGGCACCCTAGGAAACAGACAGGAGGCAGTATGTTCCCAGAAAGTCAAGTCACTGCCACCAACTGGGTCACCATCTTCCCTCACACTGTAAACCCAAGAGCTTTGGGGAATCATAATGCTTACAGTCCAGGGCCATCAGCCATCATCCTAGGAAGCACCCTGTGGAGACATGGTCTGGCACCTGCTTCTGCCACTGCTATAACCATTGCTATTGAAGATCCAGAAAAAATGTTCTTTCCACCAAAGTCCTTGGCACTGTAAAAAAATTCAATACCAAAAAGTGATGTAATTTCTGACAATTGAAATAGAGGAATTAGCATCTGTTTTGCCACTGCACTCTAAGGACCATGGGACCTTTACATTTGATTCTCTGCAGAAATCTTCTGTATGCATTGTCTTTCCTAACAGAATTGAGCTCTTTGAAAGCAGGGACTGGCAGCTAGGTGGTAGCATGGACAGAGTACCAGGCCCGGAGCCAGTAAGATCTGAGTTCAAATGTTACCTCAGACATTTACTAGCTGTATGGCCCTGGGCAAGTCACTTAACCTCATTTACCTCAGTTCCTTATCTATAAAGTGAGCTGGAGAAGGAAACAATAAACAACTCTAGTACCTTTGCCAAGAAAACCTCAACTGGGCTCATGAAGAGTAGACAGGACTGACAAAAGGACTGAACAACAGCAACTGTTTTACATTTCTGTGTTTATTCCCAGCTTTTAGTGCTTTAAACATAGTAGACACTTAATAAATCCTTCGTTCATTCTTTCTTTAATGCGGAAAAGAAATATAAAGATGGTTTTGAAAAAATATGGTGTTATTCTCTCCCCTCTTTTGCAGCATTTTTAGTTCGTCATTTGGAGGAGTGAGAGAAGGGTGTTTGCTTGCTCTGTTACTTAAGAAAGGAGAACTGGGACCAGAGGGTGGAAGGTAGAGGGAGGCAGATTTCAACTGCATGTATGTGGCTTTGTGAAGCATATAGTGTTCTACAAATGTAAGCCATCATCATCAACATCATCATCATCATCTTCATCATCATCATCATCATCATCATCTTCATCATTCACATCATCCTCATTATCTTCAATCATCATCATTATTTCTCCCCAATGGGAATATCTCCCTTGGAAAGATCCAAGAATTTCTTCCACTCATATCAATCATATCACAATGGATGTTTATCGGATTTTTACATGACAAAAGCTAGAAGGAGTAACTAATATCTAATGGCAACTGAGATAAAAAAATTAAAAGAAAAATCTGTAGAGTCCTACATTTAGGACTGTCTATATACAGGACTAGTGATAGCTGACTTGACATAAGCTCTGGTGAAAAATACTTGAGGGTTCAGTTGGCATAAGCTCAATGTAGGACAGTAGTGATGTAATTGCTTTTTGCTTTTTGGAGGGGGGGAAGGCAGGGCAATTGGGGTTGCGACTTGACCAAGATCACATGGCTAATAATGTCTGAGGCCAAATTTGAACTCAGGTCCTCCTGACTCTAGGGCCAGTGCTCTATTCACTGATGTAATTGCTTTTTAAAAAGTGATGTAATAGTAGACTGCCTAAATAGAAGCATACAGATACAGAGAGGTGACAGGCCCACTTGCTTTGGATGGGTTAGTCTATAATTAAAGATTTTTGAGATTCAATTTCCTCATTTTAAAAGTGAGAATAAGACATATATTAGTTCAATGTGTCATTTTTCAGGAGGACTCTTGACTAACTTGGATATATTTAGAGAGGAAGACTGCCAGGATGGTGAGTGGTCTCGAAATCTTATAAATGAAATAATTGAAGGCAGTGGAAATATTTAATCTAGGGGAAAGATTACTTGAGAGGACTGGGGACATACAAAAGATAGCTTCAAACTGAGAAATATTCTTGTTTTGAATTGCTTCAAAATTCAGAATTAGGACTTATGTGTGGAAGTTAAAAGACAATGTAACTCCACTCAGTTTACAATGAACTTTCTAATAATTAGAGCCACTTTTTTTTTAAATGCAAGAGGCTGCCTTATGATTGGACTTCCTATCACTGAAAATGTTTGTGGCTGGCTGACCACTTGTCAATGATGTTTGTGTCCTGGTTCTCTATGAACTTTCCTGTCTCAGAGTCAAAAGATAGGACAAATAGCATTTAGAATTAGAACAGACCTTAGAGATCTTCTCTATCTCCCCTCATGACATATATGAAGAAACAAGGACCTGGAAAAGTGGATTCCTTTTGCTCATGGTCACAGAGATAATAAACAGGAGAGCTTGGATTCAAACCAAAGTCCCCTGATTATAGATCCATTTTTTCTTCCTTTATGCCATAATCTTTCCTGGTCTGGCATTGTAAAAGCAAATTTGAAATGGGAGAGATGAAAGGTTCTTAAGACAGAAATTCTGAAGATGCAATCACAAATGATTCCAATGAGAAAGAAAATAAGGAAGGGTCTAAAACGATGAATGAGATTTTACAGAGAGCTCGTTAATAAGCTTACATTATAAAGGACATTAAGAGAGATGGAAGTAAGGACAGGTAATTGGAAATGATTAAAAAGTGTCATAGTCCTCTAAAAATAGTGTTAGGAAGACGAAAACTGAGTAATAACTCAGACTTCTGATAAATGTTATAGGATTAAAAAAAGGAGGGAGTTGAGTAGTTCTACCTTCTCTGTCATTTATCATTGTCCCATCTACTCTAAGCAAGCAGTCTTATCCTATTCTTGATCTTCCTCTTGCCCCCAATATAGCTAAAAATATCCTGCTTTATTTCTGTTTACTCACCAAAGAGAATGATCTTCAGATGGGAAAGAAAAGAGTAAAAATGCTTAGCAGGAAATTGAAACCCAAAGATAAGGGAAGAAATAGATGGTAAGAGCATAGCTGTCCTCAATAAGTCTAAGTCATCAAGCCTAGATGAATTGCATCATCTCAGGGTACTAAAAAAAACCTTGGATGTGATTGCTGGACTGCTATTAGTAATTTTTAAGGAACTATGAAGAACAAAAGTCATATTGCTGGACTAGAGAGAAATCTCTCTCTCTCTCTCTCTCTCTCTCTCTCTCTCTCTCTCTCTCTCTTTCCATACATATGTGTGTGTTATTTAAATTGGCATGTTTGATATAGATCTATCATTACTGTGAGAGATAATATAGCACATTGGAGAGAGAGCCAGACTTGGAGAAAGAACTGGATTTAATTACTAGCTCTGACACTATTAGCTGTGTTATTTCTAGAAAACTACTTAACCTCTGAGACAAAATTTTCACATCTGTATAATGGGAATAATAATTTTCTATATACTAAATTTCTATATATAACTTACAGCAAAGGGTAGTTATAAAAATTATTTGTGAATTTAAAAGCCATATCTAGAGAGAATTATTCACCTTGTTGAAATTCTAAAACAGATTTTTTTAAAGGGAGAGTTTGTGCCTACTTGCAAAATAACAATGGATCTCTGAAGAGTTATCATGGTTTCATTAAAAACACAACGTGTCCAATTAATTGTCTTCCTTTCTTCCTCCATTATTCCCTTCTTCCATCCTTCCCTACTTCCCTTCTTCCTCCTTTTCATCTTTTTTCTTCTCTTCTTTCCTCCATCCTTCCCTTACTCTCTCCTTTTCCTTCCTCCCTCCCTCCCTCCCTCCCTCCTTTCTTCCTTCCTTCCTTCCTTCCTTCCTTCCTTCCTTCCTTCCTTCCTTCCTTCCTTCCTTCCTTCCTTTCTTCTTCTCCTTCCTTCCATTCTTCCTTACTATCAAATGAGATGACATTTGCAAAAGTGCTTAGCACAGTGCTTGGAACATTGTAGATACTATATAATTTTTTTTTTCTGCTCACTTCCTCATCCCTTCCTTTCTTTCATCAGAATTATACAAGTAGAATTAGAGGAAACAGAATCATAGACTGTTAGATCCAGGAGAGTTTTCAGAAGTCAGCTAATCCAAAATCTCATTTGACATATGAGGCAACAGAAATCTAAGGAGTATAAAAGAATTTGCCCAAGGTCTTTTGACTAGCTAAGATTTGGACCTATGACCCCCTGCTTAAATTTCACTGCTCTTTACACAAGATCACATTGCAATACAATGGAGAGGTTCCTAGCACTGGAGTTGAAGGACCTAGTTTCAAATATAGCCTCTCATATCCCCTGTGTGACCTTGAACAAATCATTTCATATTCACGGTCCTCAGCTTCTATATCTGCAAAATAAGGGAGTTGGAATATAGATTCCTTGAGGTCTCTTCTAACTTTAGGTCTATAATCCTATAATCTCTGATCTCATTTTTGTGCATTCACAAAATTTGTAGAGAGAGCAACTTCAGGGCATTCCAAGAGGAGCACATCTTGGCATCAATGGCAAGAGTTAATATGTAGGGGTGACTAGGTAGTGCCACTGCAATAGGCCTTGGAGTCAGGAGGACCTGAGTTCAAATCCAGCCTTAGACACTTAACACAAAACTAGCCATGTGACCTTGGGCAAGTCACAACCCCAATTGCCCTCCAGAAAAAAAAGAGTTTATATGAAGAAGAAAGGCCTCAGGCAAAATCCAGCCCCCGTAGTCTCTGAAACATGTGGAGGGGCTCCAGGATAGGATTAGCAGCAACCCAGAAACAGAAAGAGATGGAGCCTATAGTAAGGGGTGGTCTCTGGACCTCTACAATAAGAGGGAATCTCCAGAAAGCTCTCAGAATTTGGAGCAACCCCTGAGCAACCTCAAGTCTCTTAGAGATAGGACCTAGACTGGGTCACTATGCTCAGTACTGGATAGGTTCCACCCATGCATTCAGTTTTAGAGTTTGCCCCAAGCACAGGGCCCTTAGTGAGGAAACCAAAGGAAACTGAATACCAATATCCTGGAGGAACCTTTATTGAAACATTTTAAATAAAATATTAGCAAATAGGCTATCACAACTTCTCAGAAACATTATACACTGATTGCTTTTATATCAGGCATGCAGGGTTGGGTCAAAACAAGAATAATTATAAATAATATAAACTATAGGAATCATAGTATTATATGTACTTATGCACTTACCTTTCTTTAATGTAGTAAATAGTATCTATTTAAATCCAAGAGCAAACATTATAGGTAATGGAAAAATATTAGTGGGCTCTCTAATAAGTTCATGGGTAAAGAAAGGACCATTGTAATCACCACCACTATTTAATATAATGCTAAAATGTAGCTATAATGAAAAGAGAAAGAAATTTGGGGACCAAGTACAGGCAAAATCCACCCCACAATATTATTGCTTTTTGAAGATGATATGATGGCATGCTTATAGAATTTTAGGGAATCAACTAAAATTAATTGAAGTAACTTCAGCAAAGTTGTAAAATATAAGCTAAATCTATGTGAATCATCTGAATTTTTGCCTTTAACCAACACAACCCAGCAGGAAGAGCTATGAAGAAAAATTCCACTGAAAATAAACCACAAAAGTTTTAAAATATTTGAGAGTGTATGTACCCATATTTGGTCAAGGATTTTATGAGTCTAACTATAAAACATTCTTTATAGAAATACCAACCTAAATAATCAGAGAAACATTAATTGCTCATGGATAGGTTGCGTCAATATAATAAAAATAATGATGCTACCTAAATTTATCTATTTATCCAGTGCTATAACAACTTAACTCCCCAAAGGTATTTTATGGAGCTAGAACAATATTTAACAAAATTCATATGGAGAAACACATAGTCAAGAATATTAATGGTAATACTTTAAAAATGAGAATGTAAAGGGTCTTTCAGTACCAGTCCTCAAATGGTACTATAAAGCAGAAATTGTCAAAATAATTTGTAACTGGCTTAAACATAGTACCATAGTGTTTTACGTACCCAAACATATTAGTTACTGGGAAAAGGATTCAATATTTGACCCAAAAATTGTTAGGAAAACTGGTTAGCAGTTGGCAGAAATTAATTTTAGACCAACACATAACACTACACAAGATGATAAAAATCTATTTGCAAAAAATATTTATTACAGGTCTTTTCATAATAGCAGACATTGGAAATTAAGGGGTTATCTTATTGGGAAGTGGATAAACAAAATATATAAGTGTAATGGAATATTACTTTCTTCTATTTTATATCATAAGAAAAATTAAATGTATAATTATAGGGAAATCTAGAAAGATTTTTATGAACTTCATTGTGAATACAATGTGCAGAACAAGGTGGACAATTTATATAATGTTAACAACATTATAAAGAAAAACAAGTTGGAAAGTCTTTAGAATTCTGCCAATGATATATCCTAAGTCTAAAATAATGAAGTGAATGAAGATGAAATACACTACTCACCTCCTGTCAGAGAGGTGATCAACTTAAAATGAAGAGACATATTTCCAGACAAGGGTAATGTGGGAAATTTATTTTGCTGGACCATGTACCTATGAATCAAGGGATCTTCCTTCCTTCCTTCCTTCCTTCCTTCCTTCCTTCCTTCCTTCCTTCCTTCCTTCCTTCCTTGTTTTCTCAATGACTGGAAGTAAGGTTTGGAGGCAGTGGAAAGAACAAAATACTTGTTACTTAAAAACCAAAATAATAAACTTTAAAAAAAGAGATCATTAGTAATTTTAGAGAGAGCAGTTTCAGATGAGTGATGAAGTGGGATGTCAGATTGCCTTGAACTGAGAAGCAGGGAGAAGAAGGAAAGGGAACTAGTAAGTATAAATAGCTTTTTCTAAGAGATTGTGAAAAGGAAGAGAGATATACCATGATGTCTTAAGGACATAGCAGGGTTTAGTGATGAATTTCAAGAATGGCAGAGACTTGAATTGTTCATAGGAAATAAGGAAGGACATAGATAAGAAGGGACTGAAAGTGATATAATATTGGGGAATCCACTAGAGAAGATAAGAGGGGATGAGATCAAGAGCACATATATAGGGGTAGCTTTATTCAATAGAAGGGCCACCTCTTTATCAAATCCTGTGATAAAGTTGGAAAGAAAGTGACATGATGTCCATCCTGGGCTTTCCCAGGCTCTGGTAGGTGAATACTTTGTCTTACTATGCTATGAACCAGATCTTCAAGCTACTTCTTGCAGTCTCCTCCACATTGCCTGACAGGGGCATCCTCTCCTACCCCTTCTCCTTTCTACCCCCAACTCCTGGAATCCTTGTATTGTCTTCCTCATTAGAATGGAAGTTCTTTGAGAGCAGGGACTGTCTTGTTTGCTTGTATCTATATCCTCAGCAGTTAGCACAATGACTAATATGTATTAAGCACTTACTAGTCAATTATCATCCATCCATCTGTCTGTCTGCTTATCTCTATCTATGTATCTATCTATAATATATGTAACATGGGGTTTTGAGTTGTACAGGAGGGACAAAGAGAGACCTCATGGCAAATAGATTCAATTTTCTCTGTAAGGAATGAGGCAGAGTTTTCAGTTAAAAGGGGAAAGAATTATGGGGGGTTTAAAGAGAGAAAGCCTAGAATAGCCTCTGTGCAGAGTGAAATGCAGAATCAATTAAGGAGGGGTAAAGGACTGCTTTGCTACAATGAGGGCCTATTTGAGATTAAATAACATAAATTTGTAGTAGATATAATTAACAGGGTTTTAGGACTTCCTCCAGCTCAATAGGAAGAGGTAGATTATTGGACCAATCCAGGGTTGGCGTTTTAACAAGGCATGAACAATGGTAGGATAAGAAGGCAAGGGATTAGAGAATAAAAAATAGTGTAAAGTTGAACTGGTTAATTTGAGATTTAATAGGGAAGAAAGTAAAACCAGAGAAAGGATGATAGTCTGAAAAAGTCCTTAGGATTTTAGGGGGTGACAGCTCTACTGGGAAGGAAAGGAAAACTCTTTAGGAGGGGTAAGGCATGAGGAGAGAGAGCTTTCCATCACTTCTGCTAGACATATCTATTTTCTACGTGGAATATAGAATGCCACACTATGCTTTGCTATATTTGCCTACTGTGTGCCAGGCCACTATAACTAAATGTTGCCTGAATTTTTTTCTGCTGGCTCCTTTCTCTGTCTCTCTCTGTCTCTGTCTCTGTCTCTCTCTCCCCCCTCCCTCCATGTACACACACACACACATACACACACACACACACACACACACATTCTGGGGAGTATAGATAGATAAGTAGGAGAGATGTAGAGAAAAATATTAAATGGAGCCAGATGTTAGTTGTTCAATATGATGAGGGAAAAAAGAACATTGGTATTTCACATTCCTTGGAATTTTTATTTGAATTATTCTCCTTTCCTTTCCCCCATATTTTGCTGCTTTGAAAGTGTCTGGAAACAGAGCACAATGGAAAAAATGCTGCACTTGTGGTCAGAAGACCTGCATTCATATCTTATCCCAGTCCCTTACTAGTTCTATGACTTTGGGTAATTCACCTTATCTCTATGGCCCTCAATTTCTTCACTTGTAAAATAAAGGGATTTGATGGCATAATCTCTTAAAGGTCCTTCCAGTTCTAACAGTATATGAAGATATAAACAGATTGAGATGTACCCTGGAATAGCCAACATAGCACTTTTCTTGCTTTCGGGAGGAAGCAGGCACTGGGGATGTTGATCTATTGGGATATCTCTAGGGACAACTGGAACAGCCATGGTTAATCTTGGGGACACTGTAAATCTAAATAAAAACATCTGAGAGCAAACTGTGTCAGGCTCTCACTCCAGCAGATAACAAATTACTCCATCTCTGTCAGGAGGTGTGCTTGCCAACTATTTTATATGGTAACACTGGATTTGCAACATGGAACACTGGTGTTATCTAAGGGTGTAACTAGCAATTTGAAATTGGTACACGCAGCAGTTGACCAATTGCTCCCCATCCCCATCATCCCCCAAAGTAGACATGCCATTATACACACTGTGATCTCCAGTTCAGCAAGAACAGCTGTAAATTTGCAAATGTCCAAAGAACTCTGTGCGCTCTCTCTCTCTCTCTCTCTCTCTCTCTCTCTCTCTCTCTCTCTCTCTCTCCATGTCTTCTCCTCTCCTTTCCTCTCTTTCTTTTGCTCTTCTCTCTTTCTTTCTCTCCCTCTTCCCTATCTCTGCCTTTGTGTCTCTTTGTTTCTGCCTCTTTTCTGTGTTTCTCTATCTCTTTTCTTTCTGTCCCCTTCTTCCCTTCCATTGCTCTCTCCCTATCTCTCTTCATTCCCCCATTCTCCAAAAGGTCACCTATGCACACTGGCACACTTATTCACACAGACACACAATTTGCATGAAGCTGCTTTTGAGAATATGGAACTTCTCATATTACAGCAAATGGTAGAGAGAGGAGAATTTTGCAGTACCTTGCTTACAGTGTATGAGATTTGTATTTTTTCCATGACCAAGTGACTACACTTTATGTTGGCACAGGATGATTTTCCATCTAGAAGAGATGTAAAAGGGACTTCAGTAACTGCCTTTCTCCAGGTTAAGGTGGAAGGATAAAGTGTTCCATTAAAAGAAAAAAAGAAAAAAAGATTTCAATGCCATAACAATGAAAAAAAGGATCTTAAAAGGCAGCAGGAAATGGACTCTAGTATCAGTAGATTGGAAGGTACAAGAATGTGACACACAGAAGGATAATGATGAGAATCATTGACTACTTGGAGCAAAGCAACAAGTATGGGGCTCCTCTTGAGTAGAAGGGGACTGGATACTCTGAAGAAGATGCCAATGCTTTTCTATTCATGAATGATGATGGAAGACATGAATATATGTATGTACATATATATAATTTTACACATATGTGTGTATGCATATATACATATCCATACATATGTATATATGTGTACATATATGTGAGCATATATATGTGTGTATATGTATATATATATGTGCATACACATATATACATCTATCTCTATCTATCTATCTACCTACCTACCTATCTATCTATTACAAGTCCTGCTTGTAAATCAGTACTGGGGGAAGCTTTGTTGAAGAGGGCATCACCTTTTTCTGCAGCCTTTATATTACCTGCTAGTCCTCTCATATCCCTACCTGTGATGTTTGTATCCTTACCTCTTAAACATCATGTAGTAGCACCTGGTAGCCCTCCTGTACTGGCAATGGGGGTGGTGTCTAGATGCAACAGCCCATCCCCTTTTGCTGATGTGGACCTATCTGAATTGACTTTACCTCATTACAAAAATTATTAATAAAATGTATTTCTATCTTGAATCTTTTGCTGATCTTCAGTGATCAGTCAATCAATGTGCTAACTACCTTGACATAGTTTTAATAAACTATTTTAAATTCTCCATCCTAAATTTTGCCTCTTTAACCAAGGTGAAATCCTGACCAAAGAATTTTCCTTTCAACACTGGGCTACTTAAGGAATTGGCAGTTATGATTGCTGAGCTACTAGAAGTGATGTTTGAAAGGTTGTGGAGAATGACAATAGCTGACATTTATAGAGTGCTTACTGTGCCAGGCACTGTGGAAAGGGCTTTACAATTGTAATCTCATTTGCTCCAAGATAAGTGCTCTAATTACCCCCGCTTTACAGATGAGGAAACTAAGACAAAAAGGGTTAAATAACTTGCCCGGAGTCACATGTTAGTAAATGTCTGAGGCTAGATTTGTCCTCGGGTCTTCCTGACTTCAGGGCCAGTGCTCTATTCACTGTGCCACCTAGTTGGATGGGTTATGATAATGGTTATTCCAGTTGTTTTTAAGTGAAGAGAATATAATTTGAAAACTTTAGGCTCAGTGAGCTTGACACGGATCCTTACCATAATTCTTCAATAAGTTATTAAATAGATGGCCAGTTAACATCTAAAAAATATGAAAAAAATCACAAAAAGCCAATAGGGTTTCACCAAGAGTATTTCATGGCAGACTAACTTTGTTTCCATTAAAAAATAAGATTGGTAAATCAGGGAAATGCTCTAGATATACTTGACCTAGATTTTAGCAAAACATTTGATAAAGTGTCTTATGCTATATTTGTTGCTGAGACAGAGAGAGGAGGGTCATAAAACAGTATACCAGTAGGAGACTTCTGAACTGTTGAGTATCTGGACCCAAAGATTAGTCATGAATGGTTCTATGTCAGCTTGGAAGGTCCTTACAGAATATCTTTTTAGCTCTGCATTTTAATATTTTTCTTTTTCTTTTTTTTTTTAACAAATGCTTTATTAACTTCTGGTTTACATCATTCATTTCCATCAGATTTTGAGTTACAATTTTTCCCCATTTTTCCCTACCCACCACCCCAGAATAGCAGAGCCACTAGATAGCCCCTCATCCAATCTGCTTTCTTCTATATCTTCTCCCATACCCCCTTCGACTTTGCCGTTAGGGCAAGGTGAATCTCTGAGCCCCAATGGCTGAACATCTTATCTCCCAATTACATGCAAAATAGTATTAATAATAGTATTTATATACATTTGAAACATTTAATTTTAAGACTTCAAATTTCAGATCCATTCCCTTCCTCCCTGTAACCCACTCCCTCTGGGAAGATAAACAATTCAGTATGTGTTGTACATGCAAAACATTACCATAGTAGATATATTGTAAAAGTCTGCTTATATTTCCCTCCCACCCATCCCACCCCCACCTGGTCCATTTCCAACTTTGATCCTGTACCTCGTCAAAAGTGGGTACTTCCAACCTCCCCTCCCCCTAGAATGCCCTCCTCTCCATCATCCCCCCTCTCATCCCCCTTCCCCCTACTCTCCTGCAGGGTGAGATATCCCATTTAGTATGTATGTCATTCTCTCCCTGAGCCAAATTCAATGAGAATAAGCTTTTGGCTTTTTGCCTTCCTGTTCTACCCCTCCCCTGCAACTACTTCCCCTTGCCTCTTCTACATGAGATAGTTTACCCTACCCTGTCTCTCCCCATCTCCTCTTGTCACTTTCCTCTCTCGCCTCTTAACTTCACCCCTTAAGTATCATCCCTTCCCACAAAATTCAACCTGTGCCCTCTATTCATGTATACCTGTAAACATATATACACACATTCACATATGTATTCATATGTCCATATACTCTTCTTCAATTATTTTCATAATGAGAAAGGTTTCATCATACACAGTCATTGTTTTTCCATGTAGGAATATAAATAGTTCAACTTTGGTAAGTTCCTTTTGATTTCTTTTACCTGATTACCTTTTCAAGCATCTCTTGCTTCTTGTGTCTGAATGTCAAATTTTCTATTCAACTCTGTTTTTTTCCTCAAGAATGTTTGAAAGTCCTCTATTCCACTGAGTGACCATATTTTCCCCTGAAACAAGATACTCAGTTTTGCTGGGTAGGTGACCCTTGGGTTCATTCCCAGCTCTTTTGTCCTCTGGAATATCATATTTCATGCCCTTCAATCCCTCAGTGTAGAAGCTGCCAGGTCCTGGGCTATTCTGATTGTGTTTCCACAATATTGTAATTGTTTCTTCCTGGCTGCTTGTAGTATTTTCTCCTTGATCTGGGAGTTCTGGAACCTGGCTATAATATTCCTAGGAGTTTTCTTTTTGGGATCTTTTTCAGGAGGTGATCGGTGGATTCTTTCAACTTCTATTTTGCCCTCTGGATCTAAAACATCAGGGCAATTTTCCTTGAGAATTTCTTGAAGGGTGATTTCTAGGTTCTTTCTTTGACCATGGCTTTCAGGTAGTCCAATAATTTTTAAATTATCTCTCCTGGATCTATTTTCCAGGTCAGTGGTTTTTCCCATGAGATATTTCACATTGCCTTCTATTCTTTCATTTGTTTATATCTGTTTAACAGCATCTTGATTTCTCATAAAGTCACTAGCTTCCATTTGCTCCAGTCTAACTCTGAAGGAATGAATCTCCTCCGTGAGCTTTTGAGATTCTTTTTTCCATCTGGCAAATTCGGCTTTTTAAGGCATTCTTCTCCTTATTGCCTGTTCTGAGCCTCTTTTGCCATTTGAGTTAGTCTATTTTTTTTTTTTTTAAGCAATTGGGGTTAAGTAATTTGCTCAAGGTTACACGGCTAGTCATTTGATTTATGCGTGGGTGCTCATTTTCTGAGGCCGGATCTGATCTTGGGTCATCCAAACTCCGAGGCCGGCGCTCTTACTCACTGCGCCACCTAGCCGCCCCTTTAGGGCAATTGGGGTTAAGTAACTTGCCCAAGGTTACACGGCTAGGTTTTTTATTTGTGCGAATTAGGTGTCGGAAGCCGGCTCCGAACTCAGGTCCTTCTGATTCCAGGGCCGGCGCTCTATTCACTGCGCCACCTAGCCGCCCCTAGTCTATTTTTTAAGGTGTTATTTTTCTCAGTCAGGCTGTTGACTGTCATTTCATATTTTTCTTGCATCTTTTTCATTTCTCTTCCCAATTTTCCCCCCACTTCTCTTATCTGCTTCTTAAGGTCCTCTATGGCCTGTAGCCATCTTGTATTTTCATTTGTGGCTTTTGGTGCAGGAGTTCTGACCTCACAGTTCTCCTCCTGTTCCATGCTTTGATTCTCTTTGCCCCCAAAATAGGAGTCTAAAGTTGCATTTTTCTGTTTATTTTGTTTCCTTTTCCTAGGCATATTTCCACTTAATTACTTGATTTTTGGGCTTGTTGCCACAACAGGACTCTGCCACCAGACAGGAGAGCTTCTGTCCCAAACATGGGGTCTTCACAACTTCTGGAGGTTGGGTGGCCTCTGTAAAGCCTCCACCTGCTCTGCCAAATTGGCCACCCACCCCAGACCTCCCCACAAGACCACAATCCAGATCCAAGCAGCTTGAAGCAAGAGCGATCAACCCCCAGACTGATTGCTGGATCTCTCTACAGTTCGAAGACCAGGAGCTGGAGCTGCCACTGATGCTGCAAAATGGCCTCTGTGCCGAATTTCCTCAGCAGCTTTTCTCCCCCAGGGGAGGAAGCTGACATGTTCCCCAAATACTGGTCCCAAAGTCCATAGGGCAGTAACCTCTCACTTCGTACTAAGCATATCTGAAATCACCACAGCTGCTGGTGTTCTGGGGTCCCTCCAGCAGGCTGCTGGCCCTGCTGCCCTGGGGCTAAAACTGAGGCTCAAGCGGGCCTGGGCTCGGCTCGGCTCCCAGAGCGATTCTCTGTCGGTTCCCAGTGTGCTGTGCTGCCCGCTCTCAGAGCACTGTGCTGGCTGCTCCCTGCAGGGCTGCTGGGCTGTCCTCAGCAGGAGGTTAGATTATCTGTGTCGTTCTGTGGGTGCTGGGGTTCCAGAAGTTGTTCAGATTCCCCTTTTACATTGTTTGGAAGTGGTGTGGGGCAGAGCACCTTGAAAGGGCTGTTTCTACTCTGCCTTCTTGGCTCCACCCCCTAATATTTTTCTCAAGGACTTATGTAAAGGCATAGATGGCCTTCTTGAAAGATGTTCAGGTAACACAAAACTGAGAGAAATACTTAAAATGTGAGATCAGTGGTGTCCAATTCGATTAGAAATAGGGGCTACTAAACTATACATAAGGATCCCTGCAGACAACACATTACAATAAAACCACACATTAACATTATGTATTTTCTATTGCATTTTAATTTGTTTTGCTAATTATGTCTCTCTTTTAATTTGGTTTAGGAGGGATGTCTGTTTGCCATTTCTGTGCTAGATGACGGATAAAGTTGGGATCCAAAAGAAGTTTAGAGTCTGGAACACTGGGCTGGGACATCCTTTGGGATGAAATTGAGCAGGGATGAATTTAACATTTTGCACTTGGGAAGATGTGTCCAGTCAGCAGGCCAGGGGTTTTAGTAGACTACAGGCTAAATATGAGCAACCAATAAAAGCTAATGCAATTATAAGTTTCACTGCTCGTTACAGTGTCTGGAATCAGGGATTTGATAGTCCTACTATATATATATATATGGTACCAGCATACCTGAAACATTTTATTTGATTCTATGGCTCATATTAATTTCTTTATCAAACATATATTAAGCAACTACCATGAATGGCCAAATTATCATTCTAGCTGATGAAGATACAAGAACAAAACAAATCAGTCCCAGCCCATGAGGAATTTATGTTCTATGTGAAGTAAATTATATATACACAGATAATAGGAAGGAAATAAAAGTGCTTTACAAAGGAAAAAGGTTCTAACAACTAGGGAGATCAGTATAAACCTAGTATAGGAGATTGTGCGGTTGAACTTTAAACCCAGATAGAATTTGATAAAATGTGGTTATGCAGAGATGGGGAAAAAAAGTACATCCTAGACAAAGATGGCAGACCACATAAAGACATGGAATTAGGAGATGTGATATCATGTGTGAAGGACAGCAGGTAGATCAGATTAGCTGGAATGCAGAGTATGTGAAGACAAGTAATGCATAATCAGCCTGGAAAAGTAGGTAGAAGACCAGTCATGAAGAGTTTTAAATACTAACCAGCGGAGTCTATATTTAATCCTACAGGAAATAGGGAACTCCCTAAAGAGGGGAGGCGACATAGTTAGAGTTGAGTTTTAGGGGCATCACTTTGAAAGCTGTGTGGATTATGGATTAGAAAGAGTAGAAAACAGAGACAAGGGTAACCATAATGATGCTATTTCAGTGGTCCATTTGAGAGGTGATGAGAGCCAAAACTAGGGTGTTAGTTGTGTGAGTGGAGAGAAGATATACACAAGAGATATTGCAAAAGTATAATTGACTGGACATGGCAATCAATTAGTATTTGAGGGAGAATGAAGACTTGAGGAAGACACCATGGTTAAGAAATTGAGTGATTTGAAAGATAATGGTGTCCTCAGCAGAAATAAGGAAGTTTAGAAAGGAAGAAATTTTTTTTTAAAATAAAAATTGAGTTTGAAATGCCTTCAGGATATCTAACCTGACAGATTAAATAGATAGTTGGTAATGCAGAACTTGAGTAAAAAGACTAGGACTGAAAACATAGATATGGTAGTCATCTGCATAGAGATGATCATTCAATCCCAGGAACTAATATAGACACTAACCAGGATGGGGTAAAGAGAGAATAGGACCAAGGACAGAACCCTCGGGTACCTCTACATCTAAAGGAAAAGATATTAATAAGGATTCAACAAAAAAGATTGAGGAAGAATGGTTAGAGAGGTAGGATGAGAACCAGAGGATCTTGATAGCATAAGATCTTAGATTTAGAGTTGAAAGAGATTTTAATATTCATTGAATTTAACCTTTTAATTTTATAATTAAGGAATTAATTATAGAGAGGGAATATAACTTGTCTAAGATCATAGCCATAGTAAGGGGCAGAGCCAAGGATTGAATCAAAGTCCTCTGATTCCAAATTTAGGGTCTTTTCCATTGTGCCATGCTGATTTCTCCAGGAGAGAAGAGTGTCATGAAAACCCCAAAAGGCTTAATTAAAATAACAGGTGATCAAAAATGCTTCTGAAGGGTCAAGAAGGATCAGATTTGGCAATTCAGAGATCTTTATTAGCCCTGAAGAGAATACTTTTAGTTGAGTGTTGAGATTGGAAGCCAAATTTTAAGAGGTTGAAAAGTAAGTTAGAAAGGGGAAATGGAAGCCAGGAAGGACTCTAGACAACTTAATCCCCTCCCCGCCCCCCCCCCCCCCCCAGTTTGATTGTGAAAAGGAAGAAACATATAAAGCAATAGTTTGAAAAACAATCAGGTTGTGGAAGGCCACAAGATCATACTATACAAGGACTGGATAAATAAAATGGGAATTTTAACCTCAAAAAGAGAAGACTGGTGGTTGGGTGGGACTTGATGACTTTCTTCGTTTGATCTGCCTTGTTCTGAAAGGCAGAAATTAGGAATAATGGGTGGAAGGTACAATAAAGGAAAATTGAGCTGTTTCAAAAAACATAAAATAAACCACTTCCCATCAAATAGAGCTATCTAAAAGTAGGATGAGATGTCTCTGGAAGCTTTCAAGCAGTGGCTGGTTGCCTACATTTTAACTATGATATAATGAGGATTCTTATTCTGGATTAGATGTCTTCTGTGGTCCCTTCCAATGGAGACTCAATGATTTTATAAAATGAGAAACTGGATAATGTATATGTTGACATCCTGCTTTGAACTTGGGGAGCCAGGTTTCATTGAAGGATTAAGCAGACAGATTTTACTGACCACCAGCAAACATTTTTCAATCTAATAAGTCATTTTTAAAGTACTTACTATGTGCCAAGCACACCTCACCTTTTCTCATTATTGCCTGGTCTCCGTAATTACTTTTACAAATGAGAATTTTGAGGAAGTTCTAGCTTTGTAAGAATGTGAAGGGGGGAAACAATTATACATCACAGCTGAACTAGAAAGATACCCCAAAATCATGAATTTCCTGGGAGCCTCTATTGCTCCCCATTGCCACCATCATACTACAGTACTAACTAGCATTTACATAGTGCTTTAAGATTTGTGAAATGTTTTACACGTGTTATATAATCTGATCCATTCTCTCTCAAAATAGGCATGTTATTTTATACATTGATAATGAAAGTAATAGCACTATCCTATTTTTATTATTCATTTTTGTTTTATCTTTTCCATTCTAAAAGTCATGTAGGTCATAAGAAGCATAGAGTTGTTATGTATCCACCAGTCCTCAACTTTCAAAACTTTCCAGTGTACAGCATGCTTTCCTAAGGACATTAGTTGATGTTCAATCTGCATGTGATGTCAATATCATGGGTAAAGATGGTGCTGCCACATAGGTGTCCCTAATGGTAAAGAACAATAAAATTCTATTTATTGCTCTCTCTTAAAGTCTAGGCATTTATTTAATGATTTTTGCTATGCTTAAAATTAAGCACAATGGACTTTCCATTATGAATAGTTTTTTATATTTATTTTTAGTAACATGTATTTTTATTTTCTCTTATCACTCCCACATCCCACCCCCACATTATGCCAATTAAAAAACCCCTGAAACAAAGTCCTCAATACTTAGCTGCATAGTTTAGAAAAAAATAATAAATTCCCATGTTAGTCATTTCTGAAACTTTGTTCCACATAAATTCATCACCTCTTTGTCAGGAGGTGAGTGGCCTATTTTATCTTTTCTCCATTGGATTCATGGTTTATCATTGTGCTTATCTGAATTCCAAAGCTTTTCAAAGTTGTTTTTCTCTATAATTCTATGAATGTAGTATGAATTGTTCTCTTACTTCTGCTCACTTTACTCTGTTTAATTCATAAAGGTCTTCCCAGTTTCCTCTGAAATAGGCAATTTAATCCTTTCTTATGGTACAATAATATTGCCTTATATTCATATACCATGATTTGTTTAGTCATTCTCCAATAGAAGGACAACCCCTTACTTTCCATATTTTGGTTCCCATGAAAAGGGCAAATATGTTTGAATTTCATATTCATACATTTTATTCAATGGGCTCAGGTTCAGTCAATATTGTCATATATTAACATATCTAATCAATTGCAAGGTCTTTTAAATTGTCTTTCTTAATAAGACTCTAAATGAAACCTTGATTGATTAATTTGCTAATTATTATTTTCTACTGCAGTTACTTTTAATTAGATTAAATATTGTTTTCCAGTCGACATTAGGAAAAAAAACAAGAGTGAATAATTAAAGACATAGTTGGCAAACATCTGAGATATCTAAATGGTAAAATGGATATAGCACTGGACTTGTGGGAAAAGACCTGGGTTTAAATCCTGCTGTAGATGCTTACTAAATCTATGACCTTCAAAAGTCCCTTAGCCTCTCTCAGCTTCAGTTTACTTATCCACAAAATGGAGATAATAGCATGTGCATCATGGGATAGTTGTGAAGATCAAAAGCTGTAATACTTGTAAAGTTATTTTCAAATACCAAAGCAGTATATAAGTGCTAAATATGATTATTACTATATAGAAAAGGAAACTGTGATAACAAAGAGCTATGATTTTTCGATTCTAGCTTAGGCTTTGGCATTAGCTAACTACCTGGCCTTGGACAAGCAACTTAAGTTTTGCATCTCAGTTTTCTCATCCTATAAGAAAAGGGTGCTCTCTTACTTTGCCTTACCTTGTTCTGTCTTCTTTTTCAAGACATGTCTTCTCTTGCCTTGTCATTATGTCTAAGGATTAGTATTAGGCAATGAGAGTGATGCAAAAGTTTTTTAAAGACATAATTCTTGCTCTCAAGAAACTTACAAATTTGAAGTAGAGACAAGACACCTACTCAGAATTATATCTAGCAATTGACAAATGTCAAATAAGTGATAAACACAAAAATAAAAATCTAGAGCTTGGAGAGATACATGTAGGACTCATTTATGAAGGAAGGCTTTGTGGAGAAATAGAACTTGAATTATGTCTTGAGAGATACATAGTTAGGATTTAGAAAACTCGAGAGAAGTGAGGAGGACATGCTAGGAAAGTGAAACCATTTAGGACAGATAATTCTAATTGCCAAGTGCCTTTTCCCACACCTCTTGTAGGAGGTTGGTAACTCTCTAGCCCTAGGATCTTTGTTCCCCTTCCATTCCACTCCATTCTATTCCAGTCAACTCAATAAACATGTTAAATGTTTTCTATGCACCCATTATCATGCTAGGTCCTGGATACACAAAGACAAAAAAAGAGACATAATCTTTGATCTTGAGGAGCTCATAATTGAAATATGTTAATAACACAAAATGATTATTATACAAAGAAGACTGCCTGATATTTGCTCTAGGAAAATTTCCAAATGTAAAAATTGTCTAGGAGAGATTGGGAATATTCTCTCTTGGGCAGTTTCCAAGACAGCCTCCTCACTTTCCTCTTTACCAGAAATATGGTCATTTTCCCCCTTCTCTTTTCTCCCTCTTTCCTCTTCTACTCTTGGCTAATTGGTTTGAGTTCTGGAGGAAGAGAGCCCTACAGTTCATTTTAGGAGAGGGATATTTCAAGCTATTTGTTTTCAAGTTGCATTCATGTTTTCCAATTCAGGTTATGTTTCCTGCTGGAAAATCCTGCCATAACAAGATATTTTGGCAGACAGTAGGATAATTTGGTTGAGAATCATCCAATTTTTTGGCAGACATCTAGCAGATAGCTCTGTGTGTGAGGGTGGGAATTCACACTCCTTCAGGATGGTTGGCCAGACTGGAGATTTCCCTACCCACACAGCTCCATGACTGAAGAGATGAAGCCGACCTTTTCCAGCTCAATAGTAATATGCTCCCTTTGAAAAGCAACACTGACTTGAATGGATAAAAATCTATGTTTTGCAAACATCTCATGAGTCCTGATATGCATCCGAGTGTGCCCAGTTCAAGAATGGCTTTAAAAAATCTGCTTCAATCTTCATTCTCTATTCCCTTAGTAATCAAGTTCTACCATCTTGGATGTGACTTTTTCAAAGATGAAATGGGGAACTTGCTGTGGAATGGGAGACGCTCATGTTATCAACTGTTACATTGTTTGACCATGAACATTACCTTAGGCCAGAACAAGTGAATATTAGGTGAGGCCCAAGATATCATGTGATAGATAAATAAAGAACCTGTACTTTAATTGAGTGATGCTTACTCACTCTTCATCATTAGTCAAATTTTCACAAAAGGGTAAGGAAAATTTATGGAGTCTTGATTTTATTTTACTTTCCCTGAAAGGTGTATATTCTTTTGGTTTGGGGTGATTCAGTCATGTCCTTTTCTTCTCTCAGTTTTATTCTGGGGTAAAAGTAATAGCAAAATATTTTGTAAATTTTAAAGTTGTTATGTAAATGTGATTTATTATTATTGTGATTATGAGAAAGATTTCCAGTGAAGAGTCTGGCTCTTGCTTATACCTTATTAGGAAACTTTTTTAGTTGTGGTCTGCACCTGTAATTTTTCAACAGTGCAGGGAAATCTTACAATAAGAACTCTCTCTACGGATGGAGAGAGGCAACTTGTTCGAAATTTATTGTCTCATACACAAACTTCCTATGTTGGAAAGGTGTGAAAAAATGTCTTGTACTCCATCTTGTGAGTTATATAATCTGGAAGCCACAATTTTTTCCATCAGTAAACATTTATTAAATGCCTACTATGTCTGGGGCACTGTGCTCAATGCCAAGGGTACAAAAAGAGGCAAAAGATAATCCCTGCCCTCAGTGACTCAAATAACCAGTAATAGAGAAGTCTGGAAGAAGGGAGGGTTTTGAGGAAAAAAAATATGTGTTCTGTTTTGGATGCATTGTGGTTGAGATATTTACAAGGTGTCTCTAGTTCAAGATGTCCAAAGGGCAGTTGGTAAGCTATAGTTGTAGCTGAGATGAGGCCTTGATCAATAGAGCTTAGAATCATTTCCATAGAGATGACAATTGAGTTCATGGGCCCCAATAAATCTACTAAGAGTGAGAAGGTATAATAGAGGGGAAAATGAAGAGGTTCCAAGTTAGAGACTTTAGAAACACCCATAGTTAGTTAGCTAGACTGGATGAGAATCTAAGAAAAGAAATAGAGATGATGCAGCCAGAATTTGTGGAAATACTTAGAGATATACATATCATGAAAGCCTAGAAAAGGAAGAATATCCAGGAGGACAAGGTGATCAACAATGTAAAATGTTTGCTAAGTACATTGGTGCAAGGATGTAACCCCGGATAGTGGTGGAATTTGAAGATGGTGGATTACTTGAGCTCAGGAGTTCTAAGTTAGAGTAGGCTAAGCAATTTAGGGGTCTGCATTAAGTCCAGGACTCATATGAGAACTCCCAGGAGTGGAGTGCCACCAGGCTGCCTAATGAGGGGCCAATAAGCTCAGGTTAGAAATGAAGTAGGTCAAAGTTCTCATGCTAGTCATTAGGAGGATGAGGCTCCTGAGTGTCTTTCTTTTTTTTTTTTTGGTTTTTGGAGGGCAATTGGGGTTAAGTAACTTGCCCAAGGTTACACGGCTAGGTTTTTGTTTGTGTGTTAAATGTCTGAGGCCGGATCCAAACTCAGGTCCTTCTGACTCCAGGACCTGCACTCTACTCACTGTGCCACCTAGCCGCCCTGTGAGTGTCTTTTTTACTACCAGCATGGGTGAAATAAGACCTAGTCTTAAAACAAAAACAAGTAAATAACAACAAAAGTCCCATGCTACAGAGAGGTCAAGAAAATGAGGACTGAGAAAAGGCAACATTGGATTTTGTCATTAAGAGATCAATGATAACATTATGGTCTTGTCTTATCTAAGTTTCCTTCATGCATTATAAATTCCATCCAAACTGGACCACTCTCTATTCCCTGCACTCATCCTGTCTGACAGTGGAATGTAATTCCCTTGAGAAATTACATTTTTATCTTTGTAGCACAGTGACTTATTAGGTACAATAGGTTCTTAGTAACTGTCTCTAGAATTTAACCAAAGCTTGTGCATTAGACCCTAGGAACAGGAACTGCTCTGAGATTATATGAAAGAAAACTGAAGTCAGTGTCAATAGACACTGCCTCTAGGTAGGATTGCATAAATGTTCTATCACAATCAATGGATAAGCATGTTCTTAAAATCTTGAGAAGATGCTATACCATAGCTTTTAGCTGCAGGGCAATATTTTATAGCTTGCACCTTCAGGAAATTCTTCCTTCACATTGCCTCCAAATTCCTCATGCTTTAGCTAAAGTGAATTTCCCTGTATCTAGTTATCTCATCAGAGCATTGTGTTAATTAAACTGAGAGTAGTTAACTTCTCTCTTTTTCTCAACCAAATGCATTTTGTTTGGTCACAAAGGACACAAGACAGGACAGTGTGGAGAAATCAACACAATCTATGTATTCTCCAGGTACTAAATAACTACAGAAGAACATAAAAGCCCTGTTGACAGGGAGTTCTTAGCATTAATATCCAAAACTAGACCTCAGAACTCATAGTGTAAAAAGTATGAGCTAATATCTAATCCTTACAGAGTGGTAGTCATTGAGAAGACCCAGAGATTTAATGGAATGGAAATAGCAGGTGGGTCTTAAATGTCTAGGTCTTCTGAGGTTTCTTCTAATGGTCTTTTTCCTCTTTCTTGAACTGAATACTCCACTTTTTTCTCTCTTTCTGGGACAGGAAGAGCAAATTATTTTTGTTTCTTCCCCTTTTCTCCTTTTTTCTCTCCCCGCTGGGCAGGAAAACAGGGGCCTATTTGATTTATCTTGTTTTCTTTCCTTCTTCCTGATGGATAGTGGAGCTAAGAAAAAGTTAAACAAAGTTTAAGAGCTTACCTAACAGACGTAAAAGAAGACTCTTACCTCTTTTTCTGATGGGTAGAGCATTGGCTAATACTTTCTTTCCCTGTTTCTGACTCCCCTCTCCTCTGCTTTCTTCTCCTCTCCTCTCCAAAGTAATCATCGTTACAATTATAATTATGCATTTCAAATTCTTAATATTACTGTTTAAAAGTATATTTTATTATGTTGGAATAATTTTTGAAAGAATTGTATGTTTGGATTGAGTGAAGAATTTTCCTAGTGGTCCATGTCCTTGAACAGTCTCCACAAAATTTTTCTCTTTCATTGTAAGGATATTCTTCATTACACTGAGCCTAACACCCACTTCCCCTTGGTCTTCTGTTTTCTAGGGCTAAGAAAAATACATTTAAAACTTCAGATGTCTGAAAACAGTAATCATATTCCCCTTTGAGGCTTTACTTCTCTAAGATACCATGCCTATTTCTATCAACCATTCCTCATACCACTTGATACTGAAGACCTTCACTATCCTGGAGGTCATCTGCCTCTGGATTTGCTTCAACTCATCCATATCCTTCTTAAAATATTTGGCCTCAAGTTGAACCCAATATTCCACATGTGATTTGAACCAAGTACAGTGAGACTAGCATCTCCTTTGTTGAACGCATGGTTCATTCCTACTTATCTACTATTTTCCTTCCCAGAATTTTCTTTATCTTTATGAAAAATTTGCTTTCTTTATTTCTCCTCATTTATTTATTTGCTTTTTGGAGGGCAATTGGGGTTAAGCAACTTGCCCAAGGTCACACGGCTATGTTTTTTTGTTTGTTTGTTTGTTTGTGTGTGTTAAGTGTCTGAGGCCGGATCCAAACTCAGGTCCTTCTGACTCCAGGGCCGGTGCTCTACTCACTGTGCCACCTAGCCGCCCCTCCTCATTTATTTCTGAAGCTCTAATTTACAATGTTCCTTTTAATGAAGACCTAAGTATCTTTTCTGTATTTGTTTGGAAAAAATGTTATACTTTCATTTGTTTACCTTCCTATTACTTTATTATTATGTAGTACCTTTAGTCAGTTTGTAGAGTTATTTAACTTAATTCAAAATTTTAACCTGAAACCCTATGTTAAAGAAATAGAATGACGTATTATAGTCATATCTTATAGAGGATTGGACTTCCAGTAAGGAAAATTTGGGTTCAAATTCCATTTCTGTCATTTAGTAGTTGTTACCACAGGTAAACTAATTAACCTCTCACAGATTCAGTTTACTCATCTATAAAATGAGAATAAAAATACTTGTAGAAAATTCCAATTGAAATTAACCAACAGTCACTTATTAAATGCCTAAAATCTATCAGGAGCTATTTGGCCTTGGGGTGCAAAGATAAAAATAAAGTCTCCACTTGTGAAATTTATATTCTATGGTCACATATAAATATGTGTAAAATAAGCACAAAATAAATAAACTGGGGGGAATTCCTAACAACCTAGGCAAGGGAAAGTGAGATCAAGAAAGGTCTCACATAGGAAATAAAGGTTGAGCTGAACTTTGTCGAAAACTTGGGAGCTTATGAGGCAGAGGAGAGAGTTCATTCAAAGCTTCCTGTCAGTGCAAAGTTCTTTTTGGTTGAACCACAGAGTGAATAGAATTGAGAATTATGTAATAACCAAGGAAAAGTATTATGGATCAGGTAGTGAAGAGTTTTGTATTTTATATGGTGATGATAGGGAGCACATAGGGTTGGCTGGGTGGGGTAAAGAAGATATGGATGGATTTGTGTTTTAGGAAAATTGCTTCAGCCACTGTGTGGAAGGTGGATTGTTTTAGGAGGGGTAGTAGCACTTGTAGAACAGATCCTAATTAGGAAACTTTTGTAATACTCTAGCCAAGAGGTACTGAGGGTGGGAATGAAGCTGGTGGCTGTCTGAATAGAACAAGGAAATGAATGAGAGATGTTAGAGAGGTAGAAGACTTGGCAGCTGATTAAATGTATGATATGAATGAGAATGAGCAGTAGAGGATCATACTGAAATTATGAAATTAGGTGAATAGAAGGATTCCCTTGACAAAAATAAGGAAGTTTGGAAGAGGGATGCTTTTGGGGGAAAGGACATTTTCCATTTTGGACATGGTGAGTTTGAGATGCCTGAAATTTGAAATATTCAATAGGCAGTTGTGAAGCAGTACTGGAACTCAAGTGAAAGACTAGAGCTAGATACATAGATTTGGGTGTCATAGAGATAAGCATAGAGATAAGCATGGAACTCAGAGGAACTAATGACATTAGCAAGTGAAAATGTATAGAAAGCAAAGCACCCAGCATAATAGAGTCAATGGGTAGATCCACATTTAGTTGTATGGCATGAATGTTGACTACAGCTCTCTGTGTTTTAATTTCCTCATTTGAAAAAGAAAAGGATTAAAATAAATTCACATTCACTAAAGCCATCCTTCTATGCCTTTTTTTTTTTAAGCAATTGGGGTTAAGTAACTTGCTAAAGGTTACACAGCTAGTCATTATTTGTGTGTGGGTGCTCATTTTCTGAGGCCAGATTCGATCTCGGGTCATCCCAACTCCGAGGCCGGTGCTCTTACTCACTGCGCCACCTAGCCACCCCCTTCTATGCCTTATTGGAGGTACATAGATAACCCTGATTCCTATAAAGTTATAGCAATTGAGTGCATGGTAGAAACTTGATAGGCTCTACATAGTTGGAAAAAATCCTTAAGTATGAGGCCTCCAAAAGACTAGAACCTTGTCCTTTGAATATCAACCTCATTACTTTGTAACTGAGTCTTAACCAGAAGATTGGTCACTAGGAGATTTTTTTTTGCCAAAGCTTTTTATGAATGCCTCTTATAGTATATAGGCAGCTAGGTGGTTCAGTGGATAGACCTTGAGTCAGGAAGATCTGAGTTCAAATATGACCTCAGAAACTTACCCTGGGCAAGTCACTTAACTTCTGCTTTCTCCACTGGAGAAAGATATGACAAACCACTCTAGCACCTTTGCCAAGAAAACTCTGTGGACAGTAGTGGTGTGCTATGGTCCACAGGGTCACGAAGAGCAAGTACGACTTAAATGACTGAACAACAACAAAGCATAGACAAGTTATGATTGCTGTCAGTTGAGAGATTTTGTTATATATTTTACCATGGGTTACTAAATAGTGAAGTAAACTAAGTTCAATTCAACAAATGTTTACTGGGAAATTAATATGGATAAGACCTAGTCCTAGGCATTATGGAGGGTAAAAGGTGGACAATTAATAGATCTTCATCTTAAATGACTTACAAGGTCGTAAAAATATATATGTATGTGTAT
The DNA here is from genome assembly GCA_011680675.1 of Gymnobelideus leadbeateri. NCBI lineage: Eukaryota > Metazoa > Chordata > Mammalia > Diprotodontia > Petauridae > Gymnobelideus > Gymnobelideus leadbeateri. The sequence continues at coordinate 19,456 of WOXC01007876.1, read as the reverse complement.
ATATGCATAAGTATATGTTTATATACTCATACACACATCTATACATTTTATATCTATATAAATGTACATATTATCATAATGCAAAATGGAATGTAATAAGTGCCAGAAGAAGGAGTTAGTGTTCTGGAAGTTCAAGGCAGGCAATATCACTCATCTTGAGGCTAGGAGGACCAGGGAAGATTTCCTGAAGGGTATAGTATTTAAGCCAGTATTGCAGAATGGCTAGTATTTCAAAGACCAGGAATAGTGGGAGAAAGGATGATATGATAGAGTGTTATTCCTTACAAATGGGGTAGTATGAAAAAAAGTTTATGTTTGGAAAATAGTAATTAGTCCCATGAGCACATAGAACAGAATATGTGTAGTATTATGAGTTGATATTGACATAATGTTTTATGATTGCCACACTCTTGTGTTTCAGCCTCCGATTCCAACCCAATACTCTCTCCCTTGGCCAATAGATCATTGGATTTGTGATCGTTCACTGAAGAGTCCAGATCAAACCCACCATACGGCTGCTACTCTCTGGTCATCTTTATCATCATGTAACCCTTCTCCAGATTTTTACTTCCAGCTCTGGACCAGTATTTAAATTCACACTATCATTCCCAGAAAGTACCTGTCATCAAATTTCCTTATGATTTCATTTACCATCTCTTTAATGTCCCTGACCATAATAACCCTTCTGGGACACCACTCCCTTGTTTTTGTTGTTTTCCCCTATTGGATATAAGTCCTTTAAGAGTAAAAATGGTCTGTTTTTGTGTTTTGATCCTAGACATTAACCACAGTGTCTGGCACATAATAAGTACTTAATAAACATCTTTCCTCCCTCCTTATCTCTCTCTCTCCCTCCCTCTCTCCCTCCTTCCTTGCTTCCTGTTCTTCCTTCCTTCCTTCCTTCCTTCCTTCCTTCCTTCCTTCCTTCCTTCCTTCCTTCCTTCCTTCCATTCATCCTTTCCTTTTGTTTCACAACACTTGAGGATAGGCTTCCCCATTTTACAGATGGTGAAATAAAAGCTTAAGGGGGATTAAGTAACTTGGCCGCAGTCACACAGCTAATTAGTGTCAGAGTCAGTTTTAAACCTCAGGTCTTTCTGATTCCACAGCTAACAATCTATCAACTATCCACATATGATCTTTATTAAGTAATAATGAGAAATAAAACTAGAAAAGTAGGTTGAAGCTGATCATGGAGGTCTTGAATGTTAGGCTAAGCATTTTGAATACTATCTAGTTGACTCAGTTTTAAAAGTCTATAATGGGCAAAGAAATGTTACATGTTTTTCATGTACCCTGAAGGTGTCATAGTCATTGTCACCTATTTGTCATCACCCACATTTTATTTTTTGCATACCAATATGCTGCCTACTTTAAAAAAAATGCCCAAGGGCTGAAAATGCCCTTTGAAACAAGTCAGCCAGATGATCAGATCCATGAGCAGAGACACTAGCCCCATCTGGGGTAAGATGATACAAAGCAGAAACCATTAAACCAATTCCCCACTCACAGATATATGAAAAGTGAGCTCAGATGTCATGGGAGCCTGTATCTCCATCGATCATTGCCATGGAAGCAATGGAAAGGTGAATGATTTGGCTGTATGCAAATCTTCCAGATCTAGTTAACCATTTGGAAATCATGAATAACAATCACATTCTCCATTAAGACATGGTCCTTGTCAAAGAGAGTAATAAAAATATATCATAATGTCTATGCATCAGTGTTACAAGTTCCTTCATGCAAAATCCCCCAAGGATTTTTTACTTATTTATATGCCCACCGACCTCTCCAGAACAAAACAAGGGTGATATATAAGGCATTACCCTTGGGGAAAGAAGAGAATGGCAATACCCCCCCGCCCTTCTCTCTCTTTTTTTCTTTTTCTTCCTGTTTCTTGACACCCTTGCCTTTCATCCCAACTCTCAGATTCCACCTCTTGTGGGACCTTCCTTGTGCCCTACTCTGGTCATCCAACTTGATCTCCTACTTCCTTAGCTTAGTTAGAGTCACTAATGTACAGAACAATGAGGAGAAACATTTTTAGTGAAAAGAGAACATGAACAAAGGCAAAGCATACATATATATGTACACACATGCACACATATACTCACATAATAAAACATACACATGTATAGATATACACATATAAATATGCACATATATACATATGCATACATATATATCTAGCATTAGCAAAATTTCTGACCTATGTCCTAGAATTAAGAAAGTGTTCTTTTAAAAGTTTAGCATAATGAGGTTTGCTGATGTTGTGGATGGAGACAGCTGGTCTCTAGATTCAGATCCTTTCTCTGACACATATTGGTTCCATCACTTTTGGTGAATTAAGGAACCTCTTAGAACTCCTGGCAATTCTCTAAGACTTGAAGTTGCAGAGAAGGTATTGATCTGTACCGGTAAAGGACAAAGCATGGGGAATTCCAATGAAATGCACCAATGAAATAAATCCAGTAGAAAACAAAAAAGAATGGGAAATTGTGCAGCCCTTTCAATGATCTGCTGCATCTCAAGGCAAAAGATAATTTTTTTAATCCCCCACATTTTCTTGTTAGTGCTGTATGCTTGTGTCTAGGTTATCCAGAGTCTTAAAAGTGGTTGCAATCTGTACCTTGGCTCTTCAATTCAGAATCACTTTAGGACCTCTACCCAGATCCATGCACAGTAAATGTTATTGAACATCACTCCCTCTTCTGATGTAAAGGAACCAAGAATACAGAAAATTCTCCTCAGGAGGCAATAGAATGGGATCATCAACTCCCTTAGACTAAATGATAGATAGAACTATTAACTATTTTTCTGAGTGTGTTCTGAGATTGCATGAACTATAAAAGTATAAAAAGCTTTTTGTTTTAAAGAACTATAAAATTTAGGGACTTTACAAGATAACTTATGAAGTCTCTTTTAGATTGAGCACCTAGGATCATAAATGGGATGACCCAATGTCACTTCCGATTGACACTACTCATCTGTTATTAAGTGTCTGCTTCCATCTTGTTATAACCCATCACTCTTTGAGGGCAGATGTTACCAGTCCTTAAAGCTATCCCCCTAGAGAAATCACTCAGTAAACAATCACCAAGTGGATTTACCCAGCCTGCTGGACATAACTAGTCAGAATTCCTTCATCTTTTTAAGAAGGAGTTCATAATTTTAGTTGCTCACTGCCAGAAAGAGTCCTGGAGATTTTTTGGTCCAGCTCCATCATTTATTTACAAACAAGAAGACTGAGGTTGCAAGAAGTTAAATGATTTTCACAAGATCACACAGCTAGTTAGTGTCTATTGTTAGTGCTTGATGGATTTATTTGGTAGCAAAATTAGTCCCCTAACCTAGGTCTTATGACTCCTACTCCAATCAGTACTAATTCTAAATTGTGCTGTTCTTTGAAGTAGAAAAAGTGGGCCCAAGGAGACTAGGTTAGTCTTTGAATTTGCTAAAGGAGCAAGTAACAGGGCCAACACTTTTATCTATGAGCAATGTCTGCTCAACAGGCAAGAGATGGTTCTTGTTCATTCAAATCATTCTTTCTAGGTTCATTACTGGACCAAAAAAGAAAATTGCTATGAGTCAGTTATAGCCCCAAGCTTCCTCAACTCAGCTCTTCCAGGGAAGAAATCAAGTCCATTTTGAAGAGAATGTAGTTGTGCTTTTTTCTCAGGGTTTAAGCACTAGAAAGTCAGGTTTTTGGTCATTGGTCTTCTCACCTTAAAACAGATTTCTATTTGGCCAAACAAAACTTATCCACAGAATATGAGACAACTCAAAGAGGCTCACTCCCCCATTAACACTAAGAAACATAGCTCTTGTCCTGGTCATGAAGGGGGAGACCCTTATGTCAGAGAAGATCAGGTCAATGAACTTTTTGACAAAAAAAAAAAAAAAACCAAACAAAAAAACAAAACAAGCCTATGCATTCAGGAGTGCCACATTCTGCTTATCATTTCCTATTCGGACTAGGACAAAAACTTCCTTTTCCTTGGGCCTTGATCCTTTTTGGTGTAGTCCATTTAACTCCTGACACTCAAGGAGAGAAGCTGCAAACTCTTCGCCTCCCTGTGTTTTAAAAATAAACAAATAATGAATTTAAAAGAAAGATTATATCAGGAATACTGGATTCAATTGGGGACGCCACATTTTAGAAAGAAGATACTAGGCATATTAGAGTGTGTTACAAAAGTGTGACCCTTGATATATGAATGTTTAAAAACTGTCATATAAAAAACAGTTAAAGGAATGTGAAAAATTTAATTCATAAAAGAAAATACTTATTAGGTAAAAAGGAGGTCTTGTCTTGAAAGGTGGAATTATGTAGTAGAAAGAGCTCTATATTAAAAAAAAGGCTTGGGTTCAAATCCGTTACATATTAATTATGTAACCATAAATCTCATTTTTCTTGTTTGGAAAATAACGGTGTTGGTATAGATTATTTCTAAAATCCCTCTGGTTTTAAATCTTATGATGACTATCTTCAAATATTTGCAGGGAAGTTATATAGAAAAAGGATTGGCATTTTACATACCTCTGGAGGCCAGAAATAGAAAAAAAATGGGTAGGAGTCACAGAGGCATATTTTGGCTTACTAAAAAGAAAAGCTCTATAGGAACTAGAGATGTCTGAAGATGGAAAAAATCTACCTTCCAAGGAAGTAAAATCTCTGACCAATTTATCACTGCTAATAATTACACTCACATTTTTATAGAGTTCTCCAATCTTTAAGACTACTTTACATATATTATCTCATTTGATTCTCATAATCATTTGTAAATAGTATAATGTGAAGAAAATATTGGAAGGAAGTTGGACAGCTTGACTTTTGTGGCCCCTCCAAATCTGAAGGCTATATGATTGCACTATTTTTTTCAGAGTGCTTTAAAATCCTTATTTGTTTCTCTTAAGAATCCTGTGACATAAACATTGCGTGTATTAGCATTTTCATTTTATAGATGAGAAACTGAGGAACAGTCAGGTAAAATGACTCTGTCTAGGTTATCTAATAAATTAGTGATCCTGGGCTAGAATTCACATCTCTTGACTTCCCACTCAGTTCTCTTCACAGTCTCCCACTGTGAAGATGGCTCTCTAGAGGCTTAAATGACCATCTTGTCCTTTCTGCACTTACATAATCATAGAATCCCTCAAATCATAGACTTTTAGAGGTGGAAGTTCTCCATGTATTTCAAACTATCCCACAAAAACATCCCTACCATAATATATCAGACATGTACTTAGCAAAGAACTCAAACTTTTGGGAACCCATCACCTCTCCCAATAGCCTGTTATGCTTTTGGACAGATCTAATTGTGAGGAAGGTTTTCATTAATTCGGACCTAGATTTACCTCTTTGTAACTTCTACTCAGTGCTCCATATATTTGTCCCCGCTATTTTCCTTGTCCCCCAACTTGGTATCCCTTGAAAGCTTAATGAACATAACATTTCTGTCTTTAAGACATCAATAAAACAGTTAGACAGCACAGAGTCAAACAGAGTTCCTGGGGCACTCTGAAGACCTCTTTTAAACTTGCTATTGAACCATTAACTACTGTTCACTCCATTTACCCAGTTATAAATCCATTTGACTGTATCCTAGTCTAGTCTGTGCCTCTCCATCTAGGTAGTAGGACGTTGTTGAAGAAACTAAGGAATGTGGTCAGGTTAGATAAAGGAATATAAAAGTTCAGGGAAATACACGTAACATAACCTGACTGACATTGTCACATATGTGGACACAATAATGTCATGTGGTGACTAGCATGTGTATTGTGCCTAGTGTCTACTATAAATAAATCTTCCTGGTTTTTCATTCCTTCAACAATTCAGCAAACATTCATTAAATGCCTACTGAGTATGAAGCCCCATTCCAGGCTCTATGTGGCATATAAAGCATAAGTAGGAGATAGTCCTTGTTTTCACAGTCCTTTCAGGATAATAGGATGATAAGATACAGATAAATACGATAAACAGTATTTCATGAAGACACATTAGAGGAGTGTATAGTGAAATACTACCTGAGGACTGAAGCAGTTTTATCTTGACTCAGAAGGCAGTAGTGAATCTTTCTTTCTTTCTTTTTTCTTTCTTTCTTTCTTTCTTTCTTTCTTTCTTTCTTTCTTTCTTTCTTTCTTTCTTTCTTTCTTTCTTTCTTTCTTTCTTCTTTCTTTCTTTCTTTCTTTCTTTCTTTCTTTCTTTCTTTCTTTCTTTCTTTCTTTCTTTCTTTCTTTCTTTTTCTTTCTTTCTCTTTTCTTTCTTTTCTTTCATCTATGAGTAGGAGAGATGATTCCCTTCTGCTGATTGGTGAACTGGGTTGTAGAAAAGCCTCCCTGGCCCTGGCCCCCTGCCACATCCCTGTCCTTTGTCTTCTTGGATAGGATTAGGGTGACTGCATCTTCTGCTTCCCTCCTTTCCTCCCTCTACTCCCATCTCAGGAAACAGGTTTGGCCTGTTTTCCTCTCCCTAAGGATGTGCCCCAATGAATGCTCCACAAAGGTCTCAGTCATGATGAGATGAACACCTTCCTGCTGCTCTCCTTTGTCATCAACTTCCTATCTTGGGACAACATATTATCTGTTCTCTATCCCCGAGGCCACAGGCATACTCAGTCAACCATTTCTTGAGAGCTCTGGGTCTGGGCTGTTTTTTTTTTCTTCCCTTTTGAATGGGAGGAACACATTCCCTGCCTCTGTCCAAACCATAGCCTCAGACAAAGGCCAGTGCTCTGCCCCGCCTTCCCACCCCCTGCCCGCAGGAAAGGAATTTAATCACCCAGCAACTCTATGAACCAGCCAACCATCAGAAGATGGGCTGATGGCTGAAAAAAAAACAAACAGGGCACTTTCCCAATATGCCCCTGCTAAAGGAATGTGACATTACCAGGAACCAATGTGGAAAAGGAGTGCCCTTGAAAGCTTGTCTACATAATGACAAGTGGAATCAATGGGAGAAGCCTAGAAGAAGAGTTCTCTCTCCACAGTTCAGAGCTATTGATCTTTTCAGCATGAGCTGCAACTAAAGTAATATCCTTTTGGTCACATCCCATCTCTGAAATGGTTTCCTAGATGGGGTTTATATTGACTTAAAAAGCCCCACGGGGCATTGCCATTTTAAAATGGCAGGTTAAGGGCCAAATTTATTACATGTCCCATTTAAAATCATGGAATGTTAACCCTGGAAAGAACCTTAGTTAGAGGTGATCTTGCCTGAACTTCTCCTGTTACAGATGAGAGAACTGAGGCTCAGGGAGGGGAAGATGTTTGACCAAACTTACACAGTCAGCCAGTGGAAGATCTGGGATTTGAACCTGGGCCCAGTGTCTAGCATCCATGTTGGACATAGGATGTAGTCATAAAATGGAACAATAAGCAATGCCAATCACAGTAGAGCATAGAATGTTCAGATAAAGGTGTGTATGTGTGTGTGTGTGTGTGTGTGTTTTGTTGTAATGTTCTTTGTCAAGGGAAGATTCAGGTATAACAAGGGAGATTCCAGTATAACAAACTGAATGGCTGATTCCTGTGAACTGTTGGGTTATAAACCACTTTGAATTTGTCAATGTTTTTATAATCTATTGTCTGGGCTATGATAATACCCTTCTAATTGGGTTTTCTGACTACTGTTTCTCCCATCTCCATTCTCCATTTTCCATAAAACTGTTGAATGGATTTTCCTAAAGCACACCTTGAACTGTTTTCCTCCCCTGATCAAGAAGGTCTGGGTCCCAATTGCCCTGTAGGAGGAAAAATAAAAACTCTTTTATTTGGAATTTAAAGCCCTTCAAATCTATCTCTAGTCTCTTTTCTCCCAGGCTTACTCAGACACTCTACTTTTTGACCAAATTATTCCAAAAGTATTCCTAAAAGGAGGAAGTCAGCAGACCATCCATAACTACCTGTTTTAGACTCAGTAGTACTGACCTGCTATCAATTGAAAAGGATGGAAAGGATAAGCCATGCTTCTTTGCCAACAAAGCAAAGACATACAGAAGAACAGGGACTAGCCCCTTGTTCCCTTCCTCAAAAGGGGTCGGGGGTAGGAAGAGAGAGAAGAGACAGAGAGATGGAAAGGGGAAGAGAGAGAGGGAGAGAGAGAGAGAGAGAGTGAGAGAGAGAGAGAGAGAGACAGAGAGAGACAGAGACAAAATCAAGCTGATTCCAAGTTTAAGAACTTAAAGACTTGCCTTCTTCTTCTGGTTAAGTCAGTCCCCATACTCCTAGTTCTTCTTGCAAGACATTGCCCTTTTGAAAATTGGAAGAAATACTATACCATTCATGTTCATAAGTACGGAAGTAAGTTGTGAATCAAAGGTATCCTTCCCTATTTGTAGGATAACTTTTAATACAGATAGCATTGGCAAGTTGATGATGTGAATCATTATTCCTACCACATCATCACTAAAGTAGACACACTTCTGAGATTTTTCCAGGTCTTCTTATACTCTACTTTTTATGTAAGAGACAGCATGGAAGCATTAGAAAGTATTCTGGCTCAGAATTATAAGAATGGGTCCTAGCCCTGACTCTACCACCAACTAGCTGTTTGACCATAGGCAAGTCATTTAATTTCAATATGCCATAGTTTTCTCATCTGAAAATAGGTACTTAATATAAAGCTGCTGATAAGGTAAAAAATTGTCTACAAAATAATTTTGTAAGTGTAAATGTCAACATATGACCACTGACTTAACTATATCACACCTAGACCTACACCTCAAAAAAAGATATAAGAAAGAGGAAGATATCCTATCTCTCCAAAAATATTCATAGAAAGTTTTTCTGTGGTGGCAAAAATAATCACAGGAAACTACATGGATGTTCATGATTTGAGTAATTGCTGAATAAGTTGCAGTATGTGTATGCGGTAGAATGCTATTGTGCTATAGGAAATGAAGAGAATTGATTTTTAAAAGATATGGACAGATATGATGGGGGTGGAGCCAAGATGGCAGAAAGGAAACAGTAACTTATCTAAGTTCCTTCGTGTATTCTGTCACCAAACCTTACAAAGTGAATTTGAATGGATTCTGGAGTGACAGAATCCACTGGGAGATGGAGTGTGGCAGAATCCATCCGAGGAAAGTGCCCAGTGGGTCTGGACAGGTGGAGCGCAGAGCACACGGGGTCTTTACAGCTCAGACTTGAAAGCAGACAAGCAGACTACACCAGAGAAAGAAGGATCCCTAGCCAGCCAACTCACCCATCCCAAAGAATTGAAGCCATCTCACCAGCATCTCACCAGGGGACAGGAGGAATCATTGGAGCCAGGTAAGAGAGTGCTCGGGGCCCCCAGCAGAGACAGCAGCTTCTCCTGGACTATCAGCCCGGAAGCCTGGAAGTTTAGAAATCACCTGCCTATTTCTCCAGGGGCTAGAATGGCAAAGTAAACTCTAGCTACTCCCTCTGATTCCTCCTTCATGAAGTAGAAAACCCAAAGATAAGTCTCCCACCCAGAGTGAAATCCTAAGATAGTGAAAATAGCCTCAGGCTGTGGCCACTAGGTGGCATAGTGAGTAGAGTGCAGGCCCTGGAATCAGAAGGACCTGAGTTCGGATCCCACCTCAGACACAGCACACACAAATGAAAACCTAGCCGTGCGACCTTGGGCAAGTTACTTAACCCCAATTGCCCTCCAAAAAGCAGAAAAAAAGGTTCCATAAATGCCAAAAATATTTATAAGGAAACAGCCTCAGGCTTGGGAGTCATCCAGAAAGGGTGTAACTGAGGCAGCAAGGAATCTGAAGAGAAGAGGGGGAGGGGTCCCAATAAGCCCCACCTCACCTGACAAGCAAAAGCCTGCCTAAACAGTAGCCCATGGGTATAGAGGCAGAAATCTGAAGTGGCCAGACTACCTCTCCTCCACAGATTACTCTGTGCACATCAGCATACCTCACTGAGACTCCTGCCTTAGCCTCAAACTAGACACCCAGAGGCTACAGCATTCAAAGTCAAGGACCAGGCCCTTAGGTAACAGCCTGAGAAATTAGGAAATAGGAAATCACAATGGGAAGAAAGGAAGCTGAGAAGGGGAAGGAAAGAAAATTGATCCGAGCTCATTATGTAGGTCAAGGACAACCAAATACACAGGACAATTTGGACTCTTTACCCACACTTGAGACCACAGAAGGAAATATGAACTGGTCTCAAGCCCAAATAGCATTCTTGGAGAAGCTTAAGAAAGATTTTAAAGACCAAATCAGGGAGGCAGTGACCAAATTGGAAAAAAGTTTCACTTAAGAAAACAAATCCTTAAAAGATATGGACAAACTCATACGAAACTGATTCAGAGTAAAGTAATCAGAAACAGAAAAGCAATTCATATATCACTATTATAAAAATGAACAATTTTGAGGACTTTTATAAATTGATAAAGAATCAAATGAGCTGGGGCAGAGCCAAGATGGCAGAGTAAAAGCAGGAACTTGCTTGAATTCCCACTCCAACCACCTCCAATATTTGTAAAAAATGACTCTAAACAAATTTAAGAGTTACAGAACCCACAAAGAGACAGAGAGAAACAAATCTCTCAATCAAGGCAGCCTGGCAGGCCAACAGGAAGGGTGTATAGCACCAAGCTGGGAGCTGAGCACAGTTCTGTGTGAGCCATGCTGGCCTAGACTTACAGCCCAGACTGGCCAGAGAAGACTTCAAGGGAGTGAATCACTAGCAGCTGTAGCAGTTTCCAGACTCCTTAACCTACAAACTCCAAAGAGAAAATAAAAGGTCAGTGGGAAACACTGTTGATCCAGGGTGAGAGAAGAGCCATCTGGCTCCTGTCCCCCGGGGGATAAGGGAATGGTGGCCTGGTGGCTGCAGCTGCTGCTGCATGGCTGCCTCCAGAGCTCCTGGCCTGCAGATCATAGGGGGACCAAGCAGCCATTCAGAGGGTAATCTCTCTTGCTTTGACCTCCTTGGATCTAGGTTGCAGTCTTGGGAGGTGGTCCTGGGGTGAGGAATGATAGTATACTAGAGCTTGTAGTGGTTGGAGAGAGGGCACCTCCCTCATAACTCTGACAACTGCGAGAATGCCAGCAATTTGGGACATAGCTCTCTCCACTATGGAAGCAGAGTTCTAACATGGCAAAGAGCTCAAAAGTCAAATAATTGTTTGGCAAGATGAGCAAGCAGAGGAAGTGCAACCAGACTATAGAATCCTTTTTTGGGGACAAAAAGGATCAAAACATGGAACCAGAAGAAGACAACAAAGTCAAAACTCCTGCATCAAAAGCCTCCAAGAAAAATATGAATTGGTCACAGGCCATGGAGGAGCTCAAGAAAGACTTTGAAAATCAAGTAAGAACAGCACCCACAGAACAGCACAGAGAAGCTAACCTCCTGCTGAGGACAGCCCAGCAGCCCTGCAGGGAGTGGCCAGTGCAGTGCTCTGAGAGCAGGCAGCACAGTGTGCTGGGAACTGAACGTGCAGCATGCAGAGCCAAGCCCAGGTCCTCGGTTTTAGCCCCAGGGTGGCCGGGCCTTCAGCCGGCTTGAGGGACCCCAGAACACCAGCAACTGTGGCGATTCCAGAATTATCAGCACAGATATGCCTAGGACAAAGTGAGAGGTTAGTGCCCTATGGACTTTGGGACCAGTATTTGGGGAACGCGTGGCTTCCTCCCCTGGGGGTGAAAAGCTGCTGAAGAAAGAGCTGCACAGAAGCCATTTTGCAGTGGAAGTGGTGGCTCTAGCTCCTGGTCTGCGAATTATAGGGAGATCCAGCAATCAGTCTGGGGGTTAATCGCTCTTGCTTTAAACTGCCTGGATCTGGATTGTGGTTTGGGGGGGGGGGGGAGTTTGGGGCGGGTATCCAACTTGCCAGAGTGGGTGGAGGCTTTACAGAGGCCACACAACTGGCGAAAGTTCCATAGAAGTTCCCCTGTCTGGTGGCAGAGTCCTACTGTGGCAACAAGCCCCCAAATCAAGTAATTCAATGGCAACATGCCTAGGCAAAGGAAACAAAATAAACAGAAAAATTCAACATTGGACTCCTATTTCAGGGGCAAAGAGGCTCAAAGCATGGAGGAGGACTGTGAGGTCAGAACTCCTGCACCAAAAGCCCCAAATGAAAATACAAGCTGGCTACAGGCCATAGAGGACCTTAAGAAGCAGATAAGAGAAGTGGGGGAAAATTTGGGAAGAGAAATGAAAAAGATGCACGAAAAGTATGAAATGACAGTCAACAGCCTGAGGAAAATAACACCTTAAAAATAGACTAACTCAAATGGCAAAAGAGGCTCAGAAAGGTAATGAGGAGAAGAATGCCTTAAAAAGTCGAATTTGCCAGATGGAAAAAGAATCTCAAAAGCTCACTGAGGAGATTCATTCCTTCAGAGTTAGACTGGAGCAAATGGAAGCTAGTGACTTTATGAGAAATCAAGATGCTGTTAAGCAGATCCAAACAAATGAAAGATTAGAAGGCAATGTGAAATATCTCATGGGAAAAACCACTGACCTGGAAAATAGATCCAGGAGAGACAATTTAAAAATTATGGACTACCTGAAAGCCATGATCAAAGAAAGAACCTAGAAATCACCCTTCAAGAAATTCTCAAGGAAAATTGCCCTGATGTTTTAGACCCAGTGGGGGAAATAGAGGTTGAAAGAATCCACCGATCGCCTCCTGAAAAAGATCCCAAAAAGAAAACTCCTAGGAATATTATAGCCAGGCCCCAGAACTCCCAGATTGAGGAGAAAATACTCCAAGCAGCCAGGAAGAAACAATTTCAATATTGTGGAAACACAATCAGAATAGCCCAGAATAGTTTGTGTGTTGGGTGTCTGGGGCCGGATCCGAGCTCGGTTCCCTCTGGCTCCAGGGCCAATGCTCTGCTCGCTGCGCCACCTAGCTGCCCCAAGGAAGGGATGATTCTTAAGGGGTGAAGTCAAGAGGTGAGAGAGGAAAGTGGCAGGGGGAGATGGAGAGAGACAGGGTAGGGTAAACTATCTCATGTAGAAGAGGCAAGGGGAAGTAGTTGCAGGGGAGGGGAAGAACAGGAAGGCAAAAAGGCAAAAGCATATTCTCATTGAAGTTGGCTCAAGGAGAGAATCACATACATACTAAATGGACTATCTTACCCTCACTCACTCTCTTGAGTAGGGGAAAGGGGGATGAGAGGGGAGATGATGGAGGGGAGGGCATTCTGGGGGGAGGGGAGGTTGGAAGTACCCACTATCAAAGAGGGACAGGATCAAAGTGGGGAATGGACCAGGTGGGAGGTGAGATGGGTGGGAGGGAAATATAAGCAGTCTTTTACAATATATCTACTATGGTAATGTTTTGCCTAGCTATACATGTACAACACATACTGAATTGCTTATCTTCTCAGAGGGAGTGGGTGACAAGGGAGGAAGGGAATGGATCTGAAAATCGAAGTTTTAAAATTAAATGTTTCATAAGATTTCCAGGCATTGGGGCTCAGAGATTCACCTTGCCCTAATGGCAAAGTCGAAGGGGATATGGGAGAAGATATGGGAGAGAACAGATTGGTTGAGGGGATATCTAGTGGGACTGCTATTCTGGAGTGGTGGGTAGGGAAAAAATGGGGGAAAATGTAGCTCATAATCTGGTGGAAATGAATGATGTAAACTAGAAGTTAATAAAGCATTTGTTTAATTAAAAAAAAAAGAAAATCAAGTAAGAGAAGTGGAGGAAAAATTGGGAAGAGAAATGAGAATGAGGCAAGAAAATCATGAAAAGCATGTCAGCAACATGACTGAAGAAAATAACACTTTAAAAATAGACTAACTCAAATGGCAAAAGAGGCCCAAAATGCCAATGCCTTAAAAAGCTGAATTAGCCCTATAGAAAAGGAATTTCAAAGACTCACTGAAGATAATAATTCCTTCAAAATTAGAATGGAGCTAATGGAACCTAATGACTTCATGAGAATTCAAGATACTACAAAACAGATTGAAAGAAAAGAAAAAACAGAAGGCAATGTGAAATATTTCATTGGAAAAACCACTGACCTGGAAAATAGATACAGAAGAGATAATTCATTTTTACTTACTTTTTAAAAAATTGAATTGTTTATTTACTTATAGTTTACAACATTCAGTTCCACAGTCCCCTGAGTTTCAAATTTTCTCCCTCACTCTCTTTTCCCCTCTGCCTCACCCCCATCATGGTGGCATGCACTAAAATATAGGATCTACAAATATCTACACATTAATTATTAGTCAGGTTATAAATAAGGATTATAATTGATGGAATGAAGAGTGGGAAAGAGGAAACAAAACAAAACAATACAAAGAAACAAGCAAGTAGTTTCTTTCAATCTGCATTCAGACTCCTCATCTCTCTCTCTGGATGTGGATATCTCTTTCGATCAGTCTTTTGGAGTTGTCTTATAACCTTACATTGATGAGAGGAGCACAGTCTATTGAAGTTAGTCGTCATAAATACCTTGTGTCTGTGATTGTGTACAGATTTCTCTTGGTTCTGCTCTTCTCGCTCAGCATCAGTTTATATAAGTCTCTCCAGGTTATTATGAAGTCCATCATTTCTTGTAGCACAGTAGTATTCCATTACATTCATATACCACTTGTTTAGTCATTACCCAATTGATGGACATCCCCTTGATTCCCAATTCTTTGCCACCACAAAAAGAGCCACTATAAATATTTTCATACATACGGTTTCTCATCCCACTTCTCTGATCTCTTTGGGATACAAGCCTAGAAGTGGTATTGCTGGGTCAAAGGATATGCACTTATTTATGGCCCTTTGGGCATAGTTCCAGATTGCTCTCCAGAATGGTTGGATCAGTTCACAACTCCACCAACAATGCATTAGTGTTCCATGTTTTCCACATCCTCTCCAGCACTTACATTTTCCTGTTTTGTCATATTGGCCAATCTGGTCAGTGAGATATGATACCTCAGAGTTGTTTTGATTTGCATTTCTCTAATCAGTGGTGATGTAGAACAGTTTTTCATATGCTTGTAGATATCTTTAATTTCATCTTTTGAGAACTGCCTATTCATATCCTTTGACCATTTATCAATTGGGGAGTGGCTTGTATTCATATGGATACAACTCAGTTCCTTGTATATTTTAGAAATAAGGCCTTTATCAGAGACACTGGTTGTGAAAATTCTTTCCCAGTTTTCTACTTCCCTCTTAATCTTTGTGACATTAGCTTTATTTGTACAAAAGCTTTTCAATTTAATGTAATCAAAAATATTCATTTTGCATTTTATAATGCTAACTCTTGATTCATCATGAAGTCTTCCCCTCTCCATAGATCTGACAGGTAAACTATCCCTTGTTCTCCCAGATTGCTTATAGTATCACTCTTTATACCTAGATCATGCACCCATTTCAACTTTTTTTGGTGTACGGTGTTAGATATTGGTCTATGCCCAATTTTTGACATATTATGTTCCAGTTTTCCCAGCAGTTTTTGTCAAATAGTGCGTTCTTATCCCCCAAACTGGGGTCTTTGGGTTTATCAAATAGTAGATTACTCTATTCATTGGCTGCTGAGTCTTGTGTACCTAATCTATTCCATTGATCCATTATTCTATTCCTCAGCCGGTACCAAGTAGTTTTGATGACTGCTGCTTTATAATACAGATTAAAATCTGGTATGGCTAGGCCACCTTCCCTAGCATTTCTTTTCATTAATTGCTTTGATATTCTGGCCTTTTTGTTCTTCCAAATGAATTTTGCTACCTCTAGCTCTACAAAGTCATTTTTTGGTAGATTGATTGGTATGGCACTAAATATGTAATTTAATTTAGGTAAAATTGTCATTTTTATTATATTAGCTTGACCCAGCCATGAACAATTCATGTTTTTCCAATTAGTTAGATCTGACTTTATTTGTGTGAAACGTGTTTTGTAATTGTGTTCATATAGGTCCTGGATTTGTTTTGGCAGATAGATTCCCAAATATTTTATAATGTCTACAGTAAATTTAAATGGAATTTCTCTTTCTATCTCTTGCTGTTGGATTTCATTAGAAATATATAGGAAAGCCGAGGACTTATGTGGGTTTATTTTATATCCTGCAACTTTGACAAATTTATTTATTATTTCAAGTAGTTTTTTACTTGATTCTCTAGGACTCTCTAATTATATCATCATATCATCTGCAAAGAGTGATAGCTTAGTCTCTTCTTTGCCTAATTTGATTCCTTCAATTTCTTTTTCTTCACTCATTGCTACTGCTAACATTTCTAGTTCCAGACTGAATAAGAGGGGTGATAGTGGACATCCTTATTTCACCCCTGATCTTATTGGAAATGCTTCTAGTTTATCCCCATTACATATTATACTTGCTGGTGGTTTTAGATAGATTCTACTTATTATTTTAAGGAAGACCCCATTTATTTCTATACTTTCTAGTATAGGAATGGGTGTTGTATTTTGTCAAAAGCGTTTTCTGCGTCTATTAAGACAATCATATTGTTTCTATTGGTTATGTTGTTGATGTGATCAATTATGCTTATAGTTTTCCTGATATTGAACCAGCCTTGCATTTCTGGAATAAATCCTACCTGATCAAAGTGTATTACTCTCATGATAAGTTGCTATAGTCTTTTTGCTAATATTTTATTTAGAATTTTTGCATCTATATCCATAAGGGAAATTGGTCTGGAATTTTCTTTTTCTGTTTTGTGTCTTCCCAATTTAGGTATCAGTACCATATTGATTTCATAAAAAGAATTTAGTAGAACTCCTTCTTCTCCAGTTTTCCTGAATAGTTTGTAAATTATTGGAGTCAATTAGTCTTTAAATGTTTTGTAGAATTCACTAAAATCCATCTGGCCCTGGAGATTTTTTCCTAGGGAGTTCATTGATGCCTTGTTCAATTACTTTTTTTTTCTGAGATGGGGTTAAGTAGTTTACTTCCTATTTGGTTAATCTGGGCTATTTATATTTTGGTAGATATTCATCCATTTCACTAAGATTGTCAAATTTATGTGCATACCATAGGGAAAATATTTCCTTAATTATTATTTTAATTTCCTCTTCATTGGAGGTAGATTCACCCTTTTCATTTTTGATACTTGTAATTTGGTTTTCTTTTTCTTTTTTTATTATATTGACTAAAGGTATATCAATTTTATTAGTTTCTTCATAATACCAGCTCTTAGTTTTATTGATTAATTCAATAGCTTTCTTAAATTCAATTTTATTAATCTCTCCTTTGGTTTTCATTATTTCTAATTTAGTATTTAATTGGGGATTTTCAATTTGTTCTTTTTCTAGCTTTTTCAGTTGCATGACCAATTTATTGAATTCCATTTTCTCTATTTTATTTATTTATCCATTCAGGGATATAAAACTTCTCCTAAGAACTGCTTTTGCTGTATCCCACAAGTTGTGGTATGTTGTCTCATTATTGTCATTCTCTTGAATGAAGTTGCTTATTGTTTCTACAATTTCTTGTTTGACCTACTCATTCTTTAGGGTTATGTTATTTAGTTTCCAATTATTTTTAGTCTATCCTTCCATGGCCTTTTGTTACATATAATTTTTATTGCATCATCATCTGAGAAGGATGCATTTCATATTTCTGCCTTTCTGCGCTTCATTGTGAGGTTTTTATACCCTATTAAATGGTCGATTTTTGTGTATGTGCTATGTACTGCTGAGAAGAAGTTATATTCCTTTTTATCCCTATTCACTTTTTTCCAGAGGTCTACCATATATATCTTTTCTAAGATTCTATTTACCTCCTTAACTTCTTTCTTGTTTATTTTGAGATAAGATTTATCAAGTTCAGAGAGGGGGAAGTCCCTCACTAGTATAGTTTTGCTTCCTCTAACTCCCTTAACTTCTCTTTAGGAATTTGGGTGTTATACTGTCAGTGCATAAATGTTTAGTAATAATATTGCTTCATTTTTGATGGTGCCTTTTAGCAAGATATAGTTTTCTTCTTTATCTTTCCTAATTAGATCTATTTTTGCTTTTGCTTTGTCTGAGATAAGGATTACTACCCCTGCTTTTTTTTTTTTACTTTAGCTGAGGCATGATATATTTTACTCCAGCCTTTTACCTTTACCCTATGTGTATCCCCCTGTTTCAGATATGTTTCTTGTTGACAGCATATTGTAGGATTCTCAGGGCAATTTTCCTTAAGAATTTCTTGAAGTATGATTTCTAGGTTCTTTCTTTGATCATGGCTTTCAGGTAGTCCACTCGTTTTAAAATTATCTCTCCTGCATCTATTTTCCAGGTCAGTGGTTTTTCCCATGAGATATTTCACATTGCCTTCTATTCTTTTAATTGCTTGGATCTGTTTAACAGCATCTTGATTTCTCATAAAGTCACTAGCTTCCATTTGCTCCAGTCTAATTCTGAAGGAATGAATCTCCTCAGTGAGCTTTTGAGATTCTTTTTCCATCTCACAAAGTCGGCTTTTTACAACATTCTTCTCCTCATTGCCTTTTTGAGCCTCTTTTGCCATTTGAGTTAGTCTATTTTTAAGGTGCTGTTTTCCTCAGTCAGGCTGTTGACTCTCATTTCATTCTTTTCCTGCATCCTTCTCATTTCTCTTCCCAATTTTTCCTCCAATTCTCTTATTTGGTTTTTAAAATCATTCTAAAGGTCCTCTGTGGCCTGTAACCCGCCCATATTTTCATTTGGGGCTTTTGGTGCAGTAGTTCTGACCTCACAGTCCTCTTCTTGTTCCATGCTTCGATCCTTTTTGCCCCCAAAATAGGAGTCTAATGTTGAACTTTTTTGTTTATTTTGTTTCCTTTGCCTAGGCATGTTGCCCCTTAATTACTTGACTTTTGGGCTTGTTGCCACAGTAGGACTTTGCCACCAGTCAGGGGAGCTTCTGTCCCAAATGTTGGGGTCTTCTCAACTGCTGGAGTTACTAGTTGGGTGTCCTCTGTGAAGCCCCCACACACTCTGGCAAGCTGGACACACAGCCCAAGACTTCCACCCCAGACCACAAATCAGATCCAGGAAGGTTAAAGCAAGAGCTATTACCCAAAAGACTGATCGCTGGATCCCCCTACAGTTCGCAGGCCAGGAGCTAAAGCTGCAACTGAGGCTGCAAAATGGCATCTGTGCAGCTGCTCCTCAGCTGCTTCTCACACCCAGGGACAAGAATCTGACTCGTTCCTAAATACTGGTCCCAAAGTCCATAGTGTACTAACCTCTCACTTTGTCCTAGGCATCTAAGTATTGGTAATTCTGGAAAAACCACAGCTACTGGTGTTCTGGGGTCCCTCTAACTGGCTGCTGGTCTGGCTGGACTGGGGCTAAAACCTCTGACTCACTGGGTCCTGGGCTCAGCTCCCAAAGTGCTATGCTGGCCTCTCCCTGCTGGGCTGCCTGGCTGTCCTCAGTGGGAGGTTAGCTTCTTTGTGTGGTTCTGTGTGTTCTGGAGCTCCAGAGGTTGTTCAGAGTCCCCTGTTACATAATTTTGAAGTGGTGTGGTCTGGAGCACTGTGGAAGTGCTGCTTCTACTCTGCCATCTTGGCT
>WOXC01007875.1:0-322549 GCA_011680675.1 Gymnobelideus leadbeateri | reverse complement strand
TATGTTCTGGCAAGTTGCATAAATTTTCTCATTCCTTATTTGCACAGCAATTGCTTAACAGAATGTCCCTTCTTCAGTAACAAACTCTCTTGCCTCCTTCTCCACCCCCATGGCTATTTGCTTCCATAGCAGGAGAGGAAAATGAAGTCCCTAATATGATAGTGGTTCGATGGAAATCCTGGCAGTGGTTATAAATCTCAAAATAATGTCCTTTAAGTACTGCGAAGAGGAGAAATGGAGCAGAATGACAGGACAAGGCCTGTCCTATTTTGTCCATTCTGCACTTAAGGAATAGCACGAGGGAAAGAAACAAGATGTATCGTGTGGCACCGCTCACCAAAGAACTTATAGTGTGGTTATCAGAGATGCTGTGAACTAAAGCAGAAGAAATAGATCTGAGGGTGGCTGATAGGTAGGAAAACAAACAGCCCCATTATCCCATCTTTCTGTCTGTTCTTTTTCTGAGCTGGGTGAAATGAACAAGAAAACTTGCTCTGGTTTATACCACCGTTCAATAACAAAAGCAATCTATTCATCAACTTGTGGTAATCTCTTAGTAACTCTTACTTATGCTTAAATACAAATTATGTACATTACATGACAACAGTGAGGGAGTAAGCCTGAAGAGCCCTGGGGAATGCTGGGGATGCTGTAGACTTTAAAAAGGACATCTGATAACAGGTGACTTCAAAGAGGACTAGATAAAATGAAGTAATAATAGCAATAAAAATAATAGGTCTCATTTCTAGAAAACACTTCCCTCCCAGTAATTGAGTTAGATGGTACCCAATTTATTATACAGTTATATAAACTGAAGAAACTGTGATCCAGAGAGTACAAATCCACACTCACATAGCTAGTAAATTACTGGAAGTGGGATTTGAACCCAGAGGTCTGTGGATCCCATGTTTACCACCCTATAGGAAAATAAAGAAAATATAGTAAGTAGTGGCATTCTTGAAAACAGGAACCATCTTTTACTTTTCTTTGTATTCCCAGGGCTTAATAGATGCTTAGTAAGCATTTTATAAATGCTTATTGACTGGCTGACTATTTATTCTAAGAAGTTCAGGCTTTAATACTCCTAAAATTTAAGATCTGCCAATGCACTTTCTTTAGGTTCCCAAGTTTTCACATGAGTAAACATTGCCTTTGGAAGGCTCTCACCTGAAGCTCCTTACATGCAGTAGTTTGGAGCAACCTCAGTTCCTTAATTTTTACATTATATTATATAGGTAGATCTTATGTTTCATGATAGCATCATGGCTTTACGTTATTTAGCTCATATGTATTAATCATTGAAGCCAGTGGTGATTCCTTTTAATTATGCTTGATGCCTAAAGCCTATTTCGAACCAAAGGATAACTTTAATGAAGCCAAAATGTAAATGAATAAACAAGTAAGAAAGGTCTACCCTGAAAAAAAGTTTCTTGAAACCTTGCCAAAGGGAGGTGATGCATTGAGTGTTCTAATTAATTGACTGTTAAAATGTTCAGTCTGACTCTCCTGAAAAGACCTGATGGAATTAGATTAATTTGGGGTGGGGTGGGGTGGTTGGTGGCAGTGATTGTGGTAGTGGGGTGTATGTGTGTGAGTGTGTTGCAATGACTGGATAAATCTGAGTTAGGACTAGGTAGGGCAAAATACAGTTGGTAGCCTAGAAAGTGATAAACAGTTCAGATGACACTGAAAAACTTTCTCTTAGGACTATTTCTTATGCCTTGTGAAAAGGAAATCATTTCTCTGAGATGGCATATAATCTGGTATACAGAAATTTGAAATCTTCTAGATTCTCTTCTTCTTTCTCCTCCTCTTTTTCCTCTTCCTCTTTCTTTTTCTTCTTTAAAGAATGTGTCTTCGGGCGGCTAGGTGGCGCAGCGAGTAAGAGCGCCAGCCTCAGAGTTGGGATGACCCGAGATCAAATCCGGCCTCAGAAAATGAGCACCCACGCATAAATAATGACTAGCCGTGTAACCTTGAGCAAGTTACTTAACCCCAATTGCTTAAAAAAAAAAAAAAAGAATGTGTCTTCCTTTCTTATCCAGGCTGGAAATTCAGTGGCTACTCATGGGCCTGATTCCATTATTGAATGACTTGGAATTTCTAATTTGTTCCATTTTCCTGGGCTCTGTTGCTCCCATCTTTAGCTAGCCTGGTGACCTTCCATTCTTACCACGTTGGTGACAGACTTAGTTGAAGCTACCTGATCAGCTTTGTCCTTACTGCAGCTCAGAACTCCTAAACGCAAGGAATCCTCCAGCTTCAGCTTCCCCAGTAGTGGGGCATGGAAAGATTCACCCCCTAGCCCAGGTCGATTCTTCTTCATTCTCATCTATCTTGGAAATGTCACTCAAATTCAGTGCATATGGACCTCTTATAACATGTAACTTCTATAATTTGTGCACATATATTGACATTCTTTCTTTTAATAAGATCCTGTTTGGGTATCAGGGTGAGAAGGTGGGATAATATGTTATATGAACTACAAAATTGTAGGAAGGAAAGAAAAGAATAATGAGGTTAAAAAAGTTAGTAAGTAGCAGATCTAGCATTTGACCCAAACTCCAAAGGCAGTTTAATTTTTACTCTGCCATACAGGCATTGATTGAAAGCTAAACGGAATTGTTTATATTTTATCCCAAAGAGAATAGGGAGCTTACCTTGTCCAAATGCCCCTGACTTTTAAAAATGAGAAAACTGAAAACCATGGAGTTTAACTGCCATGTTTATGATCACACACCTTGTTAATAATGGCATTGGGACTAAAATCCATTTCTTGTTTCTTCTTTCAACCTACCCCTAGGTAAGCGCAGTCTAATAAATAATTTTGCTCAAGATTAAGAAAAAAAGCATTGGTCTAATTTTTCCCCCTTTATTCAGTGGTAGAAAATGCTACTAAAAAGATTTAGCATTTTGTCTTCTTAAATTTTGTACTATTAAAAAACAGTTTCAATCCTCAAATCCCTTTCCCTGAGATGCTGGGACTATGGAAATAGTTTATTTTATTCATGGGAGATACATTCTATAAAATACTAACTCTACACATTAATCTGAAATCACCAGGTGGGACTAATCATTTCCGATTAATATGATACACATTAAATTTTAGAGTTCAAGAGATCTTCATTGAATGCAAAGATCCATTTTGAATTGAGGCTATGCAGCAAGAATTATATTAAACATAAATGTTATAATTTTTCTAACAGCAGTAAAAAGCAAATGGTGCTATTGAAAAATAGAGTGAAAATGATCACCAATGCCAGTTAACAAAATAACTGCTGATGGCATAAATTTAAACAAAAGCACAAGGGTCAGGGAGTCAATTTCAGTTCATTCTGCTATGTCTTATTGGCTCTTATAACTAATAGAATGGCTTTCCATTAGGGTTTACAACTAAAGTATCAAGTTAGCAGCCTTGTAATATATGAAGAACGGTGTGGCCTAGGGAGAAGGCAATATCAGGGATTCAAAAGATCAAAGGGGGTTAGACATAACCTAAGGTTCAAAATCAAGAATTCTTCTTCAAGGAGAAAAATGCCAGAGTGAAATAGAAATGATCAGTTGAAGTAACAAGAAAAGATGTAAGGGAAGTGAGAGTTAGAGACATAGGTGAAAATGAAGACAAAGACAGAGTCTGAAGCAAAGTCTCTATGATAGGACGTTGAGAATGATGGGGGGCCAGGGAAAGAGAGAGAGAGGAAGAGAGAGGGAGAGACAGAGACAGAGACAGAGACAGGCAGACAGACAGAGACAGACAGAATGTGCATATGGGGCATATATACAGAGAAAGGTTAGAGAAACTACAGAGAGGAAATGAAGAACTCTTTTTAATGAGAATTTGCAGCATCACATTATGATGTTTGATTTTTTTTTTTTTGGCAGACTGTTCAATTGACACAGCTGTGGACTTAGGCGTATCTTAATTTTTGAATGATGTTTTTCATTCTTCCACGTCTAACACAGAAATATAAAATCTTGGAATAAGAAAGAGCCTTTGATGTCAACCAGACAATATTTCACAGTTATTTAATACTTTTTTTCAAGAGATATTTTCTCTTGAGCAAATTTCCTTACAGATTGGTTACTTTAACTACTACCATTATATTTTATTTTATTTAAATTTATTTATTTTTAGTTTTCAGCATTCATTTCTACAAGATTTTGACTTACAATTTTTCTCTCTCCATCTTTCCCCTACCCCCCACCCCAAAACAGCAAGCCTACTGAATAACCCTTCCCCCAATCTGTTCTCTCTTATATCTTCCCCCCTTCAACTGCCTAATTTTCTAGTAGGGCAAGATGGTTTCTTATACCTTAGAACCTGTATATCTTATTTCCCAGGTGCATATATTTGTTTTTGTTTTTAAAATGGTGAGTTTCAGATTTTTTTTTCCCTTCTTCCCTCCTTACCCACACTCACTGGGAAGATAAGCAATTCAATATAGATTGTAGATGAATAATTACCCATGTCATTTCCATAGTAGTTATATTGTGAAAGACAGATTATATTCCCTCCATTCTGCCTGCCCTCCACTTAATCTATTTTCTCCTTTGACCCTATTCATTTTCAAAAATTTTTACTTCTAACTATCCTCTCCCCCAATCTGCCCTCCCTTCTATTACCCCCCCATTATCCCCTACACCCCTATTTTCCTATAGGGTAAGATACCCTATAGAGTGTGTATGTTATTTCCTCTTTAGGCCAAATTCAATGAGAATTAGGTTGTCCCATTCCTTTTCACCTTCCTTCTCTTCCCCTCCATTGGAACAGTTTCCTCTTGCCTCTTTTATATGAGATAATATACCCTAATCTATCTCTCTCCTTTTTCTTCTCCCAATAAGTTCCTCTCTCACCTCATAATTTTATTTTTTTAGATATCATTCCTTCCTATTTAACGCACTCTGTGCCCTCTATGTATATATGAATGTACAAATGCTCACACTCAGATATATATTTGTATATACATAGACATATCTGTATATTCCCTTCATATATCTTCATACTGAGAAAATTTTTATGAGTAATTATTATTTGTTTTCCATATAGGAATGTAAATAGTTCAACTTTAATAAGTTCCTTATTATTTCTTTTTCCTGTTTACCTTCTCATGATTCTCTTGCTTCTTGTATTTAAGTCAAATTTTCTGTTCAGCTCTGTTTTGTTTTCATCAAGAACACTTGAAAAGTTCCCTATTTTGTTGATTTAGCATACTTTTCCCTGTAGCACTGCACTCAGTTTTGCTAGGTAGTTGATTCTTGGTTTTAATCCTAGCTCCTTTGACCTCTAGAATATCATATTCCAAGCCCTTCAGTTCCTTAATGTAGAAGCTGCTAGGTCTTGTGTTATCTTAATTGTGTTTCCGCAGTACTCAAATTGTTTCTTCCTGACTGCTTGCAATATTTTCTCCTTGACTTGGGAACTCTAGAATTTGGCTATAATATTCCTAGGGGTTTTCTTTCAGGGATCTTTTTCAAGAGGTGATTGGTGAATTCCTTCAATTTCTATTTTGCCCTCTGGTTCTAAAATATCAGGGCAATTTTCCTTGAGAATTTCTTTTTTTTTTTTAATTAAACAAATGCTTTATTAACTTCTCGTTTACATCATTCATTTCCACCAGGTTTTGAGTTACAATTCCCCCCCCCCATTTTTCCCTACCCACCACCCCAGGATAGCAGTACCACTAGATATCCCCTCATCCAACCTGCTCTCTCCCATATCTTCTCCCATACCCCGTTCAACTTTGCCATTAGGGCAAAGTGAATCTCTGAGCCCCAAAGCCTGGACATCTTATGAAACATTTAATTTTAAAACTTTGATTTTCAGATCCATTCTGAAAAATACTTCCAACCTCCCCTCCCCCCAAGAATGCCCTCCCATCCATCATCCCTCCTCTCATCCCCCTTCCCCCTATTCTGCTGCAGGTTGAGATATCCCATTTAGTATGTATGTCATTCTCTCCCTGAACCAAATTCAATGAGAATGTGGTTTTGCCTTTTTGCCTTCCTATTCTCCCCCTCCCTTGCAACCACTTCCCCTTGCTTCTTCTGCATGAGATAGTTTACCCTACCCTGTCTCTCCCCATCTCCTCTTGCCACTTTCCTCTCTCACCTCATAATTTCACCCCTTGAGTATCCTCCCTTCCCAAAAATTTCAACCTATGCCCTTTATCCATATATAACTGTAAACATATATACACACATTCACATATGTTTTCATATGACCATACACCCTTCTTCCATTATTTTCATACTGAGAAAGATTTCATCAGTCACAATTATTGTTTTTCCATATTGGAATGTAAATAGTTCAACTTTGATAAGTTCCTTTTGATTTCTTTTCCCTGATTACCTTCTCAGGCATCTCTTGCTTCTTGCATCTGGGTGTCAAATTTTCTATTCAACTCTGTTTTTTTCCTCAAGAATGCTTGAATGTCCTCTATTCCACTGAATGACCATATTTTCCCCTGAAACAAAATACTCCGTTTTGCTCTGTAGGTGACCCTTGGGTTCAGTCCCAGCTCTTTTGCCCTTTGGAATATCGCATTCCATGCCCTTCGATCCCTCAGTGTAGAAGCTGACAGATCCTGTGCTATTCTGATTGTGTTTCCACAATATTGGAATTGTTTCTTCCTGGCTGCTTGTAGTATTTTCTCCTTGATCTGGGAGTTCTGGAACCTGGCTATAATATTCCTAGGAGTTTCCCTTTTGGGATCTTTTTCAGGAGGCAATCAGTGGATTCTTTCAACCTTCATTTCCGCCGGTATAATCGAGAATTTCTTGAAGGATGATTTATAGGTGCTTTTTTTGATCATGGATTTCAGGTAGTCCAATAATTTTTAAATTATCTCTCCTTGGTCTATTTTCCAGGTCAGGCTTTTCCCAATGAGATATTTCACATTGCCTTCTATTTTTTTTTCATTTGTTTGGATCTGTTTTATTGTGTCTCAATTTCTCATAAAGTCATTAGCTTCCAGTTGCTCCAATCAATTTTGAAGGAGTTATTCTCTTCAGAGACTTTTTGAAATTCCTTTTCCATCAGGCAAATTTGGTCTTTTAAAGCATCCTTCTCCTCATTGGCTTTTTGGGCCTCTTTTGCCATTTGAGTTAGTCTATTTTTTAAGGTCTTTTTACTTCAGTGTATTTTTGGTTCTCCTTGAGCAGGCTGTTGACTCACTTTTCATTATTTTCTTGCATCCTTCTCATTTCTCTTCCCAATTTTTCCTCCATTTCTCTTAATTGATTTTCAAAATCCTTCTTGAGCTCCTAAATATTTAGCTCCACTAAATTGCGCTGGGATGGACCCTTCTTGCTGGCTTGCTGGGCTTCCTTCAGTAGAAGATTTGTTTCTCTCTGTTACTTTGTGGGTTCTGTATCTCTACAATTTGGAGTCATTTTTTACACGTATCGTAGGAGGTGGAAGCCAGAACTTCATGGAATTCTAGTTTCTACTCTGCCATCTTGGCTCCACCCCCCTACCGTTACATTTTAAAGAAACCAATTATTTTTGTAACAACTAACATATGAAAACAAAGATTTTACTTTATGGAAACTATTGAAACTTTCCTGTCAAAATATTCATTTTCTCTAACTAGCATGACCCTTTAATTCCTTCTACCTTTTTAAAAAGTTCTTTGCTTATTGTATATATATATATATATATATATATATATATATATATATATATATATATAATTTTATTAATTAATGAATTTAAAAGCATTTACTGAGTGCTTTTTATATGCTTTTCACATTTTTATATACTAAGGATATACATGTAATAAAAAAACACATTCTATGACCTCATGATCTTAAATTATAATGGGAAAAACAACATATGGGGGAGTAGTGACCAGACAAGTATTTTGTACAAGAAATTAAGAGGAAACATTGATTGGAGTAATGGGAAAAACTACTGACATATTCTTACCATTATTGGTATTGTTGATTTGATTACTATTGTCTGAGTTAGACTTGGAAGGCAGTTTGTGGGTATGGGGGTTGGGAGAGTTAGGGAGAAGGCTATGATTGGGATAACATGGCATGGAGAACAATACTGGTAGGCATGATAGGCAATCAAACAGGAAGGTATGTAGATAACCAAAAAGTATCAGTTGCTCTCTAATTGAAGCTCATGGTACTCAATGATGTACATGAATAATAATGCTCATAGATAACATTTATATCATATATATCATATTTGCCCAGGCAAAGTGATTTATAATTATTATTTCATTTGATCCTCACAACAACCCCATTTTATAAATGAAGAAACAGGCAAACAGAGATTAAGTGGTTTTCCCAGGGTCAAAAATCTAGTAACTCTGTGAGGCTGAATTTTAATTCAGATTCTCTAGACTCCAGGCCCAGGACTCTATCCATTGTGTCACTTAGCTTCCACCTTGCTACCTATATTAGAGATTAGTAAATTCTAGAGAAGCAAACACACATACCCAAACATTGATTTTGACAGCTGTATCATTCTTACTAGTACCTAGTAAATAAGAGTCACCCCATCACCTTAGACCTTTTTGCCTTTTTTTAAAGATACTAATATTATGCTTCACTCATGAATCACCAAAGAAATTCATTCATTTCATTGCTTCATTGGTGTACATATAACACCCACAAGTGCACGCTAAATCCCCTTTTTGCTTTAGAAAAGTTTTTGATAAATTTTTTTTGGATTATGCAACATATTCATTTTAAAGAAGCTTAAGTGTATAATGCAATATGTACATATTTTCTTATTTTACTTAAAGGCAGGTATCAGTCAGTGGATAGAGAACTGGATATAAAGACAGGAAGACCTGAGTTTAAATGGGGCTTCAATTAACTAGCTGTGTGATCTTGGGCAAGTCACTTACCTTCTCTCTGCCTCAGTTTCCTAAAATGGAGATAACAATGTCACCTCTCAGGGTTTGATGTGAGGATCAAATGAGATAATGTTTATAAAGAGATTAGCATAGTTCACAGAACATAGGGATGGGATAGGATGCTAGCTACTAACAATTATTACTTATTCATAAATTATACATATATATTACATATATACGTATGATTCTAACAATAATTATATGCATCAAAAATTACCCCAAATAGATATTTTTAAAAGATACTATAAAATGAAATTATATTTGCTTGTAGTATCAAATAGAGTTGCTGAAGTTTATTAGAAATGGGAGCAACAGATCATACTTCTGCATTAGGAAAGTTGATTTATTGCCTATGTAGGGCATAGATTGCTTTACATAGTGGAAAGAGTTTAATGAACGGTGACTTGAGGAAGAGAGAACAATTAGAAAGTCAGTGTAATTGTTGAGCTTTAAGGCAATGATGGTTTGCACTAAGTTGGTGACTGAACGAGTAAAGAAATGGCACAGATACAATAGTTGTCATAATGATAAAAACAGCAAAGAGTGGCAACTGATTGAACATTGAGGGTGAAGGAAAGTGATGAGTCAAAGATAACTCTGATGTGCTTAAGCTGGGTGACTGGAAGGATAGTAGTTTCCTTTATCGATATGAAGGAGCTTGGAAGAGGGATAGATTTAGAGTAAACATAATGAAATCTGAAATGTAAATCACAACAAATCCATGCCTGCTTGTCCTATGAAATTTACTCTGTCTCATCCAAAATGAAAGAAGAGAGAGAGAGTGGGGGGGAGGGAGAGAGAGACAGAGAAAGATACAGAGACAGAGACAGAGAGACAGAGACAGAAAGAGACAGAGAGACAGAGAGAGAGTGGGGGGATGCTATTGCTTTTATTCACTCTGAAAGGGGTTCAGCAAGCCTTCACACTAGAAGCACTAGTCCTCCCTGGATATCCCCCCTTCTGAACTTAGATAAATGAGTCATAGGGACATACAATATATTCCTGGGCCCACATATAAATCTTTATTTTCCATTTTAGTTGTGCTTACCAGAGTTCTTTCTCAGGTGAGACAGTCTTTGAGAATCTAGCATCAGCTCTAAGGTAAAATGAGGCAACAGAACAAAACTTTCGGTAGGGTACAAAGAAGATGCTGTTACCATTATTTCATCATGCATCATATACCAAAATGATTATTTTCTCACATTAGGAATGGTTATTTTCCTATTTTATACTCATTTTTGTACATTTTAGACCCTTTTTTCCTCAGCTATCCTTTAATTTCTTCTCTATTCAAATGGAGACCAAATGGGCATTCAGATCTATAGCGTTAATTTGTTATCAGAACCTAAATATTTCAGACTGAGATAATTTACATTTTTCAAAGTGACACTGCCTTTTCTAAAAGCTCAAAACAGTGTATGTGCAATAAGTCTTAGGAACAGCATCTGGATGAATTCAGTATAAATAAATCACAAATACATTGATTACTTTCCCTTTGAGGTATGACTTCTTAAGAGAATTAATTGAAAGGAACCTCAGGAAAATTAATTTAGCTATTTACAAAACTACAAATAGTTGGAATAATTAATTGAATATATCCATCATGTCTAAAACTTGGTTAGATCCATGGACATTATCATTATCACTTTAAGATCTTTACTTTTTCAAGAGGTCTAAAGAGACTAGACAAGTCTGTATTGAAGGAATATAAAATCATGTAGATGGAACACATCTTTTTGTTCATATTTGACATTTACAAAAGACTTCATGTCTTTTGTAAATTTTATGGACCAGAACAAAAGATGTTCAGTATTTTACCCTCTACTTACTACTGTTAATGTGGAACTTATATGACACAAGAGATGTAAAACAAAAGAAAACCATTTAACCCAGTATTCATGTAACTTAAACTTCCCAAAAACATCTATGAGAGAATGGCTTTAGAATATAACTGTGGGAATTGCATACCTGGAAACGTATGTCCCATCTGCAATACATATTAGAATATAGTGTGTACAGATGCATACATACATGTACATGTATGTATGTATATATGTTTATATATACATGTTTAAATCATGACTAATATTGACATATTTGGGAACAGTCATTCATGTATTCTTTCAGCAAATATATGAAGCAACTATTTATATGTATAATTCAGTGTTAGGTACTAGGGGAAGGTGATGGAACTGATAGCCTAATTGTCAACTAATAGGACAAGGGATTGTTGTTGTTGTACAATTGTTTCAGTTGTGTCTGACTCTTCATTGACCCCATTTAGGTTTTTTGGGGCAAAGATTCTGGTGGGGTTTACGATTTCCTTCTCCAGCTCATTTTACAAATGGAGAAAACGAGACAAACAGGGTTAAAGGACTTGCCTAGGTCACAAAGTTATTAAGTTTCTGAGGCCAGATTTGAACTCAAGTCTTCCTGACTTCAGTTCCGGTGCTCTATCCACTATGCAACCTGACTGCCCATAAGGTATTACAGTAAATATCATGAATATTATAGGAAGTACAAGGAAAAAAAAATCAACCTTTTAAAGAATCATCAAGAAAGTTTTCAGGGAGAAGCTGAAACTTGACTTAGGTGGGATTTAAAGAACTGGTGAAGGTTTAAATTCATGGGGTTTAAAAACTTTAAGATTTTTCATTTAATCTTTAATTTTAAGTCTTTAGTACCATAACATCCTGTTGTGTAAACTAATGCAGGTCTTTGAAACTTCTAAAAGAAGAATGCTATGGTAGTTTTCAAGGATCATATCAAAAGAGAAAGGGAAACATTTGAATCTTCTCCTATAGGCTGAATTAATGGTATAGGAAAATCAGGCTGTGAAAAGAGACCAGATAATTCTAAATGTCCTACCCTACCCCAGTCAACACATTTTATTGAGCATTCAAAAGCTTCAGAACACTGTACTAGGCACTGATCTCCAATTTCTAAGCTTTATTTTAATGTCATCAATAAAATATCTTGAATTTTGGGATGTAATTTCTTTGAAATTTCCATAAAATATTTTGGCTTGATGATGTTATTAGGGAAATAAATTAAGAAAATAAGTGTCTTTCCTTTAAAACAGTCCATCTCAGAAAAAGCAAAACAGAAAGTTCACGGCAAGCAGATTTCAGTTTTGCTGAATATTACTGTTTGAAACAGTTTGAGACATTAAGTTACTCCAAAACAACATTAGGTTTAACCACCCATAAAAGAAAGAACTAAAGTATATAGTCCATATATTCTTGGCATTCAAAGTGACCATATTTTCATCCCATGTAATATATAGCTGAATTACTCTAAGAATCAGATAGGTTGAGAAATAGAGACACTATCTGGTGCATTTTCATAAGGGAATCAAAATTAATTCCATGCTATAGGGTATAAATCCACATAAAAAGATTTAAAAAAATCCTCTGCATGGGCTCTTAGCCTAAAGAATTTACTTAAGAAGAATCTGATTAAAGTAGGGCAAATATGAAAAAAAAAATTGAATAACATAAATAACACAAATTGCTATTTCCATCAACCCATATGATGATAGGAAAAGAAAGCTAAATGAAAATGAAAAACAAAAGAACTCTTTGATATAAGACAAGAACTAGAAAGCAGGAGCCTTTCCCCCTCACCCTCCCTTTCCTTCACAAAATTTTCTAAACACGGAGAGGTGTCTCTGAAGCAAGGTTGTTGAGGCAAAAACTGAACTGAGGTCATTAAAAAAAAAAAAAAACAGCGATTTGATAGAATGGTGGAGTAAATAAGCATATTAAAGGAAATTAGCTTTAATAAGTAAATTGCCTTTTACTACTTCTTCTAAAGGATTTTCTTGGTTATTAAAACACATTTACTAGATTAAACTTGTAGTTATGATGATGTTCCAAAGACCATGGAAAACAGGAAGGGGACAGGGGAGGAGAAAGTAAGGAAAGCACATTGTATACACCATAACATGATTTTCCATCCTTTGTATATTAAGATAATATATTGGATTAGTATAGCAAATATTTTGGGTTATTTTTCCCTCAGTGGCAGAATGGGTTTGGTTCAGTACAGAAGCAAAGAAAGCACAGTCATCTGATTAACTCAGCATTTTCCACTCTGCTGCTACAGCTAGGATCATGAAATAAAGCAGACAAGGGGAATGAATAGAAACCAGAACTAAATTAAGACTACTAAGGCTTTCCAACAGATAGCGCCATCTCAATAGGGTTGAGGGTGGTAGGGGGATCTTATTAATTTCCATCAATTGACCTCCATAATTTCTTTACTCTACTTCACTCCACTCCTCTCAGTTCTTAGACTGCCATTCCACAGGATTCTTTAGCCTCTCCAAGGTGTTGTTCACCTGGGTGAACTGCCACTGCCTGCCCTGGGACTCCATGTCATTAGGACAACTGGGACCACTTTGGAATCAGAGAAATAAAAAGAATAGGCTGACAGCCTCCTGTCACTTCTCCCCATGGTAAATTGTGTCCTAGCTTTCCACAGTGCCTGTTCTCCTCTCCAAAACCTATCTCTATTGCTAAACCCATTTCCTATCATAAAACCGATTTTCCCTTCATATGCTTTCTATTGGTGCTCAGTGAAACCTTTTTCCCTGAGATGCCGACATCTCTTGGGACTCTCCTTAAGGATAGAGACTCTTATGTGATGGACCCTGTAACAAAGTCCTTGGAAGAACAGCATATTCTTTGCTCTCCACTGGCACTTTTAGATCCACCCACTACTATCACTCAGCTACCACTTCTTCTTTAAAGTTCACTCCATGCCACCCATATCATTTTTGCTGGGATCTTTGGTGCTCCAAGTCCTCCTTCCTTAACAATAAAATCAGTATCTGGCTTCATCCAAATCCCGATATACTAGTGATCCTGGCCTTTGTGGCCAACAGTTAATTCCAAAGTGCAAACTAATAACAATATACTTTGCTCGGGGCAGCTAGGTGGCGCAGTGAGTAAGAGCGCAGGCCTTGGAGTTGGGATGATCCAAGATCGAATCCGGCCTCAGAAAATGAGCACCCACACACAAATAATGACTGGCCGTGTAACCTTGAGCAAGTTACTTAACCCCAATTGCTTTAAAAAACAAAACAAAACAAAACAAAACAAAACAAAACAAAACAAAACAAACAAAAAAAAAACTATATACTTTGCTTATGCACATTGTGCAACCATGACTTTAGGTGCAGCTATGATTAACACTGTTATTGAAACACATTCACCTCTATATACATCTTTTCTTCGGTTTCCATGAATTTTCCCCTGGTTCATTGAAATAATTTAAATGTCAGGGACAACTATTTTCTTTTCCTATTATATCACAGATCTTCTTTTCTTAAGGCTATATTGGTGGGACATGGAAACTTTATCATCAAATATATTTCTATAAATGCCTTAAAATTAAGTGCCATATTTTATTTAGTTATCTTTGTGAGCAACTAGGACAGTCTTTTCAACATAAATAGACCAAGAACAAATAAACCAAGAACACAAAATTCTATTAGGTGCGGAAATATTCATCAGAAATCTCACGAACAAAATGTCATGGGTATTAGAATATATAGATATATAAACATATATTTATATAGATTTTTATATAGATATATTATTAATCTCTCTGTATGAGTACAATTATTCATTTTGTATGTTGAATAAGGTTTTCTTATGGGCTTTTTAATTTTCATATTATATGTTGTCCAATCTTTTCAGTAACTACATTAAGGATTTCCTTGGCAAAGATACTGGAGTAGTTTGATATTTCCTTCTACGGCTCATTTTACAGATAGGAAACCTGAGGCAAAGAAGGTTAAGTAACTTGCCTAGGGTTATATAGCTGGTAAGTATCTAAAATTAAATTCAAGAAGATGAGTTTTCCTGACTCCAGGCCTGGCATTCTATCTTGTGTACCACTTAGCTGTCGCATTTTTTTTTCAATCTTATTGACTCTTCATTGCTTCACTTTTGGGACTTTCTTGATAAAGACCCTAGATTGGTTTGTCATTTCCTTCTTCAGATAATTTTGCAGATAAGGAAACTGAGGCAAATATGGTTAAGTCCCTTGCTTAGAGTCATACAGCTAATAATTATCTGAGACCAGATTTGTACTCAGGAAGAGGAGTCTTCCTGACTAAAGACCCAATACTCTATCCACTGTGCAACCTAGATTTCCTCATACACATAATTCCCACTTAACTGCTTTTTGTTTACAGAAATCAGCTTTAGGGAACTCTTAATAATGATCATCTGCAACCAATAAGGTGATCTATTCAAATATCTTGGACCCAGAATGGTGTAGTGAAAAAAGCATTGGACCTAGATGCAGGTCATCCTGGTTCAAGTCCAATTTATATAATTTGTACTATGAGCTATTTAGGCAAACTTTTGAAACTCTCTTGCCTCATATGTTTTCTCTTTACTTCTCCTAAGTGTATAAAGTTATGATAAAATAACATTTTAGAGTCCAATAAGATCTTAGTGACGTAACCCAACTTTTTCATTACAAAAAATAAATAAATAAATAAGTAAGTAAATAAATAAATAAATAAATAAATAAATAAATAAATGGATACCTTTGGCTGAGGAACTAAAACATGTGCTTCCTTGCCCTCCATTTAAGTAGTCTTCAATGATGAAATGAATGGCACATGAGACCATAGAAAGTATTATGGCCCTGTTTGATTTCCCCTGCATATCTCCAGAGCTTGCAATGCACTCTTTCCTCCTCTCTGCCACTTAGAATTTAATGTCCTTTGAAGTTAAGTTCATACTGTTTCCTTCATAAGGCAGAGCACTTTTCCTGACTCCTTAAGGCTCTAGGGCCCTCCATCTCAATGCCAAATAGCTTATTTTGTATATATTTATGTATATATACATTTTCACCCACAATAAAATTTAAGTGCTCTGAGGAAAGAGACTTCCTTTTTTATTTCTATCTCCAGAACCTAACATAATACTTGGCACAAAGGAGGTGCTTGAAAACATGGATTGCTTCTGTTGACACATCAAGGACAGAAAAATTCCTATATTTAGTTTTTATCTAGGTAGTATCATCTTTAGTTTTTGGTCTTACAGTCTACATATTGATTTGCATATGATTATAACCAATGTAAAAACAACTAATCAAACAATTAAAATATGTCAACAAGGTTTTTTGGTCTACATGATGCCAAAATATATGATTCAACTGACTTTTTTGTTGTAAATTGACTCAATATGCTCCTTCAAATCATGGAAATATCTTGAGTAAACAGGACAGATCATAATTTCTCCTGGTGCTATGAACATTCAAAAGAGTAGGTGTATCACAAAGAATCTAGGACATGGAAAGAAAAGATACTTTGTAACAAATATTACCAATGTAGTTCCCATAATTCAGTAGTTTTAATAATCAGATTTCACTTCATGAAGTTCACAGATTAAATTGGAAATTATATCACAGTACAGAAATGCTAAATACTGGAAAATCTTTTTAATTGCATAAAGAGATCATATGTTTACAATGAGAAAGGACCTTTGGAGTTCATCTAAGTTGCCTTATCATTTTACAAATTAGGAAATATAGACCCAGAGATGCTAAGGCAGGTCACATGAAGAGTAGTTGGCAGAGGTGGCATTTGAATGTAGGCCCTCTGACACTATGTCCCATGCTCTTTCTTTGTACTATCCTGTTGGTTACAGTCAGGAAAAAAATGGTACATGCAACAGATATCTTACGTGAGTAAAAAAACAATGTCAAATCATTAATAAATATTTAAATAATATGCATTTTCTATATGTTCTATTTAAATAAATATTCTGGATATGTAAATATTAAAATAAATGTTTCAGTCAAGAGATTTGACAAGGCATATGTACCAAATCAGGATTTGAAAATTGTGCCACCCTGGGTATAACAGACCAAAAAAACATTTGATCAATGAGACAAAATCACAAAACAAAATGCTACTTGCCATGGAAAGAAGAATGTCCTGGTGTTGAAATAGATAGATTTATAAAAAGTGTCACTTCCATAAGTAGTGTCATGTTATAAATGATATTACTTTATAAAAGTCATTTGTTATATCCCCTTATATCAGATAACTGTGCTCTCTACACCTCAAAAATAAGGCTACTAAACTGCACATAAAATCACTGCAAGGTGCATATTGGCTTAATAAAAAACAAATATTCAAATATTAACTTAAAATTTGTTCTATATTTTATTTTGGTAAGTAATCCCCAATTACATTTGAATCTGATTTGGGATACTCTGCGGAGTGTTGTGAGCTGCACTTTGGTTTGTTGACTTCATATTTGATCCCTCTGCTCTATACAACTGTTGGCATTGATTATAACTAGTCCTGATTCTGCTCTTATCCCTAGGGCATATGATTTAAATTAGTATCTTATCAATGGAGATGGATAACAGCAATCTAGCAATGTTCTCTTGTCTAGTATCCCTTCAAGGAACACTTGTGAGATGAAATAGCTAGGTGACATATTAGATAAAATACTGAACTTGGAACCATAACAGACCCACATTCAAATCCTACTTCAAATATTATCTGTGACCCTGGGCAAATCACTTAAACTCTGAGTACTGTCTGCTCATATATAAAACGGAGGTAATAAGAGCAGCAGTCATAGGTTTAAGGATCATAGGGGAATGTGTGTGTGTGTGTGTGTATGAAGTACTTTGCAAATCTTAAACCTCTATATACATATTTGCATAGAATACTGTGAAGTAAAATGGTCTTGATACTAGGAAGAGTGGAGTTCAAGTTTGACCTTTCACACACACTAGCTGTGTGATCCTGGGCAAGTCACTTAAACTATTAGGACTCTATGAAACTCTCTCAGACTATAAAGAATGGACTTGTTTTTATTAGTGTGTAGTGGTGGATTTTCTCCTGGGAGGTAATTGGTTCCAATTAAAAAAAAAAAAAGGACTAGTCTGTATCTCTATTGTTATTATCAGGAATGTTATAAGATTAAAAAAAGATGATTGGATATAAAAAAAATTCTGCAAATTTCAGAGTACTATGTAAATGCAAGTTGTTATTGTTTTTAGAATAATGTCACCATTCCTCTAATCTGTTGATAATTTCATTGCTTGAGCCATCTACTACGTCCTTTCCGAGCTCAACCAATGTTTATGGAACACAAGGGCATGCTAGTAAACATTTAGCAACCAGACTTTCCAGGGTAAAAAATAAATGATACTCACACACTTTTGTTTGTTTTGTATTATTAAAAATTTTAAGTCTAGGCAATCAACAAAACTATAAATCAGTCATTGATATGTAGGGAATTTTTGATGGATCATACTGAAATTTTAACAGTGAGCTGTCATAAGTTGTTAGAGATTGTTTCCATAAAACACTTTGATATTAGAATTGACTGTGGCTCAGTATTGAGATTTTAACTATAAAAGAGAAAAAAGTCAACTGACTGACATACATAGATAAGGAA
Source organism: Gymnobelideus leadbeateri (assembly GCA_011680675.1). Lineage (NCBI taxonomy): Eukaryota > Metazoa > Chordata > Mammalia > Diprotodontia > Petauridae > Gymnobelideus > Gymnobelideus leadbeateri. The sequence goes on along the minus strand of WOXC01007875.1, from coordinate 304,230 downwards.
GCAAAACTTGAAGAAAATCTTCAACAGTGCCATGCCTTAGTCCCTTAAATTATTCAAAGGAGTATAGTAGAAAAAAATGTAAATGCATAAATTTTACTTTTAATTTCCATTGTGAAGGAGAGATATTCAAACAATAGGCAAAATAAAAGAAATTAGAATTAGAAACAGATATATATATATATATATATATATATATATATATATATATATATATAATTGTAACTGTTTATACATCTCTAAATCTCCATTATATACAATTCTTGACCCTACCTAAAGAGTCAAAGCAGTATTGACCACATTGTCCTTGTTTTCATGGTTCATTTCTTTAACTTTATTTAAGTCACTCCATTATGTTTGTGTAATTTGTTATCTTTAAACAGTTATAGTCAATATATGTGTTGTCCTTTTGGTTCTGCTTTCTTGACTCTGCTTTACTTTATTTAAGTCTTCTCATATTCCATGAATCTTTCATATTCTTTTTTTTTTTTTTTGCTATGGCACTAAAATCCCATTGCATTTATTTACCCAAATCTACTCAGCTATTACCCCCAGCTGATGGAGCCCTAATTTTGGCAATTTTTTTCTTATGATAAATAGTTCTGATAGAAATATTATTTTTGTACAAAATATTGTTTTTATTTTTATTGTCAATAAATATACTTTTATGGAATATAATCCTAAATTTGGACTGCTGAGTCAAAGCATATGTACATTTTCCCAACAATTATTTTATAATTTCATATTGTTTTCCAAAAAGTTAGATTCAGTCTATAGTTCTAATAGTAGGGAATAAAAAGTCTCTAGCATTAATTTCTTCAGAGTATGCTTGGTCTTCTTCCTCCTTTCTTCTCAACATCTTCATTAGTGTCACTTTATTTCCAATCATGCTACAATGAGGACTAAGGATGTAAAAGTATTATTTCTTTTTTTTTTTTTTAAAGCAATTGGGCTTAAGTAACTTGCTCAAGGTTACACGGCTAGTCATTATTTATGCATGGGTGCTCATTTTCTGAGGCCGGATCTGATCTCGGGTCATCCCAACTCCGAGGCCGGCACTCTTACTCACTGCGCCACCTAGCCGCCCCTTTAGGGCAATTGGGGTTAAGTAACTTGCCCAAGGTTACACTGCTAGGTTTTTGTTTGTGTGGATTAAGTGTCGGAGGCCGGCTCCGAACTCAGGTCCTTCTGATTCCAGGGCCGGCGCTCTATTCACTGCGCCACCTAGCCGCCCCAAAAGTATTATTTCTAATGTCATTGATGATGCACATAAATCATTATAGAGACACAGACAAATTTGTCTAATTTTCTGTCCATTTATTTTCCTCCTACCAGAGTCATCTCTGAATACTCTTGGGATAAATGTGACTTAGTTGGCTCTGATACTAAGTTTTGAGTAGGTTTGCATTTGTTTATAGGACATAAGCATTCATATTAATAATGCATTTTGGGGGGGGGAGCGGCTAGGTGGCACAATGAATAGAGCACCAGGCCAATGAATCAGGAGAGTTCAAATCCAGCCTCAGACACTTAACACTTACCAGCCCTGTAACCTTGAACAAGTCACTTAAACCCAATTGCCCTGCCTTTCCCCTTCTGAAAAAATAAAGCATTTGGACATTTTTTTTTTCTGACCTCAGAGATATCTCAAACAGTGTAACAACAACAGAGTGATATTATACAGTGGAATAGTACAGATGAGTTCCTGGATAAGTAAAGAAATTTTAAGGAGGAAATCCTGGGCACAGGAGAAACATTCTTAGAGAATGTTTAGTTTCTTGACTAAATCTCATAGAAGAATTCTTATACAATTTGCAGTGGAGATCAGGCCTCCAAGGAATAAGATAACTCCCTGATCAATGGCAAATTCTTAGGCCAAATGGAGAACTTATTTTACCACGCAAGAATGAGAACCAATAATCAGTAAAGATCCAAGACATATTTTGGAAGAGAAAAACTTACACCTTACTCTTGGCTGGTGCTTTGAGATGTATGGATTATATAGGTTGACGGAAAATGAGGTATTCTAAAATCTTTGGATAATGTTATAAGCTTAGAGGACATTAAAAATCCTGGACAAAGTTGGATCACCAGTAAAAAAGGATTAATTGATCTTCTAGGAAACTTAGATATTTACTTCTACTGGGGACCTCAATCATGATACAATTAAAAGTCAAGAGGTGACTTTTCATGTAATCAGAAAGGTGGAAATCAATGGAAGGAATCAACTCTTTAGTTACCAGAACACTTTCCCCTTACTGGTATGCGTCAACTCTAAGATACAGTAAGTCTGGAGGAATGTGTAGTTCCTGGGGATATAGGAAGGTCCATCAGAGAAGGGAAGAGTGTGTGTTTTGACTTTTTGGGGACTTAAGTCTTTACACTTTCTTTCAACTAAGTAAAACCTTTCCTGTATTGGATGTGCTCTTTGAATAAACACTTCATGGGAAGTGAGAGACATTTATCTTTTCCCTAGAAAACTAGACATAGGTCTAGGAGAAACTCTTGGTAGGCACAATAAGCCAAATTATTTTGTTCCTAGGAGAAAAACTAGGTACTGACATGAGTAAAAGAGAGTGATAATTGAGAGGATAAAAATAAAATTTAAATATGGTCTTTGAGTGGGCAAAGATGGGATCACACATTTCAACAAGTGTTCTAGCACCATAAAACATCTGGATCATTCTATATTTCTCATAAATCATTTGAAATATGAGGCATTTGAGCACCTTCTATATGAGACATTAAAGGTATATGCTAAGAAAATGTTATCTCAAAATATATAACCTAAATAACAGAACAAAATTTACTGCCATTTTTTATTTTAAAATAATTTGAAATTTTTAAAAGCATATGATTCTGTTTAGTACCAGAAGCCACATGCATGCATACGTGCATGCATACGTGTATCCATACAAACATGTACACATAATTACACAGGGTTATGCTGGAACCAATTCAAACCAGCTCAAAGAGAATTGTTAAAATTTTATTATAAGCATTTAAACATTGAAAATTGACCAATACTGTAGTGTTAGGTCAGGACTTATTTTTGGTTGATTGTCCAGTCTTAAGAAAGTGAATGGACAATGAAAGTGAATGTAGTTTTTCCTGGTTTCAAATCCAAGGAAGAAATTGTCCCCTGACATGGTGTCCTCCCACTACTATTTCCCAGCTTTCCCTTGTTTGCTCTCTTCCCCATTAGATTATAATCTAATCTAATTGTAATGTAATCTCCTCGAGGATAGGGACTGATTTTTTTTTTTTTAATTTGTATCTCCAGTGCTTTAGCACAATACCTGGAATATAGTAGGCACTTAGTAACTCTTAAACGAATTCTTTTATCTTTTCTGAGACCCAGTAGCTAAACATTTACCATCAAACACATACAACTACCACATTTAAAAATAACTGTTCACAGAGAAGAGGATGGTGATAGATCAGAGAGGTAAATTATGTGTAAAATATAAGTTAACAACTCTTAAAACAAAGGTATTATAACTATACTATTTTATCTATCATCTCATTTTTTTCTGTTATGTTAAACAGTCAGTAGTATTAGGTGTGAACTACAGATTATATATATATATATACATTTAAAACTATTTTTAATCCTAAAAGGAAAAGAGGCCTTGCTAGTGATCTCATTATTCAGTTTTAAATTTAGCAAAGGAATAACTGACAGTATAACAAGAACTGTGACAGAAATAGACAAAGAATCCTTTGGATTAGAAAGGACTCTGTCACCAAAATGTAAAACTAAAAATTAGGAAGCTACAGTTGAACCAGGCAATTCAACATGTTTCATACATTGTGTCTTGAAAATGACAGCATCCACAACCATTCTCCTATTGTAACCTGGGTTTTATAAGTATCCCACCTACTCAGTCCCTACATCAACTGACATTAATAAAATGTTTTAAGCTTTATAAAGTATATTACATAGGTTATCTCATGTTACATTTGAGGAAATGGGGGCTCAGAAATATGAAGTAACTTGCTTATGGGACAGAATAAGTGATAGAGATGGAATTTGAGTCCAGATCTTTTTAACTCCATGTGTAGTACTTTATGTACATGATGTATTAGTAATCTCTATTCTTCTTGCAAGTCAGAAATAAAATGTTGAATGGATAACACAGAGCAGTTCCAACAGAATTTTCTTTTGTACAGAAAAGAAGAGTAAAATAGAAGTTGATTAATTGTACATACACACCTTTCTCTCTCTCTCTCTCTCTCTCACACTCACTCTCTCTCCATATATATGTACATACATATACATACATACATACATATACATACACACATATATAGATATTGTGTATTGTATGATTTTTAAGCTTTCCCACTCCTGAATAAATAAGGTATCTACAAAAGCTTAGTACAGTTTATGCAATGAGACTTTGGGTTCACCATATTTTTAAAAGAGTAAACCTTAGCTATATTCTTATGCTCTTCCTTTTGAGTATTCTTGCTTCTACATTCGGAGTTAAGGATACATGTGTATATATGCATACACACCTATATGTATATGTATGTAAATATCTAGATAATGAGTTCTGCAATTTGTATTTCATCCTAGAAGCAACAAGTAGGCATGGAAGTTTCTTAAAGGACCCATGATCTGTGCTTTTAGAAGATGACATTAGCATCACTATGGAGATGCACTAGGAAGGAAAGGAAGTTGATTAGAAGGTCATTGTATTCATTCAGGCTTCAATCATGGTCATAGTTTTATGAGAATGTAGAAGAAGGAAATATATGTGAAATATGCAGTGGGATTAGAACAGTTAAAATTTAGAAACTAATTAGATATGGGCAGTGAGGTTTAGTGACAGAGAAGAATTTAAAATAACTGACACTGCAAATGTGGATGACAAGAGGAACAAAGATGTCATCAAAAGAAATAGAAAAGTGTGACGATGGGCTGAACTTTTACTTTTTCATTTGAGGGTGAGGCAGAATACAACAGAATAATGAAGGTTTTGTTTGTTTGTTTGTTTTTGAGCACTTGAATTTGAAATAAATATGGGAAACCCAGGTAGAGATTATGAGCAGACATTTTCAGGTATGGGATTGTAGTTAATAAGACAAGTCAATGTAAGTCAAGTCAACAAGCATTTTTAAGTACTTCCTGTGTGTTAGGTATTGTACTTTTGTTGAGGGAATTAAAAAAAAAGAGGCAGTCTCTATCTTCAAGTAGCTCTCATTTTAATGGAAGAGACATCATGGGAATTACTATGCATATTATATATATATACACACACACACATACACACACAAGATAAATGCAATTTCATCCCAGAAAGGAAGTAGTATCAATGAGGGAGTCTGGGAAAAGCTTCTTGCAGAAGAAGGCATAGTGTAGTCTTGAAGGAAGCCAAGGAGTTAGAGGCAAGGTGTGAAAGCATTGACAGGCAGAGAAAAGGGAAGGAGTCCACATATGGGAAGTAATAAGTGATGAACAGCAAGGAGCAATCATCACTGGATTGGAGAATACATGAAAAAGAGTAAATGCAAGAAGATTGAAAAGGCAGGAAGGGATGAGGGTATGAAGGAATTTAAAAGCCAAATAGATGGTTTTATATTGGACACAAAAGTGAGCCACTGGACTTTATTGAATACAGGAAAGATATGGTCAGATTTACACTGTAGAAAAGAAAAAAAAACAAAAACAAAACTTGGGCAGCTGAGTAGAAGATCAACTAGAATGGGATTATTCTTGAATCAAGTAAACTAACAAGAAGGCTTCTGCATAATCCAAACATGAGGCAAGGGGAGCATGCATCAGGGTTGCAGCTGTGTCAGAGGAAAGAAGGGAGTGTAAATAAGAGATGCTGTAAGGGTGGAAATAACAGGACTTAAGAGAACGGATGGTGGGGTGTTGAAGAAGAGTGAGGAATTGAGGATATCCCACAGGTTGTATATGTTGGGTGACTGGCAGAATGGTGGTACCCTCAGTAAGAACAAGAAAATTAGGAAGAAGGGAGGATTTCTGTATGTGGGAGAATATTGAATTCAATTCTGGACATGTTGAGCTTATTGTATTTGTGAGAAATTCATGTTGAGACATCTAAAAGAATGTTAGAAAGGTGAGAGTTTAAGGCTAAATTTATAGATCTATAAATAATCTGCATAAAAAAATTGAATCCATGGGAACTGATGAGAACAGAAAATGAGATATTTCAAAGGGAGAGTAAAGAGAGTCCATGACAGTCACATACTTTGGATGATACTCATTGTCAGGAGATATGACCTGTATGAAGATCTCTCTCTTCCCTCCTCTCCCCTGCCTGTCTCTTTCTCTCATACATACACATACACACACACACACACACACACACACACACACACACACACACACACACATCTATATGACTGAAATTACCAAAGGCTGTAGAATGGGCAAGAAAGATGAGGACTGAAAAATTTCATTATATCTGTTAATTGAGAGTTTATTGATAATTTTGAAGACAAATTAAAAATGGTTACATAGAATTAGCAATCATTTGCATGAAGATGATAAATTGACCCTCAATACCTGATGAGATCACCAAGAAAGGGAGTGCAGAGATAGAAGACAAGGGAACCTAGGTCAGAGTCTTGAAGGAAATCAATGGCTAAATGGCAAAGCATAGATGACAACCATACAATGGTCACTGAGAAGAAGCAGTAAGACAGGAGGAGAATCAGAAGCTCCTGATGTAATTCAGGGTAAGGGAGAAGAGTATCCAGAAACAAGGGCAGACCAGCAGAGTCAATAGCCTCAGAGATCAAAAAGTTTGAAAACTGAGAAAAGACTGACAAATTAAGAATTTGAGAGATATTTGGCAAAAATGAATAGAGGCTTCAGTCAAGTAGTTGCATTGGAAGACAAACAACAAGGAATTGATAAATGAGAGAAAAAGAAAAAAAAAACCTAGCTAGATTTCTCTAGGAGTTTGATATGAAAGGAAGGAAAAATATAGGACATCTTGAGTCAGTTGACTGATTAAGAAAACTTTTTTTTAAGTTTGGAGAAAAACTTCATATTTATGTAGGTATCAGAGATGGAGTCAGAAGATAAGAAAATATTAAAGGGGAGAAGGAAATGATAGGAGAGGAAAGGGGAGGAGATCAGGATAGGATAGTAGTGGAGAGGAGTGAAGGGTATAGAGAGTTTCTGCAGTAGATAAGAATTTAAACTACTCTGTAAAATACTAAGCAATGTTGACATTGTATTTTTTATAGTCCATCTGAATGCCACAGAAATACCATTTGTGTGTGTGTGTCTGTGTGTGTGTGTGTGTGTGTGTGTGTGTGTGTGTTTATCCTGTGGCTATGTGTTATAGGAATGTAAAATTTTAAGATCTTCCCTGCCCCTAGGCTTAAATGCACCTGGAACCTGTGGTGCAAGGCTTGTTTCTCAGGAGATACTTTGTGTTTGGGCAGTGGGTCAAGACAGTTGTTACATTATCTGAGCCTGGAGAAGGCTATATAAACCTTGATGTGAGGTTTTGTTTGGGGGCTCACTTTAAGACGTATTGTGTGATTTGATCAGATGAGACTCTAGGCAGCCATTGAGAACTCCCCAGCTTTGAAAACCCAGATGTTGATGCTTCCTTCTCTGATAACTGTGATTAGGTATGAATGTATGTAATGGTCAGACAGTTTGGAAGTCTGCTTGATCTCTTTCTCTGTCTTTTAACTTCTGTCTATATACTCTGAAGTTCGAGGCACTGACCTTTTCTACCTGAACTAGGTAAATGATGTATGTTTGATTGATTAAAGTAAGCTTGTTAACCCGTTTTGAGTTGATTTCCTTTAGAAAAGCAGATCTAAGAAGCTGTGTTGGCAGCCACCCTGGGGATGCTGGGGTGCTTGCTGCTACACTAAGATTTTTAGGCTGTTGACTGGTTTGTCTTTGTCATTTTTTTCTGTCCTTACTCAAATCAATCAAAATAGAAAAACTGTTTTTCTACATATCTACACAATTGAAATTTCACCTAAATTATCCATATAAAATAAATTATTTTCTAAAATAAGCTAGCTCATTAAATGCCAACTAAATATTTTTCACAGATTTCATTAAAAATGATGAAAACAATAGTTTAAGGAAGTTTTTTCCTTTTAAAATAATGCTCTTTTTGTGTGTTTGCATGTATATACCTGTATGTGTTTGTTCCAAACAATTTGCATCAATAAGCTATGAGCAAGATAATGTCTATGATAATGTTTTGTGTGTGTGTGGTTATTTTGAGCTGCCTGGCTTTGTGTCTGCATATTACTCAGAAGGGTGTGTGTGTGTGTGTGTGTGTGTGTGTGTGTGTGTGTGTGTGTGTGAATGTATATAGTGCTCCATAGTTTTCAAAGTACTTTATGTACTTTAAGACTCACAACAAACCTATGAGAACAAATCTATTATATCTCACAAGGTGGTGTCCAATATTGCACCTTTCTTTCTCAGCCAGACTACTTGAAAATGCTATTTACATGAGACACACATAAGAGAAAGTAGCCATGATTACATAAGATTTAGTAGCTACCAATATAAAGGTGAAGAAAACATGGAATTTAATACTTGAAAAGGCAAGAACTTTAAGCCTAAAACCCAGAACAAATTACATTACACAACTAAGTATAGGTTTGTAAGATGAAAAACAAACCTTTAATGGAATATAGAACTTCTAAGCATTTTGGGGAAAATACCAGTATTGAGTAGAAACATTGATATATAAACAGGAATAAAGAAAAATGTGAAAAGGTAAATATAAATGCAAAATTGAAAGGAATTATAGAATGATAAAACATTTATATTATAATGTGAGGGAATGATATAAGTGTCCCCTGAGAGTTCCAAAGTCATTTGAAGAAAAGTTAAATAAGACTGAAGACTTAAGAGTGGTTTTGTTATGTTTTGATGGCCTTAAGACAAGAAAGGAAAAGAAATTCAATAGTAGATTAGGGAGAGGAAGGAGAGCAGAAACCACTTTGCCTCATCAGGGATTCAAGTAGAAGACAATACAAAAAGCAGGAGAATGGAGGATATGACTTAGCAACTTTCATCTGAACTGGTCAAAGGATGAAAAAATTTACATAGCTGGGTTCAGATATACATTTCACTCAAAGTGAAACAGAAGAAAAAGGGGACAACTATGACAGACTGGACTCTTCTCAGCGATATAAATCAATCCCGAAAGACTCATGAAGGAGAGAAATGTGACATCCAGAGATATACCTAGAAAGAACTGAGCCTGAATCCTGATGGAAGCAAACTAATTGATCTTTTTCTTTTCATTGTTTGGTTTTATTTATTCTTATTCATTTTTCATCCCACCTAGTACAATACGCCTTTGTAATTGGACTAATGTCCAATATGAATGTATTTGCAGATCCTAATACTGGACTATATGCTGTTGTGGGGGTGGGAGGAGGGAGGTAAAGAAAATTTGAAAATCAAGGAACTACGGAATTGAATCTTATTAACTGAAACTAAAGTAATAAACTAATTTAAAAAAAAAAGATGATGCTGTGGCAAAAAGGAAAATAAATAAATTTCATCCTCCTGTGGCTGACTCTTAAAAAAAAAGAAGAAGAAAAAGGGGAGAAGGGGAAAGAGGGAACAAGGGGAAGGGCAGAAGTGTTTAAGTTAAGGGAGAGATTTGTTCATAAGTAAATTTAATTCTATACACTGAGAGTGGATCACAAAATGGGCATTTACTGACCAAAATGAAATACAATTATATTCAATACATGGCTGTTGAAGAAAGGATTAAAAATTAATTAGGGAGTAAGTAACTTAATCCTAAGAAATTGATGGGTTAAAGAAAAATAATAAAAACAATAGATAATTTCATTATATATAATTACAACCCTGAGACCATAAGTCGAACTTTTTTGAGATCTAGCTAAAGGATTCCTTAGGGGAAATTTTATTTCCTTAAATACTTTTATCAATTAAACAGAGGAGGAACAGTCAAATGAATTAGGCATAAAATGAAAAAAAAAGTAGGAAACCAATTAATTTATAATCCCAAAGCAGTAATACAAGAGTAATTCTTAAAATCAAATGGGAATAATAAAATTGAAAGCAAAAACAGAGAAATAAAACTAGAACTAATTTTAATAGTAATAAAAGTGAATGACTAATTTCTTTTAATATTGAGGCAAATCTTTTTACCAATGGGAAAAAAAATAAAAGAAGTATCACAAAATGAAGTAAAAGAAAATTATTAGAGATTATTTTGCTCAATTATGTGACAATAAAAGACAAATAAAGTGAATGAATATTTACAAAAAATATCAAATGTTTAGTTGAACAGAATATGAAATGAAGGATGTATATAACCTGATTTCAGAAAAAGAAAATGAACAAGCTACAAATAAACTACAAAAGAATAAATGCCAGTAAACTAGTTGGATTCACAATCAAATTCTACTGAAAAAGCCTCAAAGAATAAACCAATTCTAATATTAAATGACCTATTCACAAAAATAGGAAAATAAGAATTCCTTATGAATCTTTCCTAAGATACAAAATCAGAGAAAGGACCAATACCCTTAATGAATATTAATATAAAATTTAAAATAAAATAATGGGAAATAGGCTGCTGACCAAATATAAAAATGATTACAAGTCTAACTAGTATGGATTTATACCAGGAATGTAAGAGCTGCTCAATATAAGGACACCAATCCACAGAGTAGACCCTGTTAATAAGAACAACAAAAATAATGTCACTATATCAACAGACAGAACAACAGAAAAATGAAAACATATCCCAGTGTAGCAGAAAGCACCCCAATATCCCCAGGGTGACTGCCAACACAGGTTCTTAGATCTGCTTTTCAAAAGGAAAGCAACTCAAAATGGGTTAACAAGCTTACTTTAATCAAACAAACATATATCATTTAGTTCAGGGGGAAAAGGTCAGCACCCCGAACTTCAGAGTTACAGAACTTACAGATCAAACAGACAGGCTTCCAAACTGTCCAACCATTATATTAATACCAAATCACAGTTACCAGAGAGGGAAGCATCAACATCTGGGTTTTCAAAGCCGGGGGGCTCTCAACAACGGCTTCCCAGAGTCTCATCTGGTCAAATCACACAACACTTCTCAAAGTGAGCCCCAAAGCAAAGCCTCTTCTCAGGGCTTATATAGCCTTCTCTGGGCTCAGAGAATGTAACCACCCTTTTGATCCACTGCCCAATCACACAGCATCAAGGTGTGGTCATTCCTGAAAACCAAGCCTCCCACCAGAGGCTCCATGTGACCACATTCAGCCTATTAGGAGGCAGAGCATATTTTCAAATCAAGGAAGGTTTTCAGAGTCTCTTAAAGCCAATCAAAGTCTCTTAAGCCAATCAAAGGGCCTAGGGGCAGGGAAGATCTTTAAATCTGCATTTCCATTACACCCAGTCACTTCTGTTAAAGAAAAACACTAAAATAAAAAAAAAACATAGTAATAAATGGACCTTCCTTAATACATCTTATTTATCAAAAACCAACACCTAGAATTTTATGAATCTGATAAAACATAGGCCTTTTCAAAAAATCATGGGTAAAACAAGCATTATTATAAATATTATTTGACATAGCACTGAAAATGATAGCTATAGTGATGACAAGAAAAAGAAATTGAGGGAATAAGCATAGTTAATGAGTGAAAAATATTCATTTTTTAGATATGATTATCTATTTAAAGAATGAGTCAAATATTTAATTGAAACCATTAATAATTTAAGTAAAATCCAATAATATAAAATAACTCCCCATAAATCCTTAGCATTTTTTTTTTTGTATTATAAGCTCAGGAAGAAGGAATAGAAAGAATTTCATTTAAAATAACTACAGAATATATAATATACTTTGGAATCTATATGCAAAGAGACTCACTGGGACTATAAGTTCCAACTACCAAAAACTCTCTACAGATATGAAGACAGAATTAAATACCTAGAAAAAATAGTTATTTCTCATGGGTAGTCCAAGTCAATGTAATAAAAAATGACTATAACCTAAACTAGTTCACTTCTTTCTTGTAATACCAATCAAACTATGGAAATGTTTACTTTGTAGTGCTTGAGAAAAATAGTAATGGAATTCATCTGGAGGGAGAAAAAATCAAGAATCTCAAGGCATTTTTTTTAAGTGAGAATAAAGAGGGTGTAGCAGCATCAGATCTCAAACTATATTCTAAAACATCTGTAGCAGCAGTCATACTAGTAATAACAATAGCATCTCTTTATACTGGTTAAAAAAATCAAAAGTTCAATCTGTGGAACACATTGAATTTACAAAGTACAGAAACAAATTAACTTGTAACCTGAGTTTTCATAAACTCCAAATTACTAGTATAAAGACTCATTACTAGTAAAAGGACTCATTCTTTGACAAAAATTCATGGGAAAAACTAGAAAGCATTTACAACAATATTTTTTTAAAGTAATCACTATTACTCCAAATATCTAATCAACTACCAAATCTTATTATTTCTTCTTCCATAGCATCTTTTATATCCAATCCTTGTTCTAGATGGGCAACTAGGTAGCATGGTGAATAGAGTACCAGGTCTGGCATCAGGAAGACGCATCCTCTTGAGTTCCCATCTGATCTCACTTACTAGCTGTGTGATGCTGGACAACTCAGTTAACCTTGATTGCCTCAGTTCTTTCATCTGTCAGATGAGCTGGAGGAGGAAATGACAAACCATTCCAGTATCTTTGCCAAGAAAACCCTAAATGGGGTTGTGGAGAATCAGACATGACTGAAAAAACTATGGAACAACCATATGCTCTACATTGACATATCCATCACCCTATTTTATGGTCTCATCAACATTCATCTTCCTAGACTACTGCATTACCTTCTAACTTCCAATTTCTTATCTGTCTTGTCTATCCTTCACCCATTTGTCAAAGATATTTTCCTAAAGTACAAATCTGATTATTCCACCTCCACATTCAATAAACACTTGTGGCTAGCTATTGCCTCCAGTAACAAATACTAGGCCATCTCTCTGACAATTTAAGCCCTTCACAAATTGTCCCCAAATTAACCTTTTAATCTTATTGTACAGTACTTCCTTTTGCCTATCCAATTTTCCCCAGGATGCCTGTCATTCTGTTCCTCATGCCTGGTGCTCCATATCTCATCTTTGCTTTTATATTGGTCACCCATCAAGGATAGAATATACTTCCTTATTACCTTCACCTCATGAGCTCCTTACTTTCCTTAAAGACAGAGTTCAAAAAACACTTTTCTATGAAAACATTCCTGGTCATCTGGTTGCTGGTGCTTTCTCCAATCCCCAAGGGTGCCTTACATCTCTTTTATATAGATAAAAATAAGTGGATCTTGGGTCTACCATTAGAATAGAAGCTCTTCATTTCCCTTACTATTTCAACTTTGCCTTTGTATCTTCAGCACCTAAAAAAAAATCTATCGCATGGTTGACACTTGAATGGTTCTCAACTGATGCCTGTAGATACATTAAGTATCACTATCCCCATTTTTAAATGAGAGAGCTGAGTTCAGATAGGTTAAGTGACTTTTCCATAGTTACACAGCTATTAAAGCGTCATAGGAGTGTCAAAGTTCCCAACTTTAAGTCTAGAATAATTTCCTTACAATCACAATGCCTCACTTCTGCACTGAGTGGATAATGACATGGCTAAGCTAATTTAAAAACAAACAAAAACACATATACTTTGTTTTCATATTGATTTTAACAAATGTCTCTTTACCTTTAAATTAAGGTAAAGTACTTTGGCTCTAAATCATATTAAATCAAGGCAACAGATAAATATCCTCAAAAATAAAGGAATATATAAATATTATATCTTTCTTTTTTGTCTTTAACATATCTATCTATTAATCATTAAATAAAGGTATCATGCGTCAGCTCCAAGCCATGCAAACATAGTAAAAGGCCCCAAGCAAGATTCCATAAATTAAAATGTTTGTGATTATTCTTGACATTTATTGAAATTGAAATGAAATACTTGCGGGTATTTTTTTTACACTAAAGATCTTGTTTCAGGAGAAAAGGAATTTATTCTTTGTTTACATGGAAAACTATTTACTATAAAACTATCTCCTTTCTTTAGATTGCTTGAGTGACTACACTTAATACTGGGGCCCAAAACATTTCATATTTCTAAGCTTCCAGCTCCACTGGAGCTCGTTAATAGTTTAGATATAGTCTGTAGAATAAGCAGCAATGCCCTATATTAATACACACCAAAAAAAAATCAATGGTAAAATGCTATCAAGAGGTATATGAGAAAGTGTTCTAAATCACTATTGATAAGAGAAATGCAAATTAAAACAACTCTAAGGAACTACCTCACATCTGTCAGATTGGCTAATATGACAAAAAAGGAAAATGATAAATGTTGGAGATATGGGAAAATTGGAACACTACCACACTGTTGGTGGAGTTGTGAACTGATCCAACCATTCTGTACAGAAATTTGGAAATCTACCCAAAGGGCTCCAAAACAGTGCACACCTTTTAATCCAAAAATACCACTACAAGTTCTGTGTTCCAAAGATATCATAAAACAGGGAAAAGGACTTACATGTAAAAAAATATTTATAGGAGCCCTTTTTGTGATGGCAAAGAATTGGAAATTGAGGGGATGCCCATCGATAGGTGAATGGTTGAACAAACTGATATATATGATTATTATGGAATACTATTATACTATAAGAAATAATGAGTGGAATGCTCTCAGAAAAACCTGGAAAGACTTATATGAACTGAACCATAGTGAAGTGTACTATGTACAAAATAACAGCAATATCACACAATGATCAGCTGTGAATGACTTAGCTATTCTTAGCAATACAATGATCTAAGAAAACTGAAGAACTTATGATGAAAAACACTCTCCATCCCAAGAGAAAGAACTGATAGAGATTGAATGCAAATCCAAACATACTTTCACACTTTATTCTTTTTCATGATTTTTTTTGTTTAGATATGTTTCTTCTTTCACAACTGGCTAATATGAAAATATTTTATATGATAGCACAATTATAATGTATATCAAAATGCTTATAATTTTTGGAAGAGGGGAGGGGATGGAGGAAGGGAGAAAATTTTGGAACTCAAAATCTCATAAAAATGAATACTGAAAATTGTCTTGACATAACTGGGGGAAAATTATATATATATAAAGTAATGGTAAACTTCTCTTTAGTGGATCTATGCTTCGTTGGTCTTCCCTGAAATCACTGCTAATTGCAACCAATTCCTATCTTCTCAAACTGCATGATTTATATTGATATTGAGATACAATATAAGCCCTTTGAGTTCATTTATTTCCTTTCATTTTTGTTTTTGTTTCACCAGGACCTAGCACAAATTCTTGCACAAAGCAATCTCTTAATTGTTTGTTGAATGATTCTTTCACTGATATTCCAGAGAAGATCCCCTCCCTCACAATGTGTTAGAGATCTTTGGAGTCTTTTTTTTACCTAGGGCTGTTGGTCTATTGTCCTCCTCTATTACATAACCAGTCTATCTTGTCAAATCATACAGTTCCCTGATGTTAGACCTTTTACTATTTCTTGTGTATAGACAGTATACTTTATGATGTTTTAGGACATGGAGAGGAATAAGGTGATAGTGGGGAATAAAGGGAATAAACATTTATGTGGCTCCTAATATGTAACAAGCACTGTTTTAAATGCTTTTTTATAAATATTGCCTCATTTGATTCTTATAACTCTGGGAGGAAGATGTTATTATTATCCCCATTTTATATTTGAGGAAACTGAGGAAATAGAGGTCATCTTGCTGAAAGTCACACAGATATTAAGTATCTAAAGCTGTATTTGAATTCAGGTCTTCCTGACTGCAGGCCTAGCACTCTATCCCCTGTGCCACTTGACTGCTTATATATAACAGGAGAGGGAAACTCCAAAACAAGGTAATCATAGTTCAAATAAAAAGTCGTGATATCATCTTGTTTCCCCTAACCAAGATTACAAATGAGAGCCAATCAGCGTGTGGTATTCATTTGGCAACATTTGGGATTTAACTTTTAATAAAATGCAGTATTGATATTATTGATATGTTTGATGTTCCACAGACACCCATAGATAGTTGTTAATCATTTATTTATATTTAACATTTAAAAAAAATTCTGAGTTTCAAATTCTTTTCCTCTCTCTAGACCCTCCCACACTTATTGAGAAGGCAAACAATATGAAGTCATCTAAAATGCATCCCTATGTATTTTGAAGATCCTTTACCAGGGAAGGGGTTATATGTAGCCAAGGTGGTAAAAAAGCATCTCCAAAGGTCACCACATAATCCAGAATATAGTTGTTCTCCCACTAATAGATGCTGGGTACTTATGAATCTCACTGCTATTAGTAACTCAGTCAGAAAGCACTTGAGGAGAGAAAATGATGGTAGGTTTATATAACTCCGAACACTAAAGGAACAGGGAACAATCTCATGATGAAAATTCTGCCTGATAAAGTAACCCCAAGTGATTCTACCAACTTGTGCTGAATAGCTGTCTGTTCAACATTCTAATCCATAAAGACAATGTGAACTTGACTACATGTTTTTATTTTTAATCCATGTCTCCAAAGACTACATAGATTGACTATCCATTTTACACATTTCTTGAAAGAGAATAAGTTATACAGGAAAGAGCACTGAACTTAGCTCTGGAAAAAAAAAAAAAAAACTACATTCAAGTCCCAGGTTGGCTAGTTTATATCTAAGTGGTTAAAAGATTGTGGGCAGGGGGCGGAGCCAAGATGGCGGAGTAGAAACAGCTCCTCCAAGCCTCTCTGCCCCCAGATTCCCCACAAACTATGTAAAAAAGGACTCTGAACAACTTCTGGAGCCCCAGCACCCACAGAACGACACAGAGAAGCTAACCTCCCACTGAGGACAGCCCAGCAGCCCTGCAGGAAGGACCAGTGCAGTGGTCTGGGAGCCGGCAACGCGCAGAGCTCAGGAGCCCAGCCAAGCCGAGCCCAGGTCCCCGTGAGCAGAGGTTTTAGCCCCAGGGCGGCAGGGCCAGCAGCCAGCTGGAGGAACCCCAGAACATCAGGAGCTGTGGCAACTCCAGAATTATCAACATAGACATGCCTAGGACAAAGTAAGAGGTTAGTGTCCTATGGACTTTGGGACCTGTATTTGGGGAATGCATCAGCTCCCTCCCCTGGGGGCTAGAAGCAGCTGAGGAGACACACCACTTTGTAGTTTTCATAGGCATTTCCGGCTCCCAGCCTACAAATCGTGGGGAGATCCAGCGATCAGTCTTGGGGGGTAATCGCTCTTGCTTTAACCTCCCTGGATCTGGATTGTGATCTAGGGTGGAAGTTGTGGGTGGGTTTACAGCTTGCCAGAAACGGAAGTTGCCCCCCACACGTTCGGGATGAAAATTCCTCTATCTGGCCTTAAAGCCATAGTGTGGCAACAAGCCCAAAAGTCAAGCAATTAAGTGACAACATGCCAAGGCAAAGGAAACAGAAAAATGCAACCCTAGACTCCTATTTTGGGGGCATAGAGCAGGAAAAGGACTGTGAGGTCAGAAGTCCTGCTCCAAAAGCCCCAGGGGAAAACATGAGCGGGTTGCAGGCCATAGAGGACCTTAAGAAGGACTTTAAAAATCAAATAAGAGAAGTGGAGGAAAAATTGGAAAGAGAAATGAGAAGGATGCAGGAAAAGTATGAAATGAGGGTCAACAGCCTGACTGAGGAAAACAACACCTTAAAAAATAGACTAGCTCAAATGGAAAAGGAGGCCCAAAAGGGCAATGAGGAGAAGAATGCCTTAAAAAGTCGAATTTGCCAGATGGAAAAAGAATCTCAAAAGTTCACTGAGGAGATTCATTCCTTCAGAGTTAGACTGGAGCAAATGGAAGCTACTGACTTTATGAGAAATCAAGATGCTGTTAAACAGATCCAAACAAATGAAAGATTAGAAGGCAATGTGAAATATCTCATGGGAAAAACCACTGACCTGGAAAATAGATCCAGGAGAGACAATTTAAAAATTATTGGACTACCTGAAAGCCATGATCAAAGAAAGAACCTAGAAATCACCCTTCAAGAAATTCTCAAGAAAAACTGCCCTGATGTTTTAGATCCAGAGGGCAAAATAGAGGTTGAAAGAATCCACAGATCACCTCCTGAAAAAGATCCCAAAAAGAAAACTCCCAGGAATATTATAGCCAGGTTCCAGAATCCCCAGATCAAGGAGAAAATACTACAAGCAGCCAGGAAGAAACAATTTCAATATTGTGGAAACACAATCAGAATAGCCCAGGACCTGGCAGCTTCTACACTGAGGGATCGAAGGGCATGGAATATGATATTCCAGAGGGCAAAAGATCTGGGAATGAACCCAAGGGTCACCTACCCAGCAAAACTGAGTATTTTGTTTCAGGGGAAAATATGGTCATTTAGTGGAATAGAGGACTTTCAAGCATTCTTGAGGAAAAAACCAGAATTGAATAGAAAATTTGACATCCAGACACAAGAAGGAAGAGATGCCTGAGAAGGTAATCAGGGAAAAGAAATCAAAAGGAACTTATCAAAGTTGAACTATTTACATTCCTATATGGAAAAGCAATAACTGTGACTGATGATATCTTTCTCACTATGAAAATAACGGAAGAAGGGGGTGTGTTCATATGAATACATATGTGAATGTGTGTGTATATGGTTACAGTTATATATGGATAGAGGGCATAGGTTGAATTTGTTGGGAAGGGAGAATACTCAAGGGATGAAATTATGAGGTGAGAGAGGAAAGTGGCAAGAGGAGATGGGGAGAGACAGGGTAGGGTAAACTATCCCATGTAGAAGAAGCAAGGGGAAGTGGTTGCAAAGGAGGGGGAGAATAAGGAAGGCTAAAAAGGCAAAACCACATTCACATTGAATTTGGTTCAGGGAGAAAATGACATACATACTAAATGGGATATCTCAACCTGCAGCAGGATAGGGGGAAGGGGGATGAGAGGAGGGATGATGGAAGGGAGGGTATCCTTGGGGTGAGGGGAGGTTGGAAGTACCCACTATAGAAGAGGGACAGGATCATGTAGGGAATGGACCTGGTGGGGGGTGGGATGAGTGGGAGGGAATTATAAGCAGCCTTGTACAATATATCTACTATGATAATGTTTTGCATAGCTAGACATGTACAACATATACTGAATTACTTATCTCCCAAGAGGGAATGGGTGACAAGGGAGGAAGGAAATGGATCTGAAATTCGAGGTCTTAACATTAAATGTTTCAAATATATATAAATACTATTATTAATACTCTTTTGCTTATAATTGGGAGATAAGGTGTGCAGGCATTGGGACACAAAGATTCACCTTCCTCTAATGGAAAAGTCGATGGGGGTATGGGAGAAGGTATGGGAGAGAGCAGATTGGAGGAAGCGATATCTTGTGGGACTGCTATTCAGGGAGGTTGGGTAGGGGAATAATGGGGGGAAAATGATTGTAACTCAAAATCTGGCGGAAATGAATGATGTAAAACAGAAGTTAATAAAGCATTTGTTTAAAAAAAAAGATTGTGGGCAAATTGTTTGATCTCTAAGGGTAATTTTTTTCCATCTCTAAAGTAGAGATGATAACTGTGGCCCTATTTATCCCCTCCTATCCATGAGATTTTTTTTCAGACAGAAGTGCTTTAAATCATGTAGTGTTGTTTGTTATTATTCAATCATTTTTAGTCATGTTTGACTTTGTGAACCCATTTGGGGTTTTTCTGTTAAAGATATTTGAGTGTTTTGCCATTTGCTTCTCCAGATCATTTTAAATCTAGGGAAACTGAGGAAAACAGAGTTAAGTGATTTGCATAGGTTGACACAGCTAGCATCTGATGCCAGATATGAACTCAGGAAGATGAGTCTTCCTGACTCCAGATCAGACACTCTGTCCACTGAGACATTTACCTTCCCCTTCCACATGACTTAGCTACTTTAAATATTGTTTAACTGTCAATGCCTATTTCTTAGAGTGGTGCCCATAATGACTATTCCAGGGATGTTTAGGAGTCCCTAAGATGCTTTTTAGAGTATATGTGAAGCCAAAACTTCTTTCAGAATAATACTGAGACTCCAGTTTTTAATAAGATAAATATTGATTGATACATTCTATCAGTTCCCTTCTCCCATTTTCCCCCTTTCACCCTCAGACCTCCCTATAGCGTAAGATAAATTTCTATACCCAAATGAAGGTGGTTGTTATTTCCTCTTTTGCCAAATCTGATGAGAGTAAGGTTCAAACAATGCTCACTCACTCTCTCCTTCCCCTCTATTCTAATAGGTCTTTTGCTCCTTTTGATGTGATATATTTTACCCTATTCCATGTCCTTCTTTCTTTTTCTCTCAGTACAATTCTTTTTTGTTCACCCCGCAATTTTTTTTATATCAGTAATTAAGGTCAACTTCTAACCACACTTCTGCCTCTGTATACTCCTTCTAACTTCCATAACAGATACAGTTCTCAAGAGTTACAAGTACCATTTTCCCATGTACAGATATAATCAGTTTAACCTTATTGAATAACATTTTCTTCCCATTTACCTTTTAATACTTCTCTTGAGTCTTGTATTTGAAGATTGAATTTTCTATTTATCTCTAGACATTTTATCAGAAATGATTGAAAATCCCCCATTTAATTCCTTTTTTTCCTGAAAGAGTATGCTAAATTTTGCTTTGTAGTTGATTCTTGATTGTATACCAACCCCTCTGATCATTTAATGTAAAAAGTTGCTAAGTACAGTGAAATGCTGACTGTAGCTACTTGATGTGTGAATTGTTTCTTTCTGGCTCCTTGCAGTATTTTCTCCTTGACCGGATAATCCTCAAATTTGATTGTAATATTACTTGGAATTTGGAGATCTCTTTCAGGTAGTAATTGGTGAATGCTTTCAATGATGTTTTTATACTCTGGTTCGAGGATCAAAGCATGGAACAGGAGGAGGACTGTGAGGTCAGAATTCCTGCACCAAAAATGCCAAATGAAAATACGAGCGGGTTACAGTCCATAGAGGGCCTTAAGAAGGATTTTAAAAACCAAAAAAGAGAAGTGGAGGAAAAATTGGGAAGAGATCTGAGAAGGATGAAGGAAAAGTATGAAATGAGAGTCAAAAGCCTGACTGAGGAAAATAACATCTTAAAAAATAGACTAACTCAAATGGCAAAAGAAGCTCAAAAAGGCAATTAGGAGAAGAATGCCTTAAAAAGCCAACATTGCCAGATGGAAAAAGAATCTCAAAAGCTCACTAAGGAGATTCATTCCTTCAGAATTAGATTGGAGCAAATGGAAGCTAGTGACTTTATGAGAAATCAAGATGCTGTAAAACAGAAAAAAGGAATTGAAAGAATAGAAGGCAATGTGAAATATCTCATGGGAAAAACCACTGACCTGGAAAATAGATCAGGGAGAGATAATTTAAAAAATATTGGACTACCTGATAGCCAGGATCAAAGAAAGAACCTAGAAACCACCCTTCAAGAAATTCTCAAGGAAAATTGCCCTGATGTTTTAAAACCAGAGGGCAAAATAGTGGTTGAAAGAATCCCCAGATCACCTCCTAAAAAAGATCCCAAAAAGAAAATTCCTAGGGATATTATAGCCAGGTTCCAGAATTCCCAGATCAAGGAGAAAATACTACAAGCAGCCAGGAAGAAACAATTTCAATACTTTGGAAACACAATCAGAATAGCACAGGACATGGCAGCTTCTACACTGAGTGATTGAATGGCATGGAATATGATGTTCCAGAGGTCAAAAGAGCTAGGATTAAAACCAAGAATCACATACCCAGCAAAACTGAGTATCTTGTTTCAGGGGAAAATATGGTCATTCAGTGGAATGGAGGACTTTCAAGCATTCTTTTTTTTTTTTTAAAGCAATTGGGGTTAAGTAACTTGCTCAAGGTTACACAGCTAGTCATTATTTATGTGTGGGTGCTCATTTTCTGAGGCCGGATTTGATCTCAGGTCATCCCAACTCCGAGGCCAGCGCTCTTACTCACTGTGCCACTTAGCCGCCCCTTTAAGGCAATTGGGGTTAAGTAACTTGCCCAAGGTTACATGGCTAGGTTTTTGTTTGTGTGGATTAAGTGTCTGAGGCCTGCTCAGAACTCAGGTCCTTCTGACTCCAGGGCCGGCACTCTATTCACTGCGCCACCTAGCTGCCCCTTCTTTCAAGCATCCTTGAGGAAAAAACCAGAGTTGAATGGAAAATTTGACATTCAGATGCAAGAAGCAAGAGATACTTGAGAAGGTAAACAGGGAAAAGAAATCAAAAGGAACTTATCAAAGTTGAACTATTTACATAACTATGGAAAAACAATAACTGTGACTGATGAAACCTTTCTCCGTATGGAAATATTTGAAGAAGGGTTTATGGGCATATGAATACATATGTGAATGTGTGTATATATGTTTACAGGTATACATGGATAGAGGGCACAGGTGGAATTTGGTGGGAAGGGATGATACATAAGGGGTGAAGTTAAGAGGTGAGAGAGGAATGTGCAAGAGGAGATAGGGAGAGATGGGGGCAGGGGTAAACTATCTTATGTAGAAGAGGCAAGGGGAAGTAGTTGCAGGGGAGGGGCAGTACAAGAAGGCAAAAAGGCAAAACCATATTCTCATTGAATCTGGCCCAGGGAGAGAATGACATACATACCAAATGGGATATCTCACCCTGCAGAATAGCATGGGGGAGTGGTATGAGAGGGGGTGGGTGGAGGGGAGGGCATGCTGGGGGGAGGGGAGGTTTGAGGCACCCACTTTTGAAGAGGGACAGGATCAAAATAGGGAATGAACCAGGTCGTGGATTGGGATGGGTGGGAGGGAAATATAGGCAGTCTTTTACAATATATCTACTATGGTAATGTTTTGCATAGCTATACATGTACAACATATACTGAACTAGTTATTTTCCCAGTGGGAGTGGGTGACAAGGAACAAAGGGAATGGATCTGGGATTCAAAGTTTTAAAATTAAATGTTTCAAATATATATAAAAGTTATTATTAATACTATTTTTATGTAACTGGGAGATAATATGTGCAGGTATTGGGGCACAGAGATTCACCTTGCCCTAATGGAAAAGTCAAAGAAGGTATGGGAGAAGATATGGGAGAGAGCAATTGGATGAGGCGATATCCAGTGGGACTGCTATTCTGGGATGGTGGGTAGGTGAAAATCGGGGAAAAAATTGTAACACAAAATCTGGCGGAAATGAATGATGTAAACCAGAAGTTAATAAAGCATTTGGAAAAAAAATATTTTCAAGATCTTCTAAGAAGTCTTTTTGGCCTTGAGACCAATTAATCTTCCTCTTCAAGGTTTTGCGTGTAGGCATTTTGACATTGTGTTCTCTTTTCAGTTTGTGTTTTGATCTTTCTTGTTACTATACTAGCTTTCAATGGTCTGGACTGTATTTTTTTCTGTTTTTTGCTTATTGTTTAGTCTATTTCATGACTTATAAAGTTGGGCTCTGCACCTGGGATACAGAGGGCATTGTCCCAACCTTCCTGTGCCAGGAGTCAGGGGCATGTTCCCTGGGTTTCTATGCTGGGACCTCAGGTGCTAGAGGTTTGCCCACTGTGTTGGAATAGTCAGGCTTACAAACCCTTTTGTACCAGGGTTCTGTCAGTTGCCTTCTGCACCGGGGCTTGAGGCCTCATAGCTGGTTTTCTATGCCAATAGCTTGCTGAACCAGGATGGAGGAACCTCATTTGCTGATCTCTGTTGCTACAACCCTCCCCCTGACTTCCCTGGACCACATCTGTGTTGGGCTGTGCTCCCCCTATTACTCAAATGAAACAGATCTTTCCTGAAGTCCTACTCAGCTATTAACCTGAAAAATTGTTTCACTTCATCTTTTTTGTAGGTTCTGGAACTTCAGAACCTGTTTACAGGATGCTTTAATGTTGTTTCTTTTCTTTCTTTTTCTTTTTTTTTGTTTTGTTGTTGTTGTTGTTGCCTTTTGGAGGGCAATTGGGGTTAAGTAACTTGCCGAAGGTCACATGGCTAGGTTTTTGTGTGTGTGTTAAGTGTCTGAGGCCTGATACTAATTCAGGTCCTTCTGACTCAAGGGCCAAAGCTCTACTCACTGCGCCACCTAGCCTCCCTGATTTAATGTTGTTTCTTTTGGAAACTAAGGGCAGCTCAGGAAACTTACCAACTTTTCTCTGCCATCTTCTCAATATGTTCTTAACACAAACTTTTCAGAGATAAACTTAATGAGTAAAGTGAGGTCAAACTGTAAAGTGTAACTAGCAAATTTAGAAATGGCAATGTTTAAGAACAGAGAAGATGACAACTTGTCAAGGATATCCTAAAGGGATTCATCCATCAGGGAGGAAGTTGGCAGAGAGAGTATCTAAGGTCCTCTCTAATTTAGTGTTTATGATTCAAAATACTTTTATACGTCAACTCTAGATAATTGAAACAACTTAAACATTTCTGCCTGAAGAATTAAAAGAATTTGCAATATATCAAGGAATTATTTTTAATACTTTTTTGGAGACTAATAATCCAACATATAAGAAAAAGATTTGAATTACATTTTTATATAAAAAATTGTCTGACACTCTGACAGCTCCTGCCTATGAACTTAAGCTCTTTGCAGATGTACCTGGAAACTGAGCTCTCTGACCTTATTTTCACAGTTCTTCATATGAAGTGAATAATAGCAGTTTCAAAAGATGAGGGAGAGAAAAACAAATTTACTGGAATAAAATCTTTCCCCTTTGTCACAAATAAAATCCTAAGAAACAAAGTTTCTGGGCATTAATAATCAATTTCTGGGCTAGGGTAGTCAATAATGAATAAATTGATATTAGTGGTTTATCTCAATTACCAACGGCACCAAGCAAGACTAAAACACCTTAATTATATCAGCTAAGTATCTTCTGACAGGGAACTCCCCTGACAAATGTTCAATCCTGTTTACTGGACCTTTAGTGATGAGTGGAGCTAGAAAATGATCAGTCCCAGCTGCTGAAAAATGTAACTTGATCATGAGACTCAGCAGCCTCTACAATCTGGGTAGAGTAAGCCATTTCCATTCAGACTTTTATAACTAGTTTTCTCCTTCATGAGCCAGGTTACCCTAAACCAAGAGAGTGGCTATTGATATGGTATTAATACCTAGGCTAGACTGGCTTCTTACTCTGGGATAAACAAACCTGGGGTCTCATTCTTTTTTGGACCAAAGGTTGATTCAAGTCAGACTTCCTAGAAGAGGTCTTCACACATTCCCCTAGTTAGTGCCACCTCCTATCAATTTGTATTTTTATTGTGTATATCCTGAATTGACTTTTCTGTGAGCATACATCATCCCATAGAATGCAAGATGCTTCAGAGCAAGGACTAATTTTTTGGTCTTATCTTTATATATAGAACCTTGAACAAAAGCAAACATTTAATAGGCACTTGGCAAGTGCTCAGACACTTCCTAGCTGTATGACCATGGTCAAGTCACTTAACCCTCTTTGTGTTGCTCATCTCTAAAATAAGCTGGAGAATGAAATGGCAAGCCACTCCAGTATCTTTGCCAAGAAAATCCCAAATGTGGTCACAAAGAGTTGTATGTGCCTGAAAAAAGATTTTAAAAAATTGCTCCTTGGGTAGGATTGTATTGATATTAGGAAGGAACTAGATGTACAGTTGCACAGTTCTACAGTTAGGCTTTGACATTGTGGTTTATAAATTCATTTTCAGTTCTAGATCTATGAATTTTTTTTAAACAAATGCTTTATTAACTTCTGTTTTACATCATTCATTTCCGCCAGATTTTGAGTTATAATCATTCCCCCCCCTGTTTTTCCCCTACCCACCCTCCCAGAATAGCAGTCCCACAAGATATCACTTCCTCCGAATCTGCTCTCTCCCATACCTTCTCCCATACCCCCTTCAACTTTTCCATTAGAGGAAGGTGAATCTTTGTGTCCCAATGCCTGCACATCTTATCTCCCAATTACAAGCAGAAGAGTGTTAATAATAGTATTTATATACATTTGAAACATTTAATGTTAAGACCTCGAATTTCAGATCCATTTCCTTCCTCCCTTGTCACCCATTCCCTCTGGGAAGATAAGTAATTCAGTATATGTTGTACATGTCTAGCTATGCAAAACATTATCATAGTAGATATATTGTACAAAGCTGCTTATAATTCCCTCCCACTCATCCCACCCCCCGCCTGGTCCATTCCCTACATGATCCTGTCCCTCTTCTATAGTGGGTACTTCCAACCTCCCCTCCCCCCAAGGATGCCCTCCCATCCATCATCCTTCCTCTCATCCCCCTTCCCCCTATTCTGCTGTAGGTTGATATCCCATTTAGTATTTATGTCATTCTCTCCCTGAACGAAATTCAATGAGAATGTGGTTTAGCCTTTTTGCCTTGCTATTCTTCCCCTCCCTTGCAACTACTTCCCCTTGCTTCTTCTACATGAGATAGTTTACCCTACCCTGCCTCTCCCCATCTCTTTTTGCCACTTTCCTCTCTCACCTCATAATTTCATCCCTTGAGTATTCTCCCTTCCCAACAAATTCAACCTATGCCCTCTATCCATATATAACTGTAACCATACACACACATTCACATATGTATTCATATGACCACACACCCTTCTTCCATTATTTTCATAGTGAGAAAGATATCATCAGTCAAAGTTATTGCTTTTCCATATAGGAATGTAAATAGTTCAACTTTGATAAGTTCCTTTTGATTTCTTTTCCCTGACTACCTTCTCAGGCATCTCTTGCTTCTTGTGTCTGGATGTCAAATTTTCTATTCAACTCTGGTTTTTCCTCAAGAATGCTTGAAAGTCCTCTATTCCACTGAATGACCATATTTTCCCCTGAAACAAAATACTCAGTTTTGCTGGGTAGGTGACCCTTGGGTTCATTCCCAGCTCTTTTGCCCTCTGGAATATCATATTCCATGCCCTTCGATCCCTCAGTGTAGAAGCTGCCAGGTCCTGGGCTATTCTGATTGTGTTTCCACAATATTGAAACTGTTTCTTCCTGGCTGCTTGTAGTATTTTCTCCTTGATCTGGGGATTCTGGAACCTGGCTATAATATTCCTGGGAGTTTTCTTTTTGGGATCTTTTTCAGGAGGTGATCTGTGGATTCTTTCAACCTCTATTTTGCCCTCTGGATCTAAAACATCAGGGCAATTTTCCTTGAGAATTTCTTGAAGGGTGATTTCTAGGTTCTTTGATCATGGCTTTCAGGTAGTCCAATAATTTTTAAATTGTCTCTCCTGGATCTATTTTCCAGGTCAGTGGTTTTTCCCATGAGATATTTCACATTGCCTTCTAATCTTTCATTTGTTTGGATCTGCTTAACAGCATCTTGATTTCTCATAAAGTCATTAGCTTCCATTTGCTCCAGTCTAACTCTGAAGGAATGAATCTCCTCAGTGAACTTTTGAGATTCTTTTTCCATCTGGCAAATTCGACTTTTTAAGGCATTCTTCTCCTCATTGCCCTTTTGGGCCTCCTTTGCCATTTGAGTTAGTCTATTTTTTAAGGTGTTGTTTTCCTCAGTCAGGCTGTTGACCCTCATTTCATACTTTTCCTGCATCCTTCTCATTTCTCTTTCCAATTTTTCCTCCACTTCTCTTATTTGATTTTTAAAGTCCTTCTTAAGGTCCTCTATGGCCTGCAACCCGCTCATGTTTTCCCCTGGGGCTTTTGGAGCAGGACTTCTGACCTCACAGTCCTTTTCCCGCTCTATGCCCCCAAAATAGGAGTCTAGGGTTGCATTTTTCTGTTTCCTTTGCCTTGGCATGTTGCCACTTAATTACTTGACTTTTGGGCTTGTTGCCACACTATGGCTTTAAGGCCAGATAGAGGAATTTTCGTCCGGAACATGTTGGGGGCCACTTCCGTTTCTGGCAAGCTGTAAACCCACCCACGACTTCCACCCTAGATCACAATCCAGATCCAGGGAGGTTAAAGCAAGAGCGATTACCCCCCAAGACTGATCTCTGGATCTCCCTACAATTCGTAGGCCAGGAGCTGGAGCTGCCTCTGAAAACTCCAAAATAGTGTTTCTCCTCAGTGGCTTCTAGCCCCCAGGGGAGGAAGCTGACGCATTCCCCAAATACTGGTTCCAAAGTCCATAGGACACTAACCTCTCACTTTGTCCTAGGCATGTCTATGTTGATAATTCTGGAGTCGCCACAGCTGCTGGTGTTCTGGGGTCTCTCCAGCCAGCCACTGGCCCTGCCGCCCTGGGGCTAAAACCTCAGCTCACGGGGACCTGGGCTCTGCTCGGCTAGTCTCCCCACACTCTGCACGCTGCTCGCTGCCAACTCCCAGAGCACTCCGCTGGTCCTTCCTGCAGGGCTGCTGGGCTGTCCTCAGTGGGAGGTTAGTTTCTCTGTGTAGTTCTGTGGGTTCTGGGGCTCCAGAAGTTGTTCAGAGTCCCCTTTTACATAGTTTGGGGGGAATCTGGGGGCAGAGTGGCTTGGATGAGCTGTTTCTACTCCTCCATCTTGGCTCCACCCCCTAGATCTATGAACTTTTGCAACAGAACTGAACATATAGTATGAATTAGGTTGCTTAAGGAGGCGATTTATGATGAGTTGTGGCCCTAGAATAGACTAGATGAGATAAGATAAAATGTTTATTAACAATTTACTTCATTCCATGCATTGGGCTGTGCTAAGAATATATATATATATATATAAGGAGTTTCTGTCCTAAAAGAGCCTACATTTTAATAGTGAAAGATAGTACATAAAAGGGAGCTGAAAAGCAGGGGAATGGGGGAAAGGTCAAAGTAGAAAGCTACTCCAAATCATTAGGACTCGTAAGGATGACAGGTGTGTTTACTTCCTCAAATGGAGGTTCTGCGGAGGCATTTACCCACTGAAAGAATCAAATGGAGGCCTGTCTTATTTTTACTCTATCTCTTCTTTCAAATTATTATTTTCGAGGAGAAATGGAAAACCTTCACAGGTGTAAGAAAGCAGTGTTTTAGGATGATTAGTTAAGCAGTAGTAAGCAGGTAAATAAATATTTGCTATAGTTCATTCTGCTATAATGTTCATTTTAAAAAATGCAAATTTGTTCCAATGCAATTGATGTATTAGGGAACATAAACTTTGCCTTTGATTATATATGATTTCATCCCCCAGAAACAGTGGGAATCCAGAAAACTGTTAGTGAGCTAGGTGCTTGCCCACCATGTGTCAGGTGGAGCAACTCCTGGGGAGGGGCTACCAGCATGGGGTCAGGCCTGACCATGACTTCTCCCACCAGAACTAGCTGACAAGAAGTACTGCAGTGAGCACAGTGTGTGACTGTGGAAATTCAGGTACAGAAGGAAAAGAAGAAAAATCTCAGAGAGTGGAAAGGGACAACAATCTCTATTCCAAAGTCCTGCATCTCATCCCTCCACTCAGAAATTTCAATGATCCTTTATCTCTCCCTTTATCCCCCTTCCATACTCCCCTTGCTTCCCACCCCCACACCATAAGAAACTTAGAGAACAGTTAGGCCTTTCCAGCCCACCCTAGGATGGTAGCTGTGCTCTACCTTCATGGAAATGCACCTGGCAGTAGCTGGCATTATAGACAGTGACCACATCATAGTCTGGGTTTGCCTTACTTCAGTACTGTGATGGCTTTGGATGACCATTTCCGACTTCAGCCCTGTCTGCAACATCCTAGGCAAGTTCCTTCTCCTTCACTAATCCCTTCTTCCCCATACATGGTGAACAATCTCATATGACCCAAGGTTTGAAACCATGGGACCAAAATCAAGAGGCACACACACACTGAATTTGTTTTAAATTTTTGGCATGAGGGCACTTTTTTCTACTCATTACCCCAAACACATTTTGTGCTAGTTGCCCTAGGTAAAGCTTGAGCTTATTCTTTTTTTTTTTTTTAAACAAATACTTTATTAACTTCTGTTTTACTCATTCATTTCCGCCAAATTTTGAGTTACAATCATTTTCCCCCCATTATTCCCCTACCCAACCTCCCAGAATAGCAGTCCCACAAGATATCGCTTCCTCCAATCTGCTCTCTCCCATACTTTCTCCCATACCCCCTTCGACTTTTCCATTAGAGGAAGGTGAATCTTTGTGTCCCAATGCCTGCACATCTTATCTCCCAATTATAAGCAAAAGAGTATTAATAATAGTATTCATATATATTTGAAACATTTAATGTTAAGAACTCGAATTTCAGATCCATTTCCTTCCTCCCTTGTCACCCATTCCTTCTGGGGAGATAAGTAATTCAGTATATGTTGTACATGTCTAGCTATGCAAAACATTATCATAGTAGATATATTGTACAAGGCCGCTTATAATTCCCTCCCACTCATCCCACCCCCCACCTGGTCCATTCCCTACGTGATCCTGTCCCTCTTCTATAGTGGGTACTTCCAACCTCCCCTCACCCCAAGGATGCCCTCCCATCCATCATCCCTCCTCTCATCCCCCTTCCCCTATCCTGCTGCAGGTTGAGATATCCCATTTAGTATGTATGTCATTTTCTCCCTGAACCAAATTCAATGTGAATGTGGTTTTGCCTTTTTAGCCTTCCTGATTCTCCCCCTCCTTTGCACCCACTTCCCCTACATGAGATAGTTTACCCTACCATGTCTCTCCCCATCTCCTCTTGCTACTTTCTTCTCTCACCTCATAATTTCATCCCCTGAGTACTCTCCCTTCCCAACAAAATCAACCTATGCCCTCTATCCATATATAACTGTAACCATATACACACACATTCACATATGTATTCATATGACCACACCCCTTCTTCCATTATTTTCATAGTGAGAAAGATATCATCAGTCACAATTATTGCTTTTCCATATAGGAATGTAAATAGTTCAACTTTGATAAGTTCCTTTTGATTTCTTTTCCCTGATTACCTTCTCAGGCATCTCTTACTTCTTGTGTCTGGATGTCAAATTTTCCATTCAACTCTGGTTTTTTCCTCAAGAATGCTTGAAAGTCCTCTATTCCACTGAATGACCATATTTTCCCTGAAACAAAATACTCAGTTTTGCTGGGTAGGTGACCCTTGGGTTCATTCCCAGTTCTTTTGCCCTCTGGAATATGATATTCCATGCCCTTCGATCCCTCAGTGTAGAAGCTGCCAGGTCCTGGGCTATTCTGATTGTGTTTCCACAATATTGAAATTGTTTCTTCCTGGCCGCTTGTAGTATTTTTCTCCTTGATCTGGGGATTCTGGAACCTGGCTATAATATTTCTGGGAGTTTTCTTTTTGGGATCTTTTTCAGGAGGTGATCGGTGGATTCTTTCAACCTCTATTTTGCCCTCTGGATCTAAAACATCAGGGCAGTTTTCCTTGAGAATCTCCTGAAGGGTGATTTCTAGGTTCTTTCCTTGATCATGGCTTTCAGGTAGTCCAATAATTTTTAAATTGTCTCTCCTGGCTCTATTCTCCAGGTCAGTGGTTTTTCCCATGAGATATTTCACATTGCCTTCTAATCTTTCATTTGTTTGGATCTGCTTAACAGCATCTTGATTTCTCAAAAAGTCACTAGCTTCCATTTGCTCCAGTCTAACTCTGAAGGAATGAATCTCCTCAGTGAACTCCCGAGATTCTTTTTCCATCTGGCAAATTCGACCTTCTAAGGCATTCTTCTCCTCAATGCCCTTCTGGGCCTCCTTTGCCATTTGAGCTAGTCTGTTTTTTAAGGTGGTGTTTTCCTCAGTCAGGCTGTTGACCCTCATTTCATACTTTTCCTGCATCCTTCTCATTTCTCTTTCTAATTTTTCCTCCACTTCTCTTATTTGATTTTAAAGTCCTTCTTAAGGTCCTCTATGGCCTGCAACCCACTCATGTTTTCCCCTGGGGCTTTTGGAGCAGGACTTCTGACCTCACAGTCCTTTTCCCGCTCTATGCCCCCAAAATAGGAGTCTAGGGTTGCATTTTTCTGTTTCCTTTGCCTTGGCATGTTGCCACTTAATTGCTTGACTTTTGGGCTTGTTGCCACACTATGGCTTTAAGGCCAGATAGAAGAATTTTCGTCCCGAACATGTGGGGGGCAACTTCCGTTTCTGGCAAGCTGTAAACCCACCCACGACTTCCACCCTAGATCACAATCCAGATCCAGGGAGGTTAAAGCAAGAGCGATTACTCCCCAAGACTGATCGCTGGATCTCCCTACAATTAATTGCAGGCCAGGAGCTGGAGCTGCCTCTGAAAACTACAAAATGGCGTGTCTCCTCAGTGGCTTCTAGCCCCCAGGGAGGGAGCTGACGCATTCCCCAAATACAGGTCCCAAAGTCCATAGGACACTAACCTCTTACTTTGTCCTAGGCAAGTCTATGTTGATAATTCTGGAGTCTCCACAGTTCCTGGTGTTCTGGGGTTCCTCCAGCAGGCTGCTGGCCCTGCCGCCCTGGGGCTAAAACCTCGGCTCACGTGGACCTGGGCTCGGCTCGGCTGGGCTCCTGCGCTCTGCGCTCTGCCGGCTCCCAGACCGCTGTGCTGGTCCTTCCTGCAGAGTGCTGGGCTGTCCTCAGCGGGAGGTTAGCTTCTCTGTGTCATTCTGTGGGTGCTGGGGCTCCAGAAGTTTTTCAGAGTCCTTTTTCACATAGTTTGTGGAGAATCTGGGGGCAGAGAGGCTTGGACTAGCTGTTTCTACTCCGCCATCTTGGCTCCAGCTTGAGCTTATTCTTGAAAAAAGTATATGACTCTCCAAGGCAAAAGAAAAAGAAAAAAAGGCATACCAGTCATTGGTATAGTTAGAGCAATGTTACAGAGACTGGAAATAGTGTCATATTTAAGAAAGAGGGACAAGGTCAATTTTACTGAACCATAGAATGTAGGATGAAAAGTAATATATGAGGATACTTGAAAGAAGGTCTGGGGCCAGGTTGGGAAGAGCTCTAAAAGACATGTAGAAGAGTTAATATTTTATTCTTAAAGGAATAGGGGGAATAGAATAGACTGGTACAAAATTGCATAGGGGGATAGATGGAAATATTAGAATGAATTGAGTAGAGGTGTAACATGGTCAAACCTGGGCTTTAGGAAAAGCAGTTTGGCACCTCTGTGTAGGATGGATTGGTCTGAGGAAAGAAGCGGCAAATTAGGATGCTATTTCAGTGCTCCA
Source organism: Gymnobelideus leadbeateri (assembly GCA_011680675.1). Classification (NCBI taxonomy): domain Eukaryota; kingdom Metazoa; phylum Chordata; class Mammalia; order Diprotodontia; family Petauridae; genus Gymnobelideus; species Gymnobelideus leadbeateri. The sequence goes on along the minus strand of WOXC01007875.1, from coordinate 271,109 downwards.
GGTGTAAGGTAATCATCTGAAATCAAGTGGTGACTTTATGACTTACTGAAAAGGGGATACTTGTGAGAAGTGATGAAGTAATTGAAATGTAGGATTTGGTTATTATTAGAATATTTGGGTGAGGAAAAGTGAGAAGTTCAGGTGCATAATGAGATTGCAAAATTGCTAGGAAGGATGGCAGTCCTTTGAAAAATAGGAAGAGGAATATGAATGGGGGTTCAGAGTGAAAATAATGACTTCTATTTTGGACATGTTGAGGTTAAGAGGTCTGAAGGGTGTCACGTGTATAATAGCAGATGATGTTGGTCTGGAAGCAAAGAGAGAGCCTGAGGCCAGACAGACAGCTAGGTAGAGCAGTAGATCTGAGACACATGTGCATTGAATTTCATAATTAAACCCAAAGGAATTAATGAAGTACAAGTGAGGGATTGCAGAGGGAAAAGAGAAGAGGGCTCAAGAAAGAGCCTTGTAAATTCACAATTAGGGGCATGATATGAATGGAATAGTCACACAGTTGTGAGAGGAACTTTTAGAGAGAAGGGTCGTGAAAAATGAGGAGAGGAAAGTAGTTAATAGTCTTAAATACTGAAGTTCTCTTTGAGATGAATGAGGATTGAGAGATGGCCATCATATTTGCCAAGAGGTGATCAGTAACTTTAGAGAAAGTAATTTCAGTTAAGTGATGAAGTCACAGGAGGTAAAAATGAAAGGAGTAAACATCTTTTTTTAATAGCAATTTGAGAAAAGGTGGAGAGCTAGAGCAAAATAGCTTGAAAGGATGGTGGGATCTTCTAGAGGTTTATTGTTATTTTTAAATAAAAGGGAGTTTGGGAAATATTTGTTGTGTAAGTATTTCACTAATCTACGCACAGCAAAGAGGTGAGATAATGGAAAAAGATAAACAGGGGAAGATTAAAGATTAGAGGAGGACCTTGTGGAAAAACTGAAGGAGAGCCAAGTGGATTGGAAGAAGGGCACATGTGGAGTGGTTGGGCTTGACAAAGAAAAGGAGCACCTCATTTTCAGAGATTAAAATAAAGGAAGACTGGTGGGGGGAGTTAAAGGCTTTTGAAATGTAGGAGACAGAAAGGAAGCTCAAGATCAATAGGTTCTATTATCTTAGTAAAGTCCTCAGTGGAAAGGGGGCAGTGTCAAGGTTTGAAAAGAGAAGTTTGTATTTTTTTTTAATTAAGGAAAATCTACTTTCTCTCCTTCCCCACCCAGCTTCTACAATTCAAAAACAAAGAAAAACAAATTCATTGTGACAAATATGAATATTTAAGGAAACTAATTCCCCCATTGGTTTATGCCCCCAAATATACTTGTCTCAATCTTTGACCTCACTGCAATTGTGGTAGATCCTTGCACTGATTAGAATTTGTGCCTTTCATACCTTTTTCTTTTTACAATATTGCTTTTATTGTGTAATTGGATCCTGGTGCTGCTTACTTCATTCTGTATTTATTCATACTAGTGAAATTTTGAATAGTTTTTATGGAGAGGAGGATAATTCATAAAAAAAAGTATTAAAAGGATTGCCTTGCTACGATAAAAGTTCAAAGGTTCAAAATTTATCAAATAAGATAAATTTGCAATGTATCCACTAGGGACAGTTCTTTTCTAGGAGTCCTCACAGGAAAGCTCCTTAACCCTACCAACTGTGGAGAAATAGTAGTAGAAAAGGCAACTATATAGACGGAACCATGTGTTCAAGTGGTGAAAGCTCCTTGATTATATCCTCCTATATTTTACCATATATTTGTCACCACCACATAATCATTGCACCTCCCCTTTTTTTAGTTCAATTTTTTTTATATCCTTATATTACATGATCATTTCATGTTTTAATTCTGCTGGGCGCGCCTCTTAAAAGGTAAACAGAGCAGCAATGTATTCACTAGTGGCATATAGATATGCATTATCTCTCACACATTATGAGCCACCAGGCCTAGAATTTTCAGAGGAGGCACATTGTCAGTATATATGTGTGTGTGTGTGTGTGTGTATATATATATATATATATATATATATATATATATATATAGGGGTTAAGTAACTTAGCCAAGGTTACACAGCCAGTTTTGTGTGTGTATGTGTGTGTGTGTGTGTGTGTGTGTGTGTGTGTGTGTGTGTGTGTGTGTATCTGAGGCCTGAACAGATCTCGAGTCCTCCCTCTCAGGTTGCGGGTGGGGGTGGGGATGGGGGTGGGCTTGCTCTTACTCACTGAGCCATCTAGCCGCCCCAGTCAGTGTATTTCTAAAAATCGACTTGCATGGTTTGTTTGGAGCACTGCAGAATTAATGGTATTGTCACTTAACCAGAGGAAGAGCTGTAGGAGCAAGGGGAGCTGGCAGGCCAGTGAACTTACCATGAGTAAGTCACCTGATGTGGTAAGGCTTGCATTTTCCCCATACTATCTAAACAGTACAGTTTGTCTGCTAGTGCTATGGTTTAAATGATGTTTAAGTAATACTGGCATACTTTTTTTAAAAGTTTCACATAATGGTTGTACCTTACATTTTTGCAAAAAAAAAAAAAAAGGCATAAAATCTGCAATGATTGTGTGGTGAAATATGGTAGGAGATTGGATTTCCTGGGAATGCTATATCCATAGAGTTCTCTCACTGGCAACCCCAAGTTTGAAATTTTTTTCCATACAGGTATATGAAAAATTCTGAATGTATTAGAGTGTTTAAAAAAAGTCAAATTATTTTTCTATAGCAGATGAATCCTCTTACTTCGCATGGAAGAAATTATGATCAGGAGGCACTTCTACCCTGGAAACTTGATCTCCTAATTATTCACTATTTATCACCTAAAACAATTTTAGGAAAGCCCCAGGCATGAATCACTTCTCAATTCCCTCAAATCCCTTCTCACCACCTCCCCAACCTCCCTGACTAGTGTTTATCTTCCTTTATTTTTTTCCACATTCAGTTCTGGGACAATGACCTAGGGTCAAATCAACTCCCTCATGGTTCCTGGATGGGGGAGAAGGGGAGGCTTCAAGCTACTGCTCCATGGCTATACTCAGCCTTCTCCTTATTTCTTGATGCAAAGTCTCTCTCCCCATTAGAATTGGTGATGTCTCATCTTGATGAAAGGGATTATCCTTATCTTTTCTATTTGTATTCCTAGCATTTAGCATAGTGCTTGGCACTATATACTTAATCATTTTTTTTCATTCATTCATCCATCCTTAGAATTCTGATTCTTTTACTAAATATCCAACTTGTAGATTTAGGTACCTAAAAGATACCTCAGGCAGCCATCCCTCATAAATCTACCCCAGCTAGATTTATATCCAACCCATCCCAATCAGATGGTTCACTCATATTTTCTCAAATGTATCTCAGGAATGCAGATTTAATTTTCTCTTGGTACTTATTTCAAGTACTTAATCTCCCATTTAATTCAGAAATTCTTCCTTACATTTAACAGGATTATCTTTCCGAAATAAAAAATAATATCCCTTCTACTGAGGAATGGAGAACAACTGTTCTTTACCTTGTTACCTTCCTCTCCTCTAGTACAAACAAGCCTAATTCTTTAACCCAGCTTTAAGATAATCTATTTTACATCTCTTTGCTGTTTTGATCATTCTTATTTGGACTGTCCTCAATTTTCTCTGTTTCAGACTCAAGAAACCCAAGGGCAGGTGGTCTTCTAATACAGTTTGACCAATGTATAATAAATTGATAGGTTTCTTTTGGGTTTCTTCTCTTTCACTATCTTGTTGACACATGATAAAAATGGATGGTTCACACTTGTAACTCATTTTAAGTTTTATAAATGATTCCCTCTCCAAATGATTTTGTGAGGCAGGTAGTATGATTGTTACTGTCAGGTTCAGAGTGTACAACCTTTCCCCAAGGTTAGGCACCCTAGCTTTATAGCTGTATGTCTTAGACACACTCCAGTCCCCTTTCTACTTTACAATTCAACCTCATGGAGAGCAATTAGTGTGTTTTAATCTTACTGTTGAGGTCAGAATTAGGATAGCTGTTTCAGATTTGAAAGCATTCACTTAGACTTCTTTAGCCAATAGGAGCTTTGTCAAAAAGCATATGGGGCTGAGATTTAGCAGGGAGAGTATGTAAGGGGAAAGAAAAAAGAACGTGCCTATGCCAGTAAATCATTTAATAAAAACTAATGGTTTTACAAGAATCACAGAAAGTGCGGTGGAGTGGGTAGGAGGTCAGCCTCTGGGGTGGCTATGTGGTATAGTGAATAGAGCATGGGCCTTGGAGTCAGGAGCATCTAGTTCAAATCCAGCCTCAGACACTTAACACAAAAATATAGCCATGTGACCTTAGGCAAGTAACAACCCCAATTGCCCTGCATTCCTCCCTCCAAGATATCTGATACACTGTCTAGTGTGACCTGAGTTAAATCCCTTAAATCCCCAATGCCCCAAGCTCTGAGATTATAAACTGCAGAGAGGGTGAATTGTTCCATAGTTTTCTATTTCTATTTCTATTTCTATTAATGGTGTAAAAAAAGCTTCAAGGGCAGTAAATATTTGTTAGAATTTTCAAGAATTTTTAATGGAAAACTCAGGGTGATTTTCATGTAATAAAAAAGTCCTATTATTGTTGAACAACATGATTCACAACTATTTCAGTCATTAAAGCTAAAAATTTGGAATAATTGCTTTGAACTTTCAGGTGTCTTACTTTCTTGTTGCTTTCCTGTTAATGTTAAAGAAAAAAAAAGACCCACTATCTCAATATCTTGGTATTAAACATACTTGAAAGACTAAATTCAATGCTAAATTATGCTATGTGTACTCTGGCTATGTATATGGCAGTATGGGGTATTGGTAGAGGAAGATTATTCATCCCGAAGTTCCTACCTCAGTGGCATCTTAGAACCAATTGCTATTACTATCTTATGATGAAATGAACCCCACATTTTAAAACAAGGTATGCTAGATATAAATTATGGCTCTCTTAGTTGAAACACAATTAGAAATTGTACCATTTCATTAAACATAGTATTTCTTAGTATGTGTCACATTTGAAAGATAACCCCTTCTATGCCAAATAGTATTATAATACTACTATACCAATTCTGGTATTTCATTGCCTGTTCTCATTTCACTGTCACATTCCATACAGTCATCCACCACATCTATCTTCTTACCTATTGTTACACTGACCTGACTGACTATACTTCCAGACACCATACTTTGGGAGAGTTAATCTGCTCAATTGTCAGACTTCTACTCTGGAAATGAACTGTCCTGATGGGTGAATGAGTGAGCATATTGTAGCTAGTTGGCATTGGACAGGCTGTGTTTTAGGTTCCTTCTTTTTGTTCATCCTCTACTTTCTATCTCTTACTCTGGGAACAATAATATAATCAATGCAATCATTATTTTTCTGGAAAGGTCATGTCAATCAACTGCCCTCTGGATACTAGCTAATTCTTTGACAACCCAAAATAAAATGCTCTTCCTTGACCAGCTCTCCTGTATATTTGTGCTCTTTCTTGATAGAATGCAAACTTCTTAAGAGTAAGGACTGTCTTATTTTTGAATATGCATCCCTAATACTTAGCATAATGCCTAGCATATCATAATCACATCATATTTTCATTCTTTCATTCCTCTCCTAACTCTCCCAACTCTGTCTCATTGTAGCATCAATAATTCTTAAATAGTTTTAAAATAATAATTGAAGAGATAAAAGAATTTTTACAGCCCTATGACAGAGTTTACACACACACACACACACACCTTTTTCTCTGTTCGTTGATAATGTTTTCCTTCATATAACCATTCCCACATTTCCCACAATTCTACATGTAATTAGGTCCTGGGTTATGAATTATATCAGCTTAGTTTTAGAGCTAGAAGGAAGGGAAGAATGCTATAAGCATTTATGTAGCAAATACAATGAGTCAGGTACTGTACTAGGAGCTTTACACATATTATCTTATTTGATCCTTGAAAAACCTCTGTGTGGTAGGTACAGTTATTATTTGCATTTTATAGCTGAGGAAATTGAGATAGTTAGAGGTTAATTGACCCATGGTCACATAGTAAGCAAATGTCTTAGGTTGGATTTGGATTCTGGTTTTCTTGACTCCAGGTCCAATACTCTATTCACTCTGCTAGCCTTTGTTTTTTTTGTTTGTCTGTTTATTTTTGTTTTTGTTTTGTTTTGCTTTGTTTTTATTTGTTTGTTTTGTTTTTGCTTTATAGATCAGAAAGCTAAGGCCCAGGTTAGTGGACAGTGGGTAGAATACCAGGCAGGAACTCAGACTGACCTGAGTTAAACTCTTGCCTCATGTATTTACTAATTCCAAGTAGCTTAGCCACAGTCAGTCTCAGTTTCCCAAACTGTTGCAACCCACCTCACCAGGTTGTTGCAATGATCAAATGAAATAATTTGTGTAAAGTGCTTCACAAACCTGGAGGTACATATGAGTATTAGCCAGTGGCATAAGTGATATTCAGCTGAAACTCCTCTCTCTGCATCATGTCCCTTCATTGCACCACACTGCATAATGATACCCCAGCACAATTTGAGTCATACTTTAAATTTCCCATTATAGTTTGTAAATGCTATGGAAATGACTATTAAATTGAGTTGTATTCCAGCAACTTGAAAAAATTATTTGTGAGGGTCTCAGAAATATTATTGTCACTGACATTAATTTGCAAAAATACACATTTCTTACAAACTAAAAATAGTGTTGCCAGGCAACTATTTAAAATACAAGAATGTCACTAGATGAAATTAAAATGCCTATCCTGTCTAAAACATATGAAGATTTATTCCATCCTAACAACTTGGAAGCAATTACTCCTGACCAATTTTGAAATCATCAACTAGGAATCATTAGAGAGGTCATCCAAATCTTGAATTACCTAAAATGCTTTTTTCTCCCTATGAATAGAATTTGAAGACATAGGAACAATGTGTGAAGCAATGCCAATTGTGTTTAATTATTCATTACTCTTCTGAGTCAATATTAGTATTCTGTAGGACTCTGGAGTAATATTGAACCTCTGTGGTGTTGGTGATGTTTCCAGTTGTAGTTTGTTCTTTGAAGCGTATGCCTTTGTACACAGACCCTTTCCTAAGGGAAAAAGGAATATTGGCAGACCAGCAGAAATGGTAATCGTGTTGAAGGAGCGAAGCAAATGATGAGGTGCTCTAGTGGGATACTGAAAGAAGACAAGAATGGGATTTAATTACAGTCTGAAATTCTACAAACTGTGGAGAGAGAGAAACCTTGACTCTGCTTGGCATTAATCTGTGAGTCATTACTAACTTTCGAACAGCCTTTCAATGATACAAAAGATAAAGCTTCACATTAAAGGAGCCATGGATTTTGGTTTGGTGATTCTGGATACACTAACTGCTTTATAAAATAAAATGTCACCTGAGAAATATCAGAGGCTCCTATGCAACCCTGAAATAGATGTTTACACTTCTCTTTATTTGGAACTATGGTATTACAAATGCCTGTTGAAGGAATGCAAAAGAGAGCATTTTTGCACTTCATTTAAACTATAAAAGGTTTGAACTGTGGTAAAAGTTGGAAACTGAATTTTCTCCTTTGGGAAGAGAGGAATTCAGATTAAATCCTTGATTAATTATTGCAAATAACCATCTTCATGCTAAATTTAAAAATTCTGGCAAAGGTAGCAAAGCAACATTTCCAATAGAACTTAGATGGGATAAAGACTTATTAGGTTCCAAAGACTTATTAGGTTCAAATCTTTTTTGCAAACAATTTACCATCTGAAGCAGCGTGGGAGGATTAAGGCTCAGCTGTTATAGACAATAACAGATGCAGATCTGGGAGTATTGTCATCTACATAATGATTTCTACATAAAATAATAAAAGTAAAAATCATAAAATACAAAAGAATATATGCAACTTTATGTTACCATGATACTCTCTCCATATTTGTTAGATTCTGGAATTCTTCTTAACTTGGATCCAGTAATAACGTATAACTCTAAATCATCTCTAAAATCATTGGAAGCAAAAAAATAAGGCCCCAGGGGAAGATCTACTACAATGATCTTTTTTAACGGGTCATGAATGGTTAACCCTTGGTTGGCCAAAATATTTATCCCAATTAATTTTACCATTCTCTCAGAATGAAACCAAAATGCAATCTATTGAATTTTATTTTTCACTAAAGGAAAATTTCCATCTCTTCCAATTTACAGGTCTATTATTCTACTAAACTTTCCCTCAAAAGTCTATGCCACCTGTCTTGTCAACAAAATGAAAGATTCTTTATCTCACTCTAATAAAAACACCAGTAAAATACACAAATGTATTTTAGTACATTTATATAGTAGTAAATGGTTCATGTATTTTTCATTCACTATCTCATTTGATCCTTGGGAGGAAACTGAGGAACATAGGGCTTAAATAAGCTTTCCCAAATAACTCAGCTGATAAGTGGGGGAACAGGAATCTTGATTTATTTATTTAAACTTGAAAAAGTTATTGTTATTTTTATTATACCACATGTTCCATGAGTTGGAAATAAATTTGGAATATACTTTTTTTCTCTCATCAAACAGTGAAGAAAGTGTTATACTTAAAACAACAACAGGTTATTATGGTAGTCACTCATCTGAGCTAGTTCAGCAGAAGGGATCTCACCCCCAGTAGAATAACATCTCACCCTTGCTTTAGATGTACCTTTTTCTGTGGGTTTATTTAAGGACTCCTGGATTCTGGAAAGTCTTCAAAGAATGGATACTCATTCCCTCAATTGGTATTTTTTTTCTTTTGGCAGGACTGGCTTATAAACTATGTATATAGGAGTTACCCAATCAAAAATCAAGTCTCAAGTCCCACATATTTCCTAAATTCTCATTCTTCAGACTTGCTATGTTTTCTGTGCCCTATTCATGTGATCTTGATATAATAAAGTTGTTTCTTAATATAATTAGACAAACTTTCTTAACACAGTTCTAAGACTCAGTAAGAGTTCAAGAAGGAAAAAGTATTTTATTTCTAATATGAAATTTTATTTCTAATATGAAAAATGAAACATTTAACTAACAGCTACATACCAACCACTGTCTTGGATCACAGAACTTCCCAGGTGATATGTGTTTGATTGAAAAGTTCTAGGAAATTTAGTTTAAGTTTTCATTCTCTACAATGAAGGTGAGAAATAACTTTGATTAACATTCTGAAAAAATGAGTAAAAGACTTCCCACTAGTCAGTCTTTAGGTTGAAAAGCAATAATATCATACCTAGTGTTTAACTTTCACAGAATTGGATTGAGTTGGACTTCAGAGAAAAGAGATCCCCCATAACTCATACATCTTGGTCTCTGGTGTCTTTTTGCTACAATAATTGATTGAAGAGGAGTACGTGAACTAAAAGTCAAGATCAAGGAAGGAGAAGCCTGTGATTGTGATTCTGTCCTAGTATTCTTTCCAATCATTGTAAATGTGGTCCCAAGTTGTATTACTGTACTTTGTATTTACTTCGCTAGACAAAGCCTGTCCACTCTGCCTACTGGAGTATTAAAAAAAAAAAAAATACAGGCAGTTTGAGACAGACACTACCTGCCTTTTAAAGCTTTCACTGATTGTTCATTGCAATTTGATTCTCCACTTGGAATAATCCATGGGGCCAATTTTTCTATTTTTAAAAATTTAGCATAATTCTACCATTCCTGTTTCATAATATTTCAAGGAAGTGTGTGCATTCCCTTTATCAGTGCTGGGCAGAGCCCATGCATCTTCTCTCCCTGAGTGTTCTTTGTCCATGATTGTCTTCCATAGATCCCTTATAGAACATATACCCATCATAATACAGGGTTTCTTCTAAGTCATTTTACATTACATGGATTTCAGAGCAGTGATCTGGCTGGCTGTTATCAGTATGCTATTGATGGGGGTTGATGAAGTCCAGGAACCCCAAGACTGGAGTTCCCTGACAGGATAGTCTGGAATGAATTCACAGAATTAAGCATTCTTTAAGTCAATGTAGCAAAGATTTATTGTTATACTTTTCAGTACACAAGAGTTCTTAGGGAGCCTACAACCTTAGAAGAGTGCAGTTAAAGTTTATATAGGATAGGATATAGTAAAACATGTGACAAATATGCTGACTAGCTGATTGAGGGCAGGATTATGGAGTGGTTAAGGAGTAGTCAGCTCTTAAAGGAATATGCATTTTACTGTCTAGTACACAGGTATTTTACTCAGAGTTCACTGGGAAATAGCCCAAGGTGGGGTGGACTGGGTGGGGGTGGGGCAGGGGCACACTACATGGAGGTGTGGTTTTAGGCCCGAAAATCTACTAAGTCAGCTAAAGGTCAGGGTTGACCGAAAAATACACAGACTGCCCCCATCAATATCTTATTAGACAAGATAAACATAAAGGAGTATACATATGTCTAAGTCTAGGATACATAGGATAGGTTGTAGTAAATATCTGTGTGAACCAGTACACCGTTGGTTCAAACTAACAAATTCTATAGGTGAAGCTGGCTACTGTATCAGGAAGAGAGATAAGTTTTTTGCTAGGGCATGCTGTCCTGTTTTGCTACAGAGAAACTGCTAGGGTCAGTGTTTTGAGGCTAGGGAGAGATGTGATTTTGGAACTAGGGTACAAACACCGACACCCAAGATCCCCATCACTATCATGGACACCCCTCACTTTCACTTATAGGCATTCCAACTCATTTTTACAATCACATTATTTCTTGGATTATATACTATATAGTACTTCCTGTTCATGTTCCTCCTTAGAAATATGCTTCAGTCTACTTGTCTTTTGACACATCAACAACTTTGATTCTTTTGAGGTTATAGAAAAGTAATATTAGCAACAACGCCTAGAGATATTTTAACAAAATATTTAGATGTGTGTGGGCAGGGGCAGAGCTAGGGGAGTGAGTGCACATACACATTATAGACACTGTAATTAGCTAATAATCAATGCTAGATTGGCCACCCACATTTGCAGGGAAATGGCCTCTGTTGCCTCATCATGATATGAGGTTGACCCTTGGTTCTCAATGTATATATAACAGTAGAACATAAATTAGAGTAAGTTTTAACAAATGAAAAGGCAAAGTCTACATCTGGTATTGATGGTATCCTAATAAATACTTTAATTTCATTATAGGCCTGGCCCCACTGTACCTCCCTACCCCCCTGCCATTTCCACCCCCTTCCCACCCCCCACCCCCAATGTCCTAACGTCTTCATATATTGCCTCAGTGCTCACTGGAACAACAGGTGTGTACCTGAACTCTTAGTTCCCACAGAAACAGTAAGTGTCTCCATGTGATGGGAACCCACTTACTGCCTCTACTTGGTCACTGTGCCCAGACCCATTCCCACAGAAACAATTGTATTCTTGTATTCAATTACATTATCCATCTACCCAAGACAGGACCACAATACCTAACTATCTGTCTTAACCAGACAGGACCACAATAGCTAGCCAATTAGAGGGCAGAATGACCAGAATGTTTAACCACCGGACCAGAGATGGGAGGGACCCTTCCTCCATTACCTAATCCCTTAACAAACTCTTCCTGCCTTCTTAATATTCCTCTATTCTATGTAAATTTGATTATGTAATTGCAACTTTATAAAAATCCATCTTGCTTTCTCTGAAGTTGCTGTTTCCTCTTGGAATTTAGCCTACTTCATGAGAGGTGTCAATATCAATAAATGCCTATACTTGGATTAGAGGTGGTCTGACTGAATTCTTTGAGAAAGTTCCACCACAACATGTCACAAAACCACAACGGTTTTTAGGTGGGCAAATCCCCCACCTCAACAGTTTTTGGCATCCCTGGATTTAAACCCCACCAGTGTGTTCTACCCAATGTTAGTTGGCAGTGATTGGTTCCCTAGTTCCATTTTACCGATTAAGTAAATTTAGGTTTTAAAAATGAATGTTTATTATGAAGATATAGGAAGATCAAAAATACAAACTCCTTCACACAGAGAGCTGCCAACACACACACACACATAAACACACACACACACGCAAAGGCACACACACATGCAAAGGCACACACACATGCACCCACATACACCAGGATTGAATTTCTCCCATACAATTTTTTCCTTAATATATGGCTTCTGGCAAATCCCAGCTTGAACTCCAACTCTCAGACTTCTAATGATACTCTCTTCTGACTATTCAGAGTTTACAAGTTTGTAATCATTTACAATATCCTTCACAAAAAGCAGGTAAAAATAGATACATCAGGACAGAAGTAACAGTAGGAACATATGTTTCAGTTTCATGATCATGGCAGAGAAAAAAAAATATTTTATACCTCTCTCCATCCCTAGGCCTTAATCCTTGCCATCCCCAATGTCAGCAAGTCTGTGAAGAGCTAGAGAAAAGGGACTAGCCATGGCTGATTAGTGCCCAGTTCCATAGATAGGGTGAATCAACACTGTTGCCTCATTACATAGTTAGCAAAATCAATCTATCCCTAGAATTTAAGCATGTCTTTCCTCATATTTTTTTTTTCATTTTTTCCCTTAATATTCTTGACTTTTTGTTCTTCTAGATGAATTTTATTATTTTATTTCTTGTCTTCTGGAATATCATCCAAGCCCTCCCTCCTCCTTTAAAGTGATAGATGCTAAATTTTATGTTATCCTGATTGTGGTTCCCTGGTATTTAAATGCTTTCTTCTGGGATCTTGAAGTATTTCCTCTTTGACCTGAGAGCTCTGGAATTTGGTTATAATATTCCTGGGGGGTTTCATTTTGGGACTGGTAATCCCAAGTGGTGATTGGTCATTTTTTAAAATTTCTATTTTGCTCTATAAATCCAGTATACCCGAACAGTTTCCCTTAATTATTTCTTGAAATTAGGACATCTAGGTTCTTTCTTCGATCATGCTTTCCAGACACTTGAATAATCCTTAAATATTCTCTCCTCAATCTGTTTTACCGGTCAGTTTTGATTTTTTAATGAGATATTTTGCATTTTTACATTCATTTTTTGGCTTTGTTTCTTGGTGTCTCATAGAGTTAATATTTTCCCTTGCCCAAGTCTAATTTTTATGCAATTATTTTCTTCCTTGAACTTTTGTACTTCTTTTTCCTTCAGTTAATTCCACCTTTTAGAGAGTTTTCTCCTGAGTGCAATTTTGTATGTTTTTTCCATTTGGCAAATTCTGTTTTTTTTAAGAGGTCATTTTCTTCAGTATTTTTGTGCCATTGTTTTTATCAAGCTGTTAATTCACTTTTCATAATTTTCATCCTTTTCTTTCATTTATTTATCGACTTTCCCCATTCCATTCTTATTTGATTTTGAAAATATTTTAGCTCCTTTGATAATTATTATTGCCATCATATCATCTTCATCATCATCATCATCATTATTATTAGTCATATGACTATAGATATCTATAATTTTTTCCTCTGAAAGTTGCCTATTCATATCCTTTGGCCACTTATCAACCGGGGAATGATTTTTATTCTTGTAATTTGACTAAGTCCTCTCTATATTTTAGAAATGAGGCCTTTATCAGAGACACTAATTGTAAAAATTCTTTCCCAATTTTCTGTTTCCCTCCTCGTCTCGGTGGCATTGGTTTTACTTTTGCACAAAGTTTTCAATTTAATGTAATCAAAATTATCCATTTGTATTTCATATTATTCTCTATTTCTTGCTTGGACATAAATTATTGAGGAATTATTTTAAGGTTTTTTGGAGGGTATTGTTGGGAGGGTGCAAATGAGTGCTTCCTCTTCTCTGCCATATGGCTATGCAGGCAGAACTCTGTCCTAAATCTTTTTAGTCTCCACATAGCTATTATATATATATATATATATATATATATATATATATATATATATATATATATATATATATATATATATATAATAGCTATGTGGAGACTAATATATATATATATATATACACACACACACACACACACACACACATATATATATATATATATGAATATGTATATGTGTGTTCTAATTTATGGTAAGAATGGCAATATGAAAATGATTCTCCTTGTACAAAAGTATGTCAACTGACTGGTCATTGTACAAAGTTCACACATTTAGAATGTCACTAGGTAAATTAATATTTCTAGATGGCCTAAGAAGTGTGTTGTTCTTATTGCTGTTCAGTTGTTTTAGTTGTACCTGCTTCTTTGTGACCCCATCTGAAGCTTTCTTGGCAAAGATGCCAGAGTGGTTTGACATTTCCTTCTCTATCTCATTTTACTGATGAGGGACTGAGGCAAACAGTGTTAAGTAACTTGTGCAGACTCACAAAGCTAGTAAGTGTCTGAGATCAGATTTGAATTCAGGAAGATGAGTCTTTCTGATGCCAGGTCTAGTCTTTTATCCACTCTACCCCTATCTGCTTATCATCATTTTGTCAGGAACAATGTGGAAATAAAAATCCCGTTTGTATAAGACTCAGAACTACTTGTGTTGTTTTTGCCTTTCATAGATTTCTAAAAACCAGTTATTTATCTATTGGCCAATTTATTGATACCTTTTCTATAGTATATCCATCCGCCTCTGAATGTATCTCTCCCACCATCTTCTACCTAACAAAGATATCCTTTCAAAAAGTTTTAAAAGAAAGAGTTTGAAAAGCACCTAGCAAAACTAATCAACTCATCAACTGAGTTTGACAGCATATGCAATGTTGCACATCCATTTTCTACTACTTTTGCTAAAAAAAAAAAAAACGGAGGAAATATATACTATCAACTTTTGTGCAGGGTAAAAGCATCGTAATTTTAATTATCCATCATGTATTTTTGTAGTTAAAGTGCTTTCCATGTATATGCTTAGAGCAATAGTATGCATTATTTTCCTAGTTCTGCTCACTTCACTTTGAATCAGTTGTTTGTCTGAATTCATCATATTCATTGTTTCACTTGGTTTAATGATATTGTTTCGATTATTTACCGTAATTTGTTTAGTTATTCCTCAATATATTGGAATTCATTTTGTTTTCAGTTTGCTGATCATATAGAAAGTGGTGCTGTGAAAGTTTTGATGTGTAGGGGACATTATATTCTGTCTTTGATTCTCATTTGCATTGGTTTTTCTGGGTAAAATTAAATAGTCATTTCAATCACTTTGGGCTCAAATTACTTTCCAGAATGGTTATTCTATTTTACAGTCATGCTAACTCTTTGTTTCCAACAATGAGCCTCTCTTTCTGTGGCACTTTCAATTTTAACTGCTAATGTATTTTATCAACTTTATTGATTTGCTGAGTCTAATATGAAACCTCAGATTTGTTTGGCATTGATATCATCATCATCATCTATTAGGGAATGGCTCTGGATCTAATTTGTGTTATTTACCCATATGACTTAGGCAATAGGCTACAGACTTTACCTTGGATATCAAATCCTTAACACAGTCATATGGAACAGAAATTATACTTGCTCTCTTTGGTCAAAACCAGAAGCAATGGGTGGAAGATGTAAAAATTCCATTACAGCCTGTAAGGATGAACAACAAAACTCCTAACAATTAGAACAACCCAGTAGTGCATTAGGCACTCTCAATAAGTGATGGGCTCCCTTTCCCTCGAGGTCTTCAAGCAAAGGTTAAATGATCAAACATGTTATAGTGGAATTCTTTTCACCTATGGGTTGGCCTAGATCAAAATGGTCAAACACTGTAGGTCTCATGCAGCCTACAACACTCTAGAGTACAGCCTGAACTAGGTTAAAATATGATTGGCATATATTTAAAAATAAATTAATATACACTAAAACATGGGTAATGCTACATTTTAAACATAAGTCAATTTGTAGCTTCCAGAGGTCATTATTTATGGATTAATGGCCCCAATTTCTATTTCAGTTTGATAGCTCAGGAGTAGTTGAGTGCTAAATTCCCTTCAAACTCTCAGATTCTGTTTTTTTGGGATATTCAATGAATTTTTCCTCAATGACACATCTTTTGTTCCACTGACAGGCTTATATATTGAAGAATCAATAGCTTATTCATTTCTCCAACTAGCTGGCAGAGCCTTTACCCCATTTAACTGAGGGTCACATGAAAAGATTACTGTGGGCAAACCACATGGTTATCAGGTGGATCACATTTTACCCATATAAGCAGTACAAACCCATACATGTGTGTTTCAGCAATGAAAACTGATGAATACTGTTGACAACACAGTGTGTATGTATACAACATACATTTGCATGTGTGTGAGATGTGCATGTATATATGCAAACATATACAGCTGCATATGTATTTATGGATAAACTGCAAATTTGTGTGTTATCACGTGCAGATTTATTCTGTGTATGTAAATGCTCAGATACATATATAATTTGCATATTCTCACAGATTATAAAGACCTGGAGGATGAACTCAAGAGAACTGTTTAATTATAATTCAGCTGCTAGATTGTAGATCAAGAAATAGATTATATGTTGTTAATGAGTTCTTACCTTAAATTACTTTCAACATATTATTTTAACTAGGATCATTATATATTATACCCATTCCCTTCCCCCCTCTGTATATACTTACATATCAGAAAATACTTTACTTAATATTATATATTACATACCTAAACATAGTATTTATATACCTAAATATATATTGCATATAATTTACCTAAATATTATAATTATAATAATATATTTTCACAGGAATGTCTTCAATGAATAAGGATTTCATTTTACACCTTTAGTAAAGTCACAGTTGAAGAAATACTCCACTATGTATTTTTTTTTTTAGTGTTTATATATATATTTGAAACATTTAATTTTAAGACCTCAAATTTCAGATCCATTCCCTTCCTCCCTTGTCACCCATTCCCTCTGGGAAGATAAGTAATTCAGTATGTGTTGTACATGTATAACTATGAAAAATATTACTGTAGTAGATATATTGTACAAGGCTGCTTATAATTCTCTCCCACCCATCCCATCCCCCCACCTGGTCCATTCCCTACTTGATCCTATCCCTCTTCTATAGTGGGTACTTCCAACCTCCCTTCCCTCCAGAATACCCTCCCATCCATCATCCCTCCTCTCATCCCCCTTCCCTCTATTCTGCTGCAGGTTGAGATATACCATTTAGTATGTATGTCATTCTCTCCCTGAATAAAATTCAATGAGAATGTGGTTTTGCCTTTTTGCCTTCTTATTCTTCCCCTCCCTTGCATCCACTTCCCCTTGCTTCTTCTACATGAGATAGTTTACCCTACCCTATCTCTCCCCATCTCCTCTTGCCACTTTCCTCTCTCACCTCATAATTTCACCCCTTAGGTATCATCCCTTCCCAACAAATTCAACCTATGCCCTCTATCAATGTATAACTGTAAACATATATACACACATTCACATATGTATTCATGTGACCTTATACCCTTCTTCCATTATTTTCATATTGAGAAAAGTTTTTATAAGTCATAGTTATTGTTTTTCCATGTAGGAATGTAAATAGGTTAATTTGATAAGTTCCTTTTGATTTCTTTTCCCTAATTACCTTCTCAGGTATCTCTTGCTTCTTGTGTCTGGATGTCAAATTTTCTATTCAATTCTGTTTTTTTTTTTTTCCTCAAGAATGCTTGAAAGTCCTCTATTCCACTGAATGACCATATTTTCCCCTTAAATGAAATACTCAGTTTTGCTGGGTAGGTGACCCTTGGGTTCATTCCCAGCTCTTTTGCCCTCTGGAATATCATATTCCATGCCCTTCTATCCCTCAGTGTAGATGATGCCAGGTCCTGGGCTATTCTGATTGTGTTTCCACAATATTGAAATTGTTTCTTCCTGGCTGCTTGTAGTATTTTCTCCTTGATCTGGGGATTCTGGAACCTGGCTATAATATTCCTGGGAGTTTGCTTTTTGGGATCTTTTTCAGGAGGTGATCAGTAGATTCTTTCAACCTCTATTTTGCCCTCTGGGTCTAAAACATCAGGGCAATTTTCCTTGAGAATTTCTTGAAGGGTGATTTCTAGGTTCTTTCTTTGAACATGGCTTTCAGGTAGTCCAATAATTTTTAAATTGTCTCTCCTGGATCTATTTTCCAGGTCAGTGGTTTTTCCCATGAGATATTTCACATTGCCTTCTAATCTTTCATTTGTTTGGATCTGCTTAACAGCATCTTGATTTCTCATAAAGTCACTAGCTTCCATTTGCTCCAGTCTAACTCTGAAGGAATGAATCTCCTCAGTGAGCTTTTGAGATTCTTTTTCCATCTGGCAAATTCGACTTTTTAAGGCATTCTTCTCCTCATTGCCCTTTTGGGCCTCCTTTGCCATTTGAGTTAGTCTATTTTTTAAGGTGTTGTTTTCCTCAGTCAGGCTGTTGACTCTCATTTCACACTTTTCTTGCATTCTTCTCATTTCTCTTCTCAATTTTTCCTCCACTTCTCTTATTTGATTTTTAAATTCCTTCTTAAGGTTCTCTATGGCCTTTAACCCACTCATGTTTTCCTTTGGGGCTTTTTGAGCAGGATT
Organism: Gymnobelideus leadbeateri; assembly: GCA_011680675.1. Classification (NCBI taxonomy): domain Eukaryota; kingdom Metazoa; phylum Chordata; class Mammalia; order Diprotodontia; family Petauridae; genus Gymnobelideus; species Gymnobelideus leadbeateri. The sequence continues at coordinate 252,655 of WOXC01007875.1, read as the reverse complement.
TCTTACCTCACAGTCCTCTGACTGTTCCATGCTTTGATCCTCTCTGACCCCAACATAAAAGTCTAACGTTTCATTTTTCTGTTTATTTTGTTTACTTTGCCTTGGCACGATGCCACTTAATTACTTGACTTTTGGGCTTGTTACGAGATAGGGGACTTTCGTCCCAAACGTGGGGGGGGGGGCAAATTCCCTTTCTGGCAAGCTGGAGACCCACCCCACAACCCCCCCCCCACCCAGATCACAATCCAGATCCAGGGAGGTTAAAGCAAGAGCTATTACCCCTGAGACTGATGGCTGGATCTCCCTACAGTTCTCAGGCCAGGAGCTGGAGCTGCCACTGAAAACTGCAAAATGGCATGTCTTCTCAGTGACTTCTAGACTCCAGGGGAGGAAGCCGATGCGTACCCCAAATACTGGTCCCAAAGTCCATAGGGCACTAACCTCTCACTTTGTCCTAGGCATGTCTGTGTTGACCATTCTGGAATCTCCACAGCTCCTGGTGTTCTGCGGTCCCTCCAGCTGGTTGTTGGCCTGGCCACCCTGGGGCTAAAACCGCGGGACCTGGGTTCAGCTCTCTGCGTGGTGCGGGCTGTGCTACCGGCTCCCAGAGCGCTGCACTGCCCCTTCCTGCAGGGCTGCTGGGATGTCTTCAGTGAGAGGTTAGTTTCTCTGTGTCGTTCTTTGGGTGCTGGGGCTCCAGAAGTTGTTCAGAGTACCCTTTTACATAGTTTGGAGGTAATCTGGGGGAAGAGATCCTTGGAGGTGCTGTTTCTACTCTGCCATCTTGATTCTGCCCCCTCCACTATGTATTTTCACCTGGTAAGTGGAGGTCTTCTTTTGATTGTGTCAAAAAAAAGAAAAAAAGATAAAAGCTTGCCTCTGAAGATAAACTTTTCTGATTTGGAGAAAACTGGACTACATGAGTTTTTCTATAACTAAGTTCTCAAACTTTCAAGGGTATGAGAATTATATAATCCTCGACATTAGCCTCAAGGAAAATTTGAGTTAAATTCAATGCTTAATGTAGTAACTAACTCATCCAAGGGAATAAAATCTATTTCTCTGTTCAAGTATTTTCCTTCTATTTTTCTTTATTGCCGTGATAATAGGTTTAACTTGCTAAGCTCTGATATTGGGAATAAGCCCATTAATCTATGAAGACTGAAAAAAATTGGAAAAGTGAGTTATTATTTCTAGGCAAAATAATAACTTTCTTCAAAACCTTTTTGGAGACTGCTACCTGAATAAATGATGAATTTCAGATTTTATTAAATTCTTGGAAATACACAGTTTAATGAAAATAAGGAAATCAACTGAAGTATCCTAAAACACTTTTTTAAAATGAAAAGGTCAAAAATGCTAGAAGAGACATGGGAAAATTGGGATACTAATGTACTGCTGGTGGAGTTGGGAACTGGTCCAACCATTCTGTAGAATAATTTGGAACTCTATCCAAAAGACTGTAAAACTGTTCATACTCTTTCACCTAGAAATAGGACCACTAGATCTTTATCCCTTAGAGATCAAAGAAAAGGAAAAAAAGAAAATATTTCTACAATAATATTTACAGCAGGTCATTTTTTTGTGTTGGAAAACTACTGGGAATTTTGAGGATACCCATCAAATGGAGAATATCTGAACAAGTTGCAACATATTATTGTGAGGGTGTACTATGGTGGATAGCTAAGTGATACAATGAATAGAGTTCTGGCCCTAAAGTCAAGAAGACTCCTGTTTGTGAGTGCAACACTAACCTCAGACACTTACCAGCTGTGTGACTGTGGTCAAGTCCCTTAATCTGTTTGCCTCAGTTTCCTCATCTATAAAATGAGATGCAGAAGAAAATGTTAAACTCCTCCAGAAAAAAAAAAAATAATTGCTTCTCCTCTCTTTGGAGTTTTGTTATATTGAGTATTTGTATTTTTCTAAATAATCCACTCCTTTAAGTTTTCAGTCTGGTTGGCATAAAACTGTATATAGTAGATTCTGGTAAGTATTTCTAAATTTTCTTTGTGATTTTACTGTGTTCATTAATTTTTTTTCAAATTTTTATTTTCCTTTCTATCCTGTATAATAAAGATCCTGTAAGTCTTATAATTTTGTCAATCATTTCAAAGAACTAAATTTTAATTTTTTTAGTTCCTTTACCAACTTCTGTGTTTTCTCGATTCATGACTATATCTCTTTCTTATTGAATTTAGATTATGGTTTTTGAATAGCATAGATTATTCTCTTGTTTTTGTATTTTGTTAATGTATATTCTGTGGAGTATAATGTTTCAACTAAGGAGCTCCTTAGCTTTCTGCCATCTCTCTGCCTCCCACAAATTTTGTAGTGTTATATAATCCACATCATGAAGTTTTATATAACTATTGTTTTTATAATTTTTGACATGTTCATTTTTCAAGATGTCATCATTATGTCTCAGCTTAAAGCTATATATTTAGTTTGTAGTCCATGTATTAAATGATACTTTTATTACATTATACAAAATATATTTTTCTGTTTTTTAATATTTAATTATAGTTTTTTCTATACTAATAATCCATAGTATAGGCAATATCTATTTATACATAAATATTCAATATTCAATATTCAATATTTCCCCAACTTTTGATTTAATCTCTTTTGTTTAATTTTCTGTAAGATTTGTCAATCTCTGAGAAATGGACTTTAAGGGCTCTTACTCTGTTGGGTTAATTATATTTTTGCATTTCAGGTAAGTTTTCCCTTATGAATTTAGATACTATGTCATTTGGTACCCACACACACATAAACATACACCATGTATATGTGTATGTGCATGTTTGTTTACTTATATACACACATCTCTACATCTATTTATACATGCATACTTACACATACATCTATCATCTTATTCCCCTGCATGCACATTATGATCAAGTGACACTGACCTCCTTGCTGTCCCTCTTAAAGATTCTCTCTTCGAACTCTTAATTTATAATTTCTGTTTCTTGTACCTGGAATTCTCCCCCTCCTCCATCTCCTGGACTCCTTAATTTCCTTCACGTCTAAAGAAAACCCTCCTCTTGGTGAGAAGCTTTTCCCAATACCCACCCCAGAGACCTAATTTGGGCACCCTCCTTCAAAGATTATCTCTAATTTATCCCTTCTATATCTTTTTTGTATATAGTTTTAGTTTTTTTTTCATGTTTTATTTCCTTTTAGACCATGAGTTCCTTGAGACTGGGGATTTTATTTTGTTTTTTTGTTTGTTTGGCTTTCCTTGTATCTTCAGTTTTTAGCACAGTAAGGCTAGCAAATAGTATGTGGATAATATATGTTTATTGACTTGACTTAGAATCATGGAGAATTTTATAGCCTAACAACATGCCTGGATGAGCTGCAGGAAGTGAATTCTAAACAAAAAGTAGATCAGAAGAGATAAAGGAAAAGGATTCAGGGTTCTATAAGGAGCCCAGCAGAAAAAGTGTGCCATGCCTAAGGGAAATACTTGATGACTCCAGCAAAAAAAAAAAAAAATCCATAACTTCTGAATTACTCCTTTGACACAAAATGCTGTCTAAGCTCAAGTCCACTTTTACCTGCTCTTTTTATGTACTTACTGTAAAGTTGTCAGAGCCTTTTTTACATACATGTATTTGTGGGGAAAAACTTATTTGGTACCAACTACACCACCATAGTAAATACCGATTTTTAAAAACTGATTACTTCTGGATGAATTGATGTTAAGTGATAATCATGAGAAGAAACATACCAAGAAGAATTTATGAACTATAGCACTAGAAAAATACTCCCCACTCTTTAAGGTATACAAATAGATCTAAAGGAGGACTGTCAGAGCATATATGGGTTGGGAGGAGGGGAGGAGGCAGTGGTAAGAATATCTCTAAGGCATGCACTGTGATTGCATTGATATCCTTTTATTAAAGTTTTTTTCTATGACACTTTTAATTTATTATTATTATTGCTTTTTTTTTCTTCCTGGCTATTCTGAATTTTATTTTCTTCATCACTTATGGGCTTAAAGCTTCCAAAATACCAGTTTTGAACTCCTGTTTTTCTATTTTATTTCTATTTTATTGACTTTATATGCAAAATACACTAACTTTTGTTTTTGTTTTTTTTTCCCTTTTTTTCTGTGTGGGGGGGATGCCTTATTTTTAGTAGTATTTGGTAAGTGATGGGAAGCAATTTTGGATACAATCTTAACTTGTTATATAATACATAGCAGTAATACTCTTGTGTCCCAATTCTGTGGCTCAAATCTGCCTCCTATATTTACCAATATCAGCCTCCTTCCCAACAGTCAAGCTGTATTATCTCTGGCTCTGTGTCTATACACCTCCCCTCCCCCACAAACTCTTGTTGTTAAGTAGCTCTAGTAACTTACTTATCATGATTCTCATGGAGGCATGATAGTCTCTCAAGCAAGATGGCATCCCAGTACACAAATTCCTTCCAAATATTTCATCATAAAACTTCCATATTTACCACAAGCACATACATTTGGTATTATTGTATCTTTTAATGGGACTCCCTTCACTGTGTTGGGACGAACTTCTAGGCACTGAAATAAAATCCCCACTCTGTCATCTCTCCCATAGAATATTATCTTAACAAGATATCATTAAAATCACCCTTGCTTCACTGACCCCTCATGTATTTGCTCAGTGTGTCACTCCTCTCTGTGTAGCCTACAACCCATTTACCCAATCTGACAACCACCACCTTGCAACTCTACCAACCAAAGACATTGTTTGCCCTGTAGGCAATGAGCATGTATAGTCCATGCTGTGGTTCAGTTTTGCTTCCTCTGTTTCTCCTAAATAAGTTCCACTTAAATCTTTATTCCATTTTCTACTTCATTTTATTCCTTGAATAACACTTCTTTATACTAATTTTAGCCCACAGGTCATACTTAGACCAGAATAGGGCAGGGTCTTTAAAATTCTACCAAACCGAGGAAATTAAAAATGGCCGCAGAGGGAATGAGGTCTGTGCTGTTCGTGTGTCTGGGTAATATTTGTCGCTCACCTATAGCAGAAGCAGTTTTTTAGGAAACTTGTAGCTGAGCAAAATATTTCAGATAAGTGGAGGATAGACAGTGCAGCAACATCTACATATGAAATAGGAAATCCCCCTGATTATCGAGGGCGGTCTTGCATGAAGAAACATGGCATTACCATGAATCATATTGCCAGGCAGATTACCAAAGAAGATTTCCTGACCTTTGATTATATACTATGTATGGATGAAAGCAATTTGAGAGATTTGAATAGAAAAGGTAATCAAGTTAAAAACTGCAAAGCTAAAATTGAACTTCTTGGAAGCTATGATCCACAGAAACAACTTATTATTGAAGATCCGTATTATGGAAATGAATCTGACTTTGAGACTGTATATGAGCAATGTGTGAGGTGCTGCAAAGCATTTTTGGAAAAATCTCATTAAGGCTTACACTCATTGCTAAAGGACAGCAGTGAATGACATCGACTTAAAAATGATGTATGTATATCAGTTAATGTGTTATTAAAGAGTAATAATTACTTCATTTGGAGACCAACATTGTTTCTTCAATTTATTTAGTGTTCACATATGTTCTAATATTAAAAGGCAATGAAAATCAAACATTATTTTTGAAGCAAGAATATTTGATTAAATCAATTATCAAACTAGCTAGAACTCTCAGTGTATGCCTCAGATTTTTAAAATGAATTAATTATATAATGGGACAAACTAAAATTTGCATGTGAAAACTAAGAAAACTCAACAGTCATTTATTAAAAATGTTTGCTAGAGTTTTCCTTTGAGACAGCTTCATTTATGTCTAATTGGGATCTTTAATAGGTAAAGAAAACATTTACCTTTATGTCCTAGAAGACAGTAGAAAATAACTGACGTCATTGTGAAAAGTTAAAAAAAATAAATATTTTGGTGCTTTAGCTGTTGTTTGATGGCAATACTTTAATAAAGAACAAATATTCTTTCTGTTCATTTTTACCATCTTTTAATATTTTGATTGTCTGTTAAAATAAATGTATCCCCTGCCATGGGAGTTTGTGATGTGAATTTTATATAATTGCACTCCACAGTGAGGGAATAAGGGGAAATTATTTATGTAATTATTCTTTAGGACCTGATTAATCTCTTGTCTTTATACAGGGTGTCCCAAAAGTGTTAATATTTTAAGCCATTAAAGCTGTTGGGACACCCTATATATAAGGACTTTGTTTTAAAGAAAAGTCAGTCTGTCCTTTGACTTCCATTGTCTCAGATTTTAGGTTTATAACAAATAAAGAACAAGATTTTATTATTTTATATCATTTAGACTTTTATATTATCAATTTGTGATGAATTATTTTGCTTTCAACCTCAGGTAAAACTTCAGTTATACATAGGCGTGGATAATGAAATAAACTGAACATTTCATATCAAAAGGACCAATGATTGCAGTATAATACAATATGGTTAAAATATTGTACCTATAGAAATTTGAAGTGTGTTAGAAGATTTTCTTTCATCAGTGTTTAACAGATTTGTAGGATGTGTATAATACCGCATTGAAGAGATTGTGCTTTTTAATTCATTTGGACACTTCACAAAATTTAATTGTTTTAAAAATAAACAGAAATTTGCAAAAAGAAAAAAAAATTCTACCAAACCAGAAATGTTCCAATGTGAGTTTTGTGTTGAATTGTGTTCCCTTTATCCAAGAACAAATCTAGTTAGGTGGGGAAAAGCTTAGCACAAGATGATCAAAGAAGGTTAAACACTTGGTAAAAATATGTTGGCCCAGAAACACATGACCTTTCCAAGGTATCAGGCAGTTGTGATTGCTTTATCAAGGGAATATTCAAACCAATGAAAACTTTTAGCTATCCAGTTATATTCAAAACATCTATGGAGGTCAAATTTGTTTGCAAATATGCATATATATATGTATATATATGTGCCATCACTTAGTTGTAGGTTAAGTATTATATCAACAAATGATTACAAATTCATAGAATTTGGAAGAAGAGGAAAATAGGCAAATACATTAAATTTTTGTAGGGATAATTAAATACAGGTGCAAAATGCAATGTTAAAAATATTTTCTTTGATGGGGGGGGGGGGCGGATAGGTGGCACAGTGAGTAGAGTGCCAGTCCTGGAGTCAGAAGGACCTGAGTTCAGATCTGGCCTCAGACACTTAACACACACAAACAAAAACATAACCATGTGACCTTGGGCAAGTTATTTAACCCCAATTGCACTCAAAAATATTTTCTTTGAAGTCCAAGTGACCTTTTAATTACTATAAGAGACATGGTGCCAATTAGAAATACCTGAAATATGTTAAAAGTAATTTTGTAAACAACTATCACTGCTTTTCAATCAACTAAATTAGGCTTTTTGGGGGAGTGGAGCATTTTTATTAGAAAGAATTAAATATAATAGATCTTTTCCCCTGGATATAATTAGGCCTACCATTTTATTTTATATAAAATATCATGTATGTCAGTTGTAATTTTTATTGTGAAATTGCTCACAGAAAGTTCTTGTGTGTAGCTATGTGAATTCATATTAAAGTAGATGAACTTCACTGTTCACTGACTGTTTTGATGTAGGAGAAGGAGAGAAGATTTCAACAAGATAATTGACTCCAAGTTATCAATTTCAACCCAACAAATAGCCCTAAAAGTAATGGAGATTGTTCTCAGATTTTTTTGGCCAATATAGCAAAATAATAAAAATAAAGAATTAAAATTGAGCACAAACTGAACAAGCATTTGAAATGGGAAAGAACTTTTGGGGAAAAGGTGATTCACTTCTAGAATATAAAGTACCATTCCAGTCACAAATCATAAGAAAGAATGGGATTGGAGTAAATAAAACAAATTGATATGTTGGAGAGGCAGTTCATCTACATATGTAGTTATTACTTCATGTGAAGATATATTCTCCAGTACATATTTTTTCTTCATCAGTTGGTGTTATCTTTCCATTGAGGAAAGTTCCAATTCCATTATGCCTTAGTAATTGGCATTTTTAAGTGGGTAAGTTGCTATATACCCTTATACACAAATACACATGATGTATGAATGTTTGTATATATTCATGCATGCATGCAGCATATGATCTGGGTTCATATTCCCAATATACACTGGCAGTTTAGATCCTCATATTGTGGTTGATTACTTCTCTCCTCAGGATTCTGGAGATAACCTAGAGTGGTTAGAGATGTTTTTCTATTGCTATCATCCAATATCCTCCACATAGGGTATTTCTCCAACAGTATCACCAGGTAATATTTCACTAATATCAAATCAACAATTACTGATATACTATATTTGGCTGGTTTATCATTGTATATCATTAACTGTATAATATCATTTAGCTTTTACAAAGATATTTTACTGAGAAGATACAGCATGAATCAGAGTAGAATAATGTCCAAAATGTGGCACCAACACTCCTCAACTGCCTTACTTCATGGGAAAAATGGATTCAAATTCCAAGTGGTGACAACTAACATGGCCTCCCATTAAGTTAACTTCTCGAGCAGCATAGCCAGTGGATAAATTGTTTTCTTCCTTATAAGAAAAGGTATCTTGACTCCTGGGGTATAACACTGTGAGACTACATCAAACAACTTAAAGCTGGTTGCTTATTGGGCTTGGCTCCTACAACTAATGGCAGGGTCTTCTATGGACTCCAGTTGTAGGATCTTTGGAGGCTCTTCTGACCCTTTGAAGATCATAAGATCATAATCTGGTCTGTTCTGACTCAGATAAACATTAACCTAAAATTAGGAAAGGGAGATCTATCTATCTATCTATCTATCTATCTATCTATCTATCTATCTATCTATCTATGTCATCTCAATATATATCTCAATCTATCTCTCTCTTTCTCTCTCTCTCTGTCTCTCTCTGTCTCTCTGTCTCTCTGTCTCTCTCTGTGTCTCTCTCTGTCTCTCCGTCTCTCTCTGTCTCTGTCTCTCTTTCTGTCTGTCTCTCTCTGTCTGTCTGTCTGTCTCTCTCTCTGTCTCTCTCTGTCTCTCTGTCTCTGTCTCTCTGTCTATCTCTGTCTCTCTCTCTGTCTCTCTCTCTCTGTGTGTCTCTCTCTGTCTCTCTCTCTCTGTGTCTCTCTCTGTCTCTCTCTCTGTCTCTCTCTGTCTCTCTCTGTCTCTGTCTCTCTCTGTCTCTCTCTCTCTGTCTCTCTCTATCTCTCTCTGTCTCTCTCTGTCTCTCTCTGTCTCTCTCTGTCTCTCTCTCTCTCTGTCTCTCTCTCTCTCTGTCTCTGTCTCTGTCTCTCTCTCTCTCTCTCTCTCTCTCTCTCTCTCTCTCTCTCTCTCTCTCTCTATATATATATATATATATATATATATATATATATATAAATACCATGCATTTATGGCACCAGGGCAAAGATACAAGGCAGTTAGCAATCACCAGTAAGATCCTGTCATCTCAGCCATAACTACCTCTTCCCTTTAATAGTATTTTGATTTCTCACAAACTCACTAGCTTCCATTTGTTCCAATCTAATTCTGAAGGAATGATACTCTTCAGTGAGCTTTTGAGATTCTTATGTCATTTGGCAAATTTGACTTTTTTAGGCATTCTTCTCCCCATTGGCTTTTTGAGCCTCTTTTGCCATTTGAGGTAGTCTATTTTTAAGGTTTTACTTTCTTCAGTCAGGTTGTTGACTCTCATTTCATAATTTTGTTACATCTTCTCATTTGTCTTCCCAATTTTTCCTCCACTTCTATTATTTGCTTTTCAATATCCTTCTTAAGGTCCTCTATGGCCTCTAACTAGCTCATATTTTTCTTGGAAGCTTTTTGTGCAGGAGTTCTGACTTTGGGGTATTCTTCTTGTTCCATGGTTTGATCCTTTTTGTCCCCAAAATAATAGTGTAAAGTTCGATTGTCCTGCATGCTTTGCTTCCCTTGCTTGCTCATGTTGCAATTAAATTACTTGATTTTTGAGCATTTTGCCACAGTAGAACTCTGCTACCAGAAAGGGGAGCTCTGTTCCAATTGCTGGGTTTTTCACAATTGCCAGAGCTGTTAGTTTGATGCGATCTCTGAGCCTCTACATGCTCTGCCAAGCTGGTCACACACCCCAGGACCTCCACCCTAGATAGCAATCCAGATCCAAGCATGTTAAAGCAAGGGTGGTTACCCCTCAGACTGGTTGCTTGGTCCCCCTACAATCTGCAAGCCAGAAGCTGAAGCTGCCACATGGAAGAGGCTGCACAGCTGAGGCACCTGCAGAGGGTTAAGGCCAGACCACACTCCCAAACTACTGGATCCCAAAGTGCATACTGCACAGACCTCTCACTTTGTCCTTAGTATCTATGTGTTGGTAATTGAGGAAATGGCCACAGCTGCTGGTGATGTGAAATCCCTCCAGCTGGTTGCACCTTCCTGGAAGCTAAAACCTTGTGCTTGCACAAGGCTGGGCTGGGCTCCCTTTGCCCTGCACTGGCCCCTTCCTGCTGGCCTGCTGGACTGTCTTCAGTGGGAGGTTACCTTCTCTCTGTCATTTTGTTGGTTCTGTAGCTCCAAAGTTGGTCTAGAATAAAATTTTACATGAATTGGAGGAGATGGAAGCCAGAAGCATGCAGAAGTCCGTTTTCTACTCTGCCATCTTGGCTTCAACCCCCCTCAAATTTTTTTTCAATGAAAGTTTATTTTTAAAAAATAGTTTGGAAACCACATACATACCTTTTTAACTATATAATTCTAGGTTTCAAAGTATTCTATATATAGATATGTGGACCTCTTACTGCCTTAGTTTATTGTTGTGGTTATACAGCTATACCTTGGTAGATTGTATCAGGTATTGCGATTATCACCCTTTGGTACCCAGAATTATTATATATCCTGGTTGCCAAACTTTTGGTAATAAGCCTCTCAAACTTAGGCAGGTTGGTCCTTGGATGTTACACAACTGTTGATGTAATTGAAAACATTCAAATTTCCAAGAAACTGTCTGAAGTTGTATTCTAATACGCATAGCATTTGAGACACCTGGATCATATCGACATTTCTAAGAGGCACAAGAATACGACTTTCATTGGGAAAGTGCTATATAACTATTAATTACTATAATTATAGGCTTTAAAGGATTGATAAGACACTGCCACAGGACAAGTAATGATACAGATTGGAGTCAACTGCACATGTGCTTGTGTGTGCATGGTCAGTTGCACTTTGGATTAAATACTCCCATTAATTATTTACTCCATTGCTCCATAGCAATATTTAATGATTAATTCAGAATGCTTCAAACTGTATTGAAACTGGTATTAGAAGACACACATTTGAAATATTTTGATACTGCTTAGTATAATGAATAAGTGGCAGTTTAATTTTTGATGGGTTGGTGGATATATTTTTTTTAACAAATACTGTATTAATTTCTGGCTTACATCATTCATTTGCGCCAGATTTTGAGTTACAATTTTTTCTCCATTTCCCCCCTACAAATCCCCCCAGAACAGCAGTCCCACAAGATATCCACTCATCCAATGTGCTCTCTCCCATATCTTCTCCCTTACACCCTTCGACTTTACCATTAGGGAAAGGTGAATCTCCATGCCCCAATGCCTGCACATCTTATCCCCCAATTGCATGCAAAATAGTATTAATAACAGTATTTATATATAGTTGAAACATTTAATTTTAAAACTTTGAATTTCAGATCCATTCCCTTCCTGTCTTGTCACCCACTCCCTCTGGGAAGATAAGCAATTCAGGATGTGTTGTACATATATAGCTATGCAAAACCTTACCATAGTAGATATATTGTAAAAGACTGCTTATTTCCCTCCCACCCATCCCACCCCCCACCTGGTCCTTTCCCTGCTTTGATCCTGTCCCTCTGTGAAAGTGAGTACTTCCAACCTTCTCTCCCCCCCCAGAATGCCCCCCCCTTCCATCATCCCCCCTCTGATCTCCCTCCCCGCTACTCTCCTGCAGGGTGAGATGTCCCATTTAGTATGTATGTCATTCTCTCCCTGAGCCATATTCATTGAGAATATGGTTTTGCCTTTTTGCCTCCCTGTTCTTCCCCTCCCCTTCTACACCTTCCCCTTGCTTCTTCTACATGAGATAGTTTACCCCACCCTGTCTCTCCCCATGTCCTCTTGCCACTTTTGCCTCTCACCTCTCAACTTCACCCTTTAAGTATCATCCCTTCCCACCAAATTCAACCTGTGCCCTCTATCCATGTATACCTGTAAACATATATACACACATTCACATATATATTCTTATGCCCATATACCCTTCTTCAATTATTTTCATAATGAGAATGGTTTCATCAGTCACCATTATTCTTTTTCCATGGAGGAATGTAAATAGTTCAACTTTGATAAGTTCCTTTTGATTTCTTTTCCCTGTTTACCTTCTCAAGCATCTCTTGCTTCTTGTGTCTGAATGTCAAATTTTCTATTCATCTCTGGTTTTTTCCTCAAGAATGCTTGAAAGTACTATATTCCATTGAATGACCATATTTTCCCCTGAAACAAAATACTCAGTTTTGCTGGGTTTGTGATTCTTGGTTTTAATACCAGGTCTTTTGCTTTGCAGAATATCATATTCCATGCCCTTTGATCCCTCAGTATAGAAACTGCCAGGTTCTGTGCTATTCTGATGGTGTTTCCACAATATTGAAATTTTTCTTCCTGGCTGCTTGTCGTATTTTCTCCCTGATGGAACCTGGCTATAACCTTCCTACGAGTTTCATTTTTGGGATCTTTTTTCAGGAGGTGATGCGTGGATTCTTTCATCCTCTATTTTGCCCTCTGGGTCTAAAACATCAGGTCAAATTTCCTTGAGAATTTCTTGAAGGGTGATTTCTAGGGTCTTTCTTTGATCATGGCTTTCAGGTAGTCCAATAATTTTTAAATTGTCTCTCCTGGATCTATTTTCCAGGTCAGTGGTTTTTCCCATGAGATATTTCACATTGACTTCTATTCTTTCATTTGTTTGGATCTCTTTAACAGCATCTTGATTTCTCATAAAGTCACTAGTTTCCATTTGCTCCAGTCTAACTCTGAAGGAATGTATCTCCTCAATGAGCTTTTGAGGGTCTTTTTCCATCTGGCAAATTCGGATTTTTAAGGCATTCTTCTCCTCATTGCCCTTTTGAGCCTCCTTTGCCATTTGAATTAGTCTATTTTTTAAGTTGCTATTTTCCTCAGTCAGGCTGTTGACCCTCATTTCATACTTTTCCTGCATCCTTCTCATTTCTCTTCCCCAGTTTTCCTCCACTTCTCTTATTTGGTTTTTAAAATCCTTCTTAAGGTCCTCTATGGCTTGTAACCCACTCATATTTTCATTTGGGGCTTTTCATGCAGGAGTTCTGACCTCACAGTCTTCCTCCTGTTCCATGCTTCAATCCTCTTTGCCCCCAAAATAAGAGTCAAATGTTGAATTTTTCTGTTTATTTCGTTTCCTTTGCATAGGCATGTTGCCACTTAATTACTTGATTTGGGGGCTTGTTGCCACAGTAGGACTCTGCCACCAGACAGGGGAGCTTCCGTCCCACACATTGGGGTCTTCACAACTTCCAGAGGTATTAGTTTGTTGGCCTCTGTGAAGCCTCCACATGCTCTGGCAAGCTGCATACCCACCCCAAGACATCCACCGCAGACCACAGTCCAGATCCAGGGAGGTTAAAGCAAAAGCGATTACCCTGCAAGACTGATTGCTGGATTACCCTACAGCTTGCAGGCCAGGAGCTGAAGCTGCAACTGGAGCTACAAAATGGCGTCTGTGCAGTGTCTCCTCGGCTGCTTCGCCCCCAGGGGAAGAAGCCTGACGCATTCCCCAAATACTGGTCCCAAAGTCCATAGGGCACTTACCTCTCACTTTGTCCTAGGCATGTCTGTGTTGATAATTCTGGAATCTCCACAGCTGCTGCTGTTTTGGGGTACCCTCCAGCTGCCCTGGGACTAAAACCACAGCTCATGTGTGCTGTCCTCAGTGGGAAGTTAGCCTCTCTGTCTAGTTCTGTGGGTGCTGTAGCTCCAGAAGTTGTTCAGAGTCCCCTTTTACATGATTTTGAAGTGGTGTGGAAGAGAGCACCTTGGAAGTGCTGTTTCTACTCCACCACCTTGGCTCTGCCCCCTGGTTGGTGGATATTTTAAAGTCAAGTTTATATACCCATTTTCTCCTATTACAACAGGAGCTCTTTGAGAGTAAGGGTTATCTCAATTTTCTATTTTTATACCTAGCACTTAGAATAGTATCTGGCACAGAGTGAGACTTGGATAAATTATTTTCTTATTTCATTTATGATGATATATCTGCTGGATATCATAAAATCAAGGCCTCCACCATGTAGCTTGATCCTAAATTTCACAGCTTTGTGAAATATCAGAACTGAAAGGACCTTCAGATGCCATCTTGTCCAACCTATACAAAAATAAGTATCTCTTCTAGAATGTACTTAGTAGCTTTTGCTTGAAGAAATCTGATGATTACGAAATCTATTATATTTTAAGGAAATCTATTATATTGGAAATTCTAATTGTTCAGAACACTTTTCCATTTTTCTCTACCCTAAGTCTATCTATTTGGTAATTTCCACCCACTGGAACCAAGTAGAACAAGTCTATTTCTTCTTTGTGGAAGCCTTCAAAGAGCAAATGGATAAATTACCTCCTATCAACCCTCATTTTTCTTCTTTAAACTAAAAATCTTCAATTCAGTTAAAGAAAATGACACGATACTGCGACATTTTACTATACAGATTGCTTTCTCTGGATATTTTTCTGTTTACCAATGTTTTTCTGACATTGTGGTCCTTTGAGCTGAAACATTCTAGATGTCATATAATCAGGGTAGAGTACCAACCAGAACTATTACTTCACAAGTCTTGGGCACTGTTCTTCTCTTGTGTAAAATGAAAATGAATTTGCTTTGTCACCTGCTGTATCAGACTGTTGTCTCAGAGTAAGTTTGTTTGATTAGATTTTTTTAATTGGAATACAAAACTTTAATTTTCATCTTTCTACAACTGTCAACTTTCTGGTCTCTTGAGAAAATCTTTTTCAGCTCTTCACTTGGGCAGCAATTTAGTCAACTATCCTTGGCTGCTTTGTACATTCCCTTATTCAAGTACAAGGGTGGCGGGGGGAACCCTCTAAACAAAACAGCAAAGATCATATACCTGGAACAAGTCACTACAGAGTACCTTTTTTTTTTTTTAAAGCAGTTGGGGTTAAGTAACTTGCTCAAGGTTACATGGCTAGTCATTATTTATGCGTGGGTGCTCATTTTCTGAGACTGGATCTGATCTCGGGTCATCCCAACTCCGAGGCCGGCACTCTTACTCACTGCGGCACCTAGCCGCCCCTTTAGGGCAGTTGGGGTTAAGTAACTTGCCCAAGGTTACACGGCTAGGTTTTTGTTTGTGTGGATTAAGTGTCGGAGGCCGGCTTCTAACTCAGGTCCTTCTGACTCCAGGGCCGGCTCACCGTGCCACCTAGCCGCCCCCAGAGTACCTTTTAAGTTGATATCAAGCTATTAATAATTTTTGTTTGTTTCTGGATATTCTACAAATTCTGAATCCTTCTTTGAATCTGTTTCTCTCCATATTTTTATAAGAACTATACAAGAGACTTGGCCAAATGTTTTATTAAAATATTGCTAAACTGAAAAAAAAAACATTTCCTCTTTCTACCACTATAGATGCTTAACATGTAATTTTTAATCTTTCATTCATTCGTACTATTAAATTAAAAAAATGAATGAATAAATTTGAGCTGCTCCTGAAAAGATAATGTTGGTTCTTTATGATGATCAATTTATTTGTAGACATTCATGGACTATCACTATAATAATACATTCTTAAATTTTGACGGAAATAAAAGTCAGAGTCATTGTTTATCCATCACGCCTTTGCCACATCTGCTTCATTAAATTCTCCTCTTCCTTCAACATGTAATTCAGGAACTACCATAAACATGAATCTTTCCTTGATACCCTCTGTTAATAGTTCTCCTTCTCTCAAATCATCTTGTTTTTAGCAACTTTATATTTATCTTCTTTATACATTTACATATTTACTTGTTTTGTCTACTGGTAGAATAATTTCAATCATAGCAAGAACTTTTTATCATTTATTATATTAATAGTGTCATTGATTGGCAATAGGTGATGCTTAGCAAATACTTGTAGATTGATTCCAAGCTCTACTCTCTTCACTATCTTTGAAAACTGGGAAATTTCCCTCTTTTTAACATTTGACCTTCTACAATCATTTAGTCTCTTTTCTATTCCTAATTATTTAATTATCACCATTAGTGGTTTAGCAAACACATTTTCCAGTTCTTCCAGAATCCAATGATGTAGTGCAGCTGTTGACTTGAATAATAAAGGTGTTCCCTTACTATCTCTCTATTCATGTCGGGTACCAAATTTCTTAGAAATTTTTATTCAATCCTCCCAGGTAAAATGGAATTCACTTGGCAGAAAAATAAAATGGAAGCATAATAAGAGTTGAGTAGTTTTGATTGCAATACAAGAAAGAAAAGGAGGAGGACAATAATAAATCAGATTGAGAGAAGACAAAGTTGATTTATTTTTCTCTTTGTTTCATTTTATTTTTTGGAGAAGGGGAGGCAGGGAAATTGGGAAAAAGTTGCTTTCTGAGAGGCTAAATGACTTGCTTAGTGTCTCTGAGAATGTCATCATCTCAGCTATCTCAAGTTCTAATTCTCTCTCTTTTTATAAGTGCCTTGAGAACAGAAACTGTATTTATATTATCCTTTGTAGTCCCAGTTGCCAGCAGTGCTCCAGACATAGTAGGTCTTTAATAAATATTTGCTAAATTGACATAAACATCTATACTAATCTTGGATTGATAACTTTAAGAAAAATCCCTGCTCTCCCAAGTCAGAAAAGATGGCTTTAGAAAAACTCATCAGGTTTTGATGGCAATACAAGAAAAAGAAAAAAGGACAATAATAAGCTAGACTGACAGAAAGCAAAGTGAATTAGAGGTTAAATGGCTTGCCTCAGGTCACATCATCAGCATGTTTAGAAGATAGACTTGAACCTACTTTTGTATTGGGCTCTCTTCAGACTGATGAAATCACAGAATCAGTTGAAAAAGAGGTTGGGATAGAAAGACTCTTATAGTATCAGTTCTATATAGCCCATAATTTTACAACCATCCAATACATTTTCCCCAACAATTTAGTTTTATTTTATTCAAATTTAAATTTTGTTCAGATGGATATTTTCATATTCCAAATTCGACAGGTTTAAAATATATTTTTATCCTCCTTAACCAATGAGTCAAGAGCCTAGTGTTCACTTTTAAACTACACTGTTAATTTGTTGCCAAGAGAGTAATTATTACCAGTAGTTCATTTTCTGACAGCTGGATTGCTCTTAATTATCACAGAGGATTATCATTTTTTTTTGCTTTCAACTTTAAACACACACACACACACACACACACAGAATGAACCAACATTAGTTAATCATAAAAGCTTCTTCATTAGCTCCTGAAGTTTTGAAACATTTAGATGCTAAAAGATAAGTGTAGTCATCCACAGTACTTCTGCAAGACTCCCATTCTACAAGTTTTTCTCCCTTTTTCTTTCAATCTTTAAAAATAGTCTCTATTCTGTCCAAGTAATAGGTACCAGTAGCCATTGTTAACAGACCTCTCTTTTATCTACTTCCTCCTACTCATGGTGAATAACTCCAAACCCAAAGAGCTAAGGCAATATGCACTGCTTGAAAATAGTGATGCCAAATGGAAATAGAACCTATGAGCATTAATCTCTTTTCATTACATATCCTCTTGCCTGGTGAAGACACAAAATCATTATGTCCTCCTCCCTTCTGAGCAGCCACATATATAAATCCGAGCTCTTTACTAATTTTGGGCATAACTCTCCACTCTTCCATTAGTGAACATGCAAATATTTGAGAGTCTAAACTGGGGTATAATGAAACAATAAATACAGATGCAGCAATACTTCTAATATCTCACATGCTAGAAAAAATAAGTAAAAACATGTTCTACTTTAATGCTAGGAATAATATACTTTAGCTCCAAATTATCAGAAAACTGTCTAAACAGATATTCCCCTTTATTATTAAAATTCTCATTTGAGCTTAATAGTATAATGTTCAGTTAAGTCCCTTTCATTAATTACTAAAATTCTGCCTCTTTAAATATGTTTCATTTAAATTTATAAGCAATGGTTATATTACTTTCAGGTACACTCTTTCCTTGATGTTTTATGACACATTGTAGTTTTTGCATAAATATTCATATTCTACCATAATGAAGTTAGCAACATGGATACCTTAGCTCTGGTCCTGGCTATGATACTACTTAGGTGACCTTTGGAAACTTCAGTTTTCTCACCCTACCTCTCTCCTCAAATGTGAAATGAAGATTTTAGGAAAGTTATTCTTTAAGTTTCCTTTCAGCTTTAATCTTCTATTTAAAAAAAAAAAACCTTTAGTAAATCATTCTTGTCATAGTTTCAGAAAGGAAACAGTGCTTCAGGAAGGAAAATTGTCCAACTGTGAAAGCCTCTTTGGAAAAGCTTCCCTCTCCTTTTTTTTTTTAAACTTTCTTTGCAGTTACCTTATATTATTCAATGCTTATTGAATGTGAATCAAGAACTTTGCTCCCAGTATTTCCATTCTTCAATCTAAAATCCATAAACTTGTCCAAATAATCTACTTAAAGTATATGTCTGACCATATCATTCCTCTGCTCAAGAAGTTTCAATGCCTTCCGTCAAAGATGAAATGCAGACTCCATAGCTTGGCATTTGAAGGTCTTTGCAATCTGACTCAAGCCTGCCTTTTCAAACATTTCACATTATTGTCCTTCATATATACACTCTGCACAAAATAGATTTTCCCCAAACATAACCTTTCATCTCTCTCTTTGGTGCTTCTGTACAGGCTATTCCCCATGCCTGAAATGTACTCTTTTCATTTTCACTTCTTTAAATTCTTGGCTTTCCTTAATGTTCCTGCCAGGGAATTCTTCCTACTAGAAACTTAGTTCTTTTTTTTTTAAACAAATGCTTTATTAACTTCTGTTTTACATCATTGATTTCTGCCAAATTTTGAGTTACAATCATTTCCCCCCGTTATTCCCCTACCCAACCTCCCAGAATAGCAGTCCCACAAGATATCGCTTCCTCCAATCTGCTCTCTCCCATACCTTCTCCCATACCCCCTTTGACTTTTCCATTAGAGGAAGGTGAATCTATGTGTCCCAATGCCTGCACATCTTACCTCCCGATTATAAGCAAAAGAGTATTAATAATAGTATTTATATATATTTGAAACATTTAATGTTAAGACCTCGAAATTCAGATCCATTTCCTTCCTCCCTTGTCACCCATTCCTTATGGGGAGATAGGTAATTCAGTATATGTTGTACATGTCTAGCTATGCAAAACATTACCATAGCAGATATATTGTACAAGGCTGCTTATAATCCCCTCCCACTCATCCCACCCCCCACCTGGTCCATTCCCTACATGATCCTGTCCCTCTTCTATACTGGGTACTTCCGACCTCCCCTCCCCCCAAGGATGCCCCCCCATCAATCATCCCTCCTCTCATCCCCCTTCCCCCTATTCTGCTGCAGGTTGAGATATCCCATTTACTATGTATGTCATTCTCTCCCTGAACCAAATTCAATGAGAATGTGGATTTGCCTTTTTCTTTCCCTTCCTCTTCTCCCCCTCCCTTGCAACCACTTCCCCTTGCTTCTTCTACATGAGATAGTCTTTCCCCATCTCCTCTTGCCACTTTCCTCTCTCACCTCATAATTTCATCCCTTGAGTATTCTCCCTTCCCAACAAATTCAACCTATGCCCTCTATCCATATATAACTGTAACCATATACACACACATTCACATATGTATTCATATGACCACACACTCTTCTTCCATTATTTTCATAGTGAGAAAGATATCATCAGTCACAATTATTGCTTTTCCATATAGGAATGTAAATAGTTCAACTTTGATAAGTTCCTTTTGATTTCTTTTCCTGATTACCTTCTCAGGCATCTCTTCCTTCTTGTGTCTGGATGTCAAATTTTCTACTCAATTCTGGTTTTTTCCTCAAGAATGCTTGAAAGTCCTCTATTCCACTGAATGACCATATTTTCCCCTAAAACAAAATACTCAGTTTTGCTGGGTAGGTGACCCTTGGGTTCATTCCCAGTCCTTTTGCCCTCTGGAATATCATATTCCATGCCCTTCTATCCCTCAGTGTAGAAGCTGCCAGGTCCTGGGCTATTCTGATTGTGTTTCCACAATATTGAAATTGTTTCTTCCTGGCTGCTTGTAGTATTTTCTCCTTGATCTGGGGATTCTGGAACCTGGCTATAATATTCCTGGGAGTTTTCTTTTTTTTTTAATTAATTTATTAGTTTAGTTTCAGTTAACAGGATTCAATTCCATAGTTCCTTGATTTTCAAATTTCCTTTACTTCCCTTCCCCCTCGCCACATGACAGCATATAGTCCAGTATATGATCTGATAATGCCTTCATGTTAGACATTATTCCAAATACAAAGGTGTATTGTACTAGGTGGGATGAAGGATGGTAAGGAAGAAATAAAACCAAACAATGAAAAGAACAAGATCATTTAGTTTGCTTCCATCAGGATTCAGGCTCAGTTCTTTCTAGTTACTTCTCTGGATGGTGCATTTCTCACTTTCTTGAGTCTTTCGGGATTAATTTATATCACTGCATTGCTGAAAAGAGTCCAGTCTGTCATAGTTGGTCATCACAGATATGGTATGTCTGTGACTGTATACAGATTTGTTCCGATTCTACTCTTCTCGCTCAGCATCAATTTGTATAAGTCTCTCCAGGTAATTATGAAATCCGTCACCTCTTCATTTCTTATAGCACAATAATATTCCATTATATTCATATACCACAACTTGTTTAGCCATTCCCCGATTGATGGGCACCCCTTCAGTTTCCAATTCTTTGCAGCCACAAAAAGGGCTGCTAAAAATATTTTTGTACATATGGGTCTTCCTCCCACTTCTATGATCTCTTTGCGATATAACCCTAGAAGTGATATGGCTGGGTCAAAGAGTACGAGATTATTTATAATCCTTTGGGCATAATTCCAGATTGCTCTCCAGAATGGTTGGATAAGTTCACAACTCCACCAGCAATGTATTAGTGTTCCAAATTGTCCACATCCTCTCCAGCACTTGTTACTTTCTTGTTTTGTCATCTTAGCCAATCTGACTGGAGGGATGTGGTATCTCAGAGTTGTTTTGATTTGCATTTCTCTAATTAATACTGATTTAGAGCATTTCTTCATATGCTTATAGATATCTTTAATTTCTTTCTCTGAAAATTTCCTGTTCATATCCTTTGACCACTTATCAATTGGGGAATGACTTGTATTCATATAGATTTGGCTCAATTCTCTATAAATTTTAGAGATGAGTCCTTTATCAGAGACACAAGTTGTAAAAATTCTTTCCCAATTCCCCACCTCCCTCTTGATCTTGGTTACATTGGCTTTGTTTGTACAGAAGCTTTTCAATTTAATGTAATCAAAATTATCCATTTTGCATTTTATAATGCTCTCTAATTCTTGTTTGGTCCTAAAGTCTTCCCCTCTCCACAGATCTGACAGGTAAACTATTCCTTGCTTTCCCAAATTGCTTACAGTATCATCCTTTACACCTAGATCATGCACCCATTTGGACTTCATTTGGTATATGGTGTTAGATAATGGTCTATGCCCAGTTTCTGCCATACTGTATTCCAGTTTTCCCAGCAGTTTTGTCAAATAGTGCATTCTTATCCCAAAAACTGGGGTCTTTGGGTTTATCGAACAATAGATTGCTATATTCATTAACTGCTGGGTCTCCTTTGCCTAATCTATTCCATTGATCCACTACTCTACACCTCTGCCAGTACCAAGCAGTTTTGATGACTGCTGCTGTATAATACAGATTAAGATCTGGCATAGCTAGTCCACCTTCCCTAGCGTTTCTTTTCATTAATTCCCTTGATATTCTAGACCGTTTGTTTTTCCAAATAAATATTGTTATTATTTTATCTAACTCTAGAAAGTAGTTTTTTGGTAAATTGATTGGTATGGCACTAAATATATAGTTTAATTTGGGTAAAATTGTCATTTTTATTATATTAGCTCTACCCAGCCATGAGCAATTGATATTTTTCCAACTATTTAGATCTGCTTTTATTTGTGTGAGAAGTGTTTTGTAGTTGTGATCATATAGATTCTGGGTTTGTTTTGGCAAGTAGACTCCCAAATATTTTATAATGTCTATAGTGACTTTAAATGGGATTTCTCTTTCTATCTCTTGCTATTGAGTTTCATTAGAGATGTACAGGAATGCTGAGGATTTATGCGGGTTTATTTTATATCCTGCAACTTTGCCAAATTTATTTATTGTCTCTAGTAGTTTTTTACTTGATTCTCTAGGATTCTCTAAGTATATCATCATATCATCTGTGAAGAGTGATAGCTTGGTCACTTCTTTACCTAATTTGATTCCTTTGATTTCTTTTTCTTCTCTAATTGCTACTGTTAGTGTTTCTAGTACCAGATTGAATAAGAGGGGTGATAGTGGACACCCTTGTTTCACTCCTGATCTTATTGGAAAGGCTTCTAGTTCATCCCCATTGCATATAATCCTTGCTGATGGTTTTAAATAGATGCTATCAACTATTTTGAGGAAGGCTCCATTTATTCCTATAGTTTCTAGTGTTTTTAATAGGAATGGGTGTTGTACTTTGTCAAAAGCTTTTTCTGCATCTATTGAGATGATCAACAGTTTTCCTAATATTAAACCATCCTTGCATTCCTGGAATGAATCCTACCTGATCAGAGTGTATTATTTTTGTGATAAGTTGTTGGAGTCTTTTGGCTAATATTTTATTTAGAATTTTTGCATCTAAATTCATGACGGAAATTGGTCTATAATTTTCTTTCTCTGTTTTATCTCTTCCTGATTTAGGAATCAGTACCATATTTGTGTCATAGAAAGAGTTTGGTAGGACTCCTTCGTCACTAATTTTCCCAAATAGTTTGTAGAGTATTGGACTCTTTAAATGTTTAATAGAATTCACTAGTAAACCCGTCTGGCCCTGGAGATTTTTTCCTAGGGAGTTCGTTGATGGCTTGTTTGATTTCTTTTTCTGAGATGGAGTAATTTAGGTAGTTCACTTCCTCTTCAGTTAATCTGGGCAACTTGTGATTTTGTAAATCTTCATCCATTTCACTAAGATTATCATATTTATGTGCATACAATTGGGAAAAATTGTTTCTTCCTGGCTGCTTGTAGTATTTTCTCCTTGATCTGGGGATTCTGGAATCTGGCTATAATATTCCTGGGAGTTTTCTTTTTGGGATCTTTTTCAGGAGGTGATCAGTGGATTCTTTCAACCTCTATTTTGTCCTCTGGATCTAAAACATCGGGGCAGTTTTCCTTGAGAATTTCTTGAAGGGTTATTTCTAGGTTCTTTCTTTGATCATGGCTTTCAGGTAGTCCAATAATTTTTAAATTGTCTCTCCTCGATCTATTTTCCAGTTCAGTGGTTTTTCCCATGAGGTATTTCACATTGCCTTCTAATCTTTCATTTGTTTGGATCTACTTAACAGCATCTTGATTTCTCATAAAGTCATTAGCTTCCATTTGCTCCAGTCTAACTCTGAAGGAATTAATCTCCTCAGTGAACTTTTGAGATTCTTTTTCCATCTGGCAAATTCGACTTTTTAAGGCATTCTTCTCTTCATTGCCCTTTTGGGCCTCCTTTGCCATTTGAGTTAGTCTATTTTTTAAGGTGTTGTTTTCCTCAATCAGGCTGTTGACCCTCATTTCATACTTTTCCTGAATCCTTCTCATTTCTCTTTCCAATTTTTCCTCCACTTCTCTTATTTGATTTTTAAAGTCCTTCTTAAGGTCCTCTATGGCCTGCAACCCGCTCATGTTTTCCCCTGGGGCTTTTGGAGCAGGACTTCTGACCTCACAGTCCTTTTCCTGCTCTATGCCCCCAAAATAGGAGTCTAAGGTTGCATTTTTCTGTTTCCTTTGCCTTGGCATGTTGCCACTTAATTTATTGACTTTTGGGCTTGTTGCCACACTATGGCTTTAAGGCCAGATAGAGGAATTTTCGTCCCGAACCTGTGGGGGGCAACTTCTGTTTCTGGCAAGCTGTAAACCCACCCACGACTTCCACCCTATATCACAATCCAGATCCAGGGAGATTAAAGCAAGAGCGATTACTCCCCAAGACTGATTGCTGGATCTCCCTACAAATTTGCAGGCTGGGAGCTGGGGCTGCCTCTGGAAACTACAGAATGGCATTTGTCCTCAGGGGCTTCTAGCCCCCCGGGAGGGAGCTGACGCATTCCCTAAATATGGGTCCCAAAGTCTATAGGACACTAACCACTTACTTTGTCCTAGGCAAATCTATGTTGATAATTATGGAGTCCCCACAGCTGCTGGTGTTCTGGGGTTCCTCCAGCCAGCTGCTGGGCCTGCCACCCTAGGGCTAAAACCTCGGCTCATGAGCACCCGGGCCTGGCTCGGCTTCTGGGCTCTGCATGCTGCCCGCTGCCAGGTCCCATACTGCTGCGCTGATCCTTCCTGCATTGCTGCTGGGCTGTCCTGAGTGGGAGGTTAGCTTCTCTGTGTCGTTTTGTGGGTGCTGGGGCTCCAGAAGTTGTTCAGAGTGCCCTTTTACATAGTTTGTGAGGAATCTGGGGGCAGAGTGGCTTGGAGGAGCTGTTTCTACTCCGCCATCTTGGCTCTGCCTCCTGGAAACTTAGTTCTTAATACTTTAACATTCCTAAAATTATTTTGAATTTCTTTTGGTGGGCTACTCTTCCACCTAGCAAAATACAAATTTCTTGAAGGACTGTATTTGAATTTGTATTTTCATCTCCAATGTCTAACCATGGTTTGCACACATATACATGGATGTTGCATAGTTTAAAGTTGATAACCCCACATATATTCTAGATATAGTTGATTGGGCTGAGCAGCACACTACACCAGGTGACTACTACACCTGATCTCATTATTTTTTTACTTATTACTTGAGTTATTATTTGTTGTTTTTGTTTTTGTTTTATCATTTCAGTCATTCCCAACTCTCCATGACCCCATTTGGGTTTTCCTGGCAAAGATACCAGAGTCTTTTGTTAGTTCCTTCTCCAGTTTATTTTACAGATGAGGAGATAGAGGTGAACAGGGTTTAAGAGTCTTGCCATATTAATTACCATATTACTGTATCCCAAGTTCTAAGAGTCAAAATACATATGAACTATTATCTAGGAAATTACAAGAAAAATGTGACACCTCTCTCAGTAATCATTTTGCCACAAGATCCATGCGAGTTTATGGAATATTATTTATTAAATAGACTGACAAAACTGATTTTTATCATAAGCTTTTACTTTGTTTTCCTGTATCAAGTTTCCTACTCTTCTATATGCAAATAAACTTATTGTTACTTACTATACAATTTCTGGATAATGAAACATGTGATGAAACAAAGAAATAAATAATTATTTTAAATGTTTCAACTGTAAGAAAGATGTTTGATTTCACCACTAATCATTATTACCGCTGACTTCTTCCCAATTCTGGAAACAGTTGTACCATTGAGCTGTCCAGGATGGCATCCAGTTTCACAGTAATTTTTTTAAATAATTTTTTCACAAAATAAAATCACCTTCAGAACCTCAGTAAATAAACTCCCTTAGTCTTTTCTGTCTTTGTACCTTACTCTTTCTCCAGGCAAACATTTAGAAGGATATTAAAGTCTCCCTCTTCTCATAGATTGCTCATAGATAACAGTTAAACTGTCATTCCTTGAGATTCCATTACATCTTAAAGATAAAACATATTTAAAGATGGAGTAAGTTAGATGAAACCAAATAAATCCATTAGTCATACACCTATGAATTTAAAACAGCTTTATAAAATTTAATGCACTTCAGAAAAATTGGATTTGTCATCTTTTTAATGATTTTTAATATTTGTTGTTGTTCAGACATTTACAGTCATGTTCAAATATTTGTCAGCCCATTTGCAGTTTTCCTGGCAGGGATACTGGAATGGTTTGCTATTTCCTTCTCCAGCTCATTTTACAGATAAGGAACCTGAGGCATTCAGGGTTAAATGATTTGACCAGAGTCACACAGCTAGTACTTGTATGAGAACAGATTTGAACTCAGGAAGATGAGTTTTTGTGGCTCTAAGCAGTGGTACTCTATAAGTTGTACCAGATAGATGCCCCAAACTTTAATATATTTCTTATTTAGTTTTTCTGTCATGATTTCTTTTATTCTATTTCCTGATATGATTAAAAATCAATTTAACAGTATATAATCTATCTTTCCTTCCTTTTTTCACACAGCATCTTATTCTGTTAACTATTATTTAAACACACACACACACACACACACACACACACACACACACACACTTGAATCTCCTCTAAAATTTGTGTATTCAAAAGAAATACCAAGTAGCCTACATAGATAACACTTTATAATCCAACTCCCACATTACTTGGAATATTGTTTGCATTATAGTGAAAAGGGCTGATGGCAACTGCTTAAGTGTCTTAAAAGTGAAGTGTGATTTCTCTTTCCTCAAACAGAGATTCCTTATTTTCAGTTGCTATCAGTTAATGAGAGTCATTGATTGCTTACCTGCTCACCTACAGGAAATTATGGAAACATAGGCTTTTGTTGGAAACCATTTCCTAGCAAAGTAGGAAGCTACTGCATGCAAATGTTATTTGCATAAATATGTATATGTAGATATATGTATACACCTATATGTATAAATGTATAATATATATATAATATATAATGTGTATAAATATACATGTTAAATATATCCATATAGAAAAAAATGAAGAAATGTAGCATGGACTTGTAAGATTAAACATTTGGGACAGTTTACTCATGAAATAGAATTTTAAATGTGTACCACACAGGCTCTATTCTAAGAAGTAATATAGTGGGAGCATATTCAGACATAAAATCCAAAAAGGATTATTCATGAAACATTCTGTCAAAGAAAGAGAACTTCAAAATTCTTTATTGAATGTAAGGAAATTTAATTATACAAAATTTCAAAATTATTAAGGAAACTTTCAAAATACTTGCTCTATCTATTGTTGAGGGGCAGCATAGTATATTTCAACATGATGAAATTATTGTCTAGTAAGACATGGGTTTGAATCATAGCACTGACACTTGGGGACTGTGTGAACATGAGGAAGTTATTTAACATCTCTGAGTCTTAGGTTTCAAATCGGCAAAATGAAGATAATAATATCTAGAGCACTATTCCACAGAGTTGTTTTGAAGATCAAATAGGATAAGAGATGTAAAGAGCTTAGCAAAATCTAAAGTGTCCTATGTATGTAAATTATTATTATTTCCTTTTCTCTTTATGGGTTTATATACCAATACAGTATTCTACTTGCTTTTTGCTCTAAATCTATAATTGTCTTTATTTTCCTGTAAAGTCAATCTGTCCTTTTACATTGCCAGTGAAAATCAGCTCAGTTATCATTTTATAATGAATTCTCAGAGTAAATAAAATGATATCGAAGGGCTAGAATATTATAGTATCATTGAAATCAGAATAAAGTAAATTTAAGGGCCAAAAATAAAGAAAATCATAAATTATAAAGTACACATAATTGGATAAAAGATCCCTGTATTATATTACTTTCATTTTCATTGGTCTTGCATCACCCATTTTATTTTTGATATTGGTAATTTGATTTTCTTTATTTTTTAATGAAATCAACCAATGGCTTTTTTTTTACATAAAATTTTCCGTAGTTTCATTTGTTTGTTCATTTTTTAAATTTTAATTTAATTTCTTCTTTGATTTCCAGGATTTTCATTTTGGTATTTAACTGGGTATTTCTAAATAATTATTTTCCCAGGTTTTTTTTTTTTTAGTCGCATGCCAAATTCATTGATCTGCTCTTCCTCTATTTTATTGGTCTATGTGCTAAGAGATATAAATTTTCTCCTAAGCATCCTATTAATTTGGTTTTGTTGTCTCATTGTTGCCATTATCTCTACTGAAATGAATGTTTTGGTAATTTGTTGTTTGATCCACACATTCTTTAGGATTAGATTTAGTTTCCAATTAATTGTAAATCTATCTTTCCATGGCCCTTTATTGAATGTGAATTTTCTCACATTATGGTCTCAAAAAGTGCATTTAACATTTTACTTTTTGTTTATTTGATTGTGAGATTTTTATACCCTAGTACATGGCTTTTTTTTTTTTTTTTTTGTGAACATGCCATGTCTAGCAGGGAAAAAGGTTTAATCCCAATCAATTTTCTTTAGATTCCTATGGTGGCTAAGTTTTCTAAGATTCTATTCATCTCTTTAATTTCTAATTTATTGTTTGCTTATATTTATCTAGTGCTGCGAGGCGAAAGTTGAGTTTACCAAGTAGTAGAATTTTACTATCCATTTTCCTCCTGTAATTCATTTAATTTTTCCTTTAAGAATTGGTATGCTAGGGGCGGCTAGGTGGCGCAGTGAATAGAGCGCCGGCCCTGGAATCAGAAGGACCTGAGTTCTGAGCCGGCCTCAGACACTTAATCCTCACAAACAAAAACCTAGCCGTGTAACCTTGGGCAAGTTACTTAACCCCAATTGCCCTAAAGGGGGGCTAGGTGGTGCAGTGAGTAAGAGCGCCGGCCTCGGAGTTTGGATGACCCGAGATCAGATCCAGTCTCAGAAAATGAGCACCCTCGCATAAATCAAATGACTAGCCGTGTAACCTTGAGCAAGTTACTTAACCCCAATTGCTTTAAAAAAAAAAAAAAAAGAATTGGTATGCTGTGCCACTTGGTACATATATGTATGCTTAGGTATTTTTACTTTGTTTTGCTTTTTCTCTGTGTCTTATGGAGTCATTAGCTTCCACTTGCTTACATCTTCTGGAACCCAAACTCTATCGTTGAAAATATGTCTCTCGAGGGGGCAGAGCCAAGATGGCAGAGTAGAAACAGCGCGTCCAAGCCACTCTCCCCCCAGACTACCTCCAAACTATGTAAAAGGGGACTCTGAACAATTTCTGGAGCCCCAGCACCCACAGAACGACACAGAGAAGGTAACTTCCCACTGAGGACAGCCCAGCAGCCCTGCAGGAAGGACCAGCGCAGCGCTGGCAGAACAGTGCACAGTGCATGGGGAGCCAAGCAAAGGTCTGCCTGAGTCACGGTTTTAGCCCCAGGGCGGCAGGGACAGCTGCAGGCTGCAGGGATCCCAGAACACCAGCAGCTGTGGCAATTCCAGAATTATCAACATAGACATGCCTAGGACAAAGTGGGAGGTTAGTGCCCTATGGACTTTGGGACCAGTATCTGGGAATGTGTCGGCTTCCACCCCTGGGGGCTAGAAGCCACTGAGGAGACACACAATATTGTAGTTTTCAGAGGCAGCTCCAGCTCCTGGCCTGCAAACTGAAGGGTGATTTAGCGATCAGTCTTGGGGGGGTAATCGCTCTTGCTTTAACCTCCCTGGATCTGGATTGTGATCTGGGGTTGAGGTCATGGGTGGCTTTCCAGCTTGCCAGAAACGGAAGTTGCCCCCCTCCACACATGTTCGGGACGAAAATTCCTGTCTGGCACCAGAGCCATACTGTGGTAAGAAGCCCAAAAGTCAAGTAATTAAGTGGCAACATGCCAAGGCAAAGGAAACAAATCAAACAGAAAAATGAAACTTTAGAATCCTACTTTGCGGGCAAAGAGGATCGAAGCATAGAGCGAGAGGAGGGCTGTGAGGTCAGAAGTCCTGCTTCAAAAGCCCCAGGGGAAAACATGAGCACGTTGCAGGCCAAAGAGGACCTTAAGAAGGACCTTAAAAATCAAATAAGAGAAGTGGAGGAAAAAGTGGGAAGAGAAATAAGAAGGATGCAGGAAAAGTATGAAATGAGGGGCAACAGCCTGACCGAGGAAAACAAAACCTTAAAAAATAGACTAACTCAAGTGGCAAAGGAGGCCCAAAAGTGCAATGAGGAGAAGAATGCCTTAAAAAGTCGAATTTGCCAGATGGAAAAAGAATCTCAAAAACTCACTGAGGAGATTCATTCCTTCAGAGTTAGACTGGAGCAAATGGAAGCTAATGACTTTGTGAGAAATCAAGATGCTGTTAAGCAGATACAAACAAATGAAAGATTAGAAGGCAATGTGAAATATCTCATGGGAAAAACCACTGACCTGGAAAATAGATCCAGGAGAGACAATTTAAAAATTATTGGACTACCTGAAAGCCATGATCAAAGAAAGAACCTAGAAATCAACCTTCAAGAAATTCTCAAGGAAAATTGCCCTGATGTTTTAGACCCAGAGGGCAAAATAGAGGTTGAAAGAATCCACCAATCACCTCCTGAAAAAGATCCCAAAAAGCAAACTCCCAGGAATATTATAGCCAGGTTCCAGAATCCCCAAATCAAGGAGAAAATACTACAAGCAGCCAGGAAGAAACAACTTCAATATTGTGGAAACACAATCAGAATAGCACTGGACCTGGCAACTTCTACACTGAGGGATCGAAGGGCATGGAATATGATATTCCAGAGTGCAAAAGAGCTGAGAATGAACCCAAGGGTCACCTACCCAGCAAAACTGAGTATTTTGTTTCAGGGGAAAATATGGTTATTTGGTGGAATAGAGGACTTTCAAGCATTCTTGAGGAAAAAAAAAAAACAGAGTTGAATAGAAAATTTGACATCCAGACACAAGAAGCAAGAGATGCCTGAGAAGGTAATCAGGGAAAAGGAATCAAAATGAACTTATAAAAGTTGAACTATTTACATTCCTTCATGGAAAAACAATAATTGTGACTGATGAAATCTTTCTCAGTATGAAAATAATGGAAGATTGGTGTATGGTCACATGAATACATATATGAATGTGTGCATATATGTTCACAGTTATACATGGATAGAGGGCATAGGTTGCATTTGTTGGGAAGGGAGGATACTTAAGGTATGAAATTATGAAGTGAGAGAGGAAAGTGGCAAGAGGAGATGGGGAGAGACAGGGTAGGGTAAACTATCTC
Source organism: Gymnobelideus leadbeateri (assembly GCA_011680675.1). Lineage (NCBI taxonomy): Eukaryota > Metazoa > Chordata > Mammalia > Diprotodontia > Petauridae > Gymnobelideus > Gymnobelideus leadbeateri. The sequence goes on along the minus strand of WOXC01007875.1, from coordinate 221,544 downwards.
ATGTAGAAGAAGCAAGGGGAAGTGGTTGCAAGGGAGGGGAAGAATAGGAAGGCAAAAAGGCAAAACCAAATTCTCATTGAATTTGGTTCCAGGAGAGAAGGACATACATACTAAATGGGATGTCTCAACCTGCAGCAGAATAGGGGGAAGGGGGATGAGAGGAGGGATGATGGATGGGAGGGCATTCTTGGGGGTAGGGGAGGTTGGAAGTACCCACTATAGAAGAGGGACAGGATCAAGTAGGGAATAGACCAGGTGGGGGGTGGGATGAGTGGGAAGGGATTATAAGCAGCCTTGTACAATATATCTGCTATGGTAATATTTTGCATAGCTAGACATGTACAACATATACTGAATTATTTATCTTCCCAGAGGGAATGGGTGACAAGGGAGGAAAGAAATGAATCTGAAATTCGTAGTCTTAAGATTAAATCTTTCAAATATACACATAAATACTATTATTAATACTCTTTTGCTTGTAATTAGGAGATAAGGTGTGCAGGCATTGGGACACAAAGATTCACCTTCCTCTAATGGAAAAGTCGAAGGGGGTATGGGAGAATATATGGGAGAGAGTAGATTGGAGGAAGTGATATCTTGTGGGACTGCTATTCTGGGAGGGTGGGTAGGGGAAAAACAGGGGGGGAAATAATTGTAATTCAAAATCTGGTGGAAATGAACGATGTAAAACCAAAGTTAATAAAGAATTTGTTTCAAAAAAAAGAAAATATGCCTCCTTCTAATGTGGTCTTCTAAAATCTGTACCTATGTTCAGTGTAATCTTTTCACCAGCATCAACTCAAAACCATATCTAATGAACCCACTATATAAGACTTACCTTTCTTTCATCTAAACCAAAGGAAGAGGTACATATATTCCACTTTAAACTTAATTTAAATTTTAAAGAATTATTTTTAATGAGTTTTGTACTTTCCCTCCAATTGCATAATTTTGATTATTTTTTGTTTGTTTGTTTTTGGCTTTTTGGAGGGTAATTGGGGTTAAGTAACTTGCCCAAGGTAAAACGGCTAGGTTTTTGTTTGTGTGTTCCTTAAGTGTCTGAGGCCGGATCCACACTCAGGTCCTTCTGACTCCAGGGCTGATGCTCTACTCACTGTGACACCTAGCTGCCCCTATAATTTTGATTATTAAGGAGTTATTTCCATTAGTGAAATTTGATCCTCTTTTTTGATTTGTCCATTTCTTCAACTTTGCTTCCCTCAGGTTGTTTATTATCTTTTTATAATTTCCTTGCATCTCTCTCATTTTCAAAAAAATTTTTCATCCACAATTCTCATTTGACTTTAAAAATCATTTTACTTCTTTTAAGTATTCTATTTTGGTTTGTATCAAATTCATATTTTTCTTTTGGGCTTTGCTTGTAGATTTTGTAACACCTCTTCTGGGTTTGTGTCTTGATTTTCACTGTCACCATAATAACTTTTTATGTTCAGATTCTTTTTTATAGTTTTTGGGTTTTTTTTTTCATTTTTGACCTATTTCTTGACTTTAAATTTTATGCAAAAATTGGGCTCTCTTCTCATTTTTGGGAACAGAGGACACTGTCCTATGCCTAACACTTTTTTCACATTGCCATTTTCTGAACTAGTTCTGAGGGTTTTGCAGTTTTCAGTTGTCCTAAGGTGTTACGATTTGGGGACAGGTGTAGTAGCACTGCTCTTCTGATCTACTCTCTGGTCCTTACACAGGAAGAATCAATGATTCCTTACAGTTCCAAAAAATATTGCTGCTCAAGGCCTCTACCCCTTGTGACTGCAAGTACTTCTCCTTCTACTGGAACTGTATACTATAAGTGGCAACAGACTCTGGAGTTGTCAAACAGTGTCCATTCCTGCTCTCAGTGCTAGCATAGAGGTTATCTGTAATTTCTTTCTCAGAAGTTATTGGATTCCTTTATCATCTCTAGCTTGAAAGCTCCCAAAGGTTCTACTGTCACTTTCAGTACCACCAAGTTCCAGAGCCGGTCTTTCCACCATGTGGGCTCTGGACAAATTCCTGCCCTTATGTCTAGTTTCTTCTTCTATCCTGCTAAATTTCCTTGGGTTGTAAATGTATTTCAAGTTGACATTTTGTTGACTTCAGCTCCAGAGTTCAATTTGATATGTTATTTTAAAGTTGTTTTTTTTTTTTTTGGGGGGGGGGCAGGTGAATATTAGGATATTTAGACTGTAGTGCTTCCCCTACTCATTATCTTGGATTCACTTCTGGAAGTGCTATAAACTTATACTTACTATTATCTACTATGTAGCATGGATAATAGAACCACATACATAACTCCTTTAATTCTAGAACATGATTTGCTTGGGGAAATTCTTTTTTCACTCTTCCCTCAAACTAAATTCTTATTCCTATTGATCCCAACCTTTACCACCATTTGCCTATGTAGTGTCTTCCTATTGCATCTTCTGGAACCCAAACTCTATTGTTGAAAATATGCCTCCCTCAAATATGGTCCTCTAAAATCTGTATTTATGTTCAATGTAATCTTTTCACCAGCATCAACTCAAAACAATATCTAATGAACCCTCTATCTAAGACTTTCCTTTCTTTCATCTAAACCAAAGAAAGAGGGCACATATATTCAAAGGAAAACAATTCGATTAAATGCAAGAGCAAAGTAAACCATAAGGGGAAAATAAGTCTTTCCTAAATGCAAAGGCAAACACTTTTCATATCCCACTGATAAGAAGGGGACCATCAAAAGCCTAGATAATTCACACTTTAAAAGTCTTGTTTCATATAGATTACTTCTCTGTTTCTCAGGCAGCCACTTGCAGTTTTCCTACAGAGCTTCTGATAACATATAGCCCTGAGATATCTTCTCTCCTGCTAACTCCTGCTTCTCCATATAGGTGCTGGTACTATCTGCTTGTTTTCTTCTAGATCTGCTGTTATGTTGCTTTTCTCATGATCTGCTACTGCTCTCTCCTACTTCTTTTAATTATAGCTAAGTTGCCTTTCTGTTATGGTATAACTTCTATTTGTTTTTCTTCTGATGAATTAATATTTAAGACAGCTTTTTTGTGAGTCATATCTACAATGAAACACAGTTAGCATATAAAAGTCTTTCAAGAGTTTTTTTTTTTATATTTTTTTTTTCCCTCTCTGACTGGCCCTTTTGATATTGGGTCGGTGTAAGTGAAGTTCTTCCACCCTGGTCATGTCCTTTTCAACTAGCACCAGTGCTATCCAAATTTAAATTTTTACTAGCACCACTGGGATGAGGATGAGGAGATTAGAGCCACTGACTTTTTTTTTTCACTTCTGCAGCTATATCCAAATAATAAAACAGTATACTCCTTACAGTTCCTTCTTCCTACTCTTCTTAAGTGTTCTGGAATTCATTTAACCCTGGTTTCCTTCTGACAAAAGTGTGTTCTGTGAAACTCATGATGTTCATTCCTTTTCTCTTCTTCCTAAATTATAGAGTTATGTGAAGTTAGTGTATTCCTTGATTCTGACTCACTTTCAGTTTTTTACTTTTCCACCAGCACTCAGAAAGTTCTCTACTCCTCATATTCTCATCATCTGATTTTATCATGGTTCAGATCTTTGTTCTTGTCATTTACTATCATTTTTTTCACTTTTTGCAACAACTTTATCATCTGGATCACAGCCTTCCTTTTCTAAGCAGCCCCTGGCATAATTTTTTATGATTTCAATATTCACAGTAATGGCCCTTTTAATACCCTAACATCGCAGGCCATTAACCCCATCTCTATGCCACTTGGGCTATATATTGTGATGAAATAATGATATCAGTGCCATACCTTAGCTACCAAGTTCTGAAATTTCTACCTCCAAGATGAACTCCAAAATTAACCTCTTTCATCATAATCTCTTTTCTTTATCTCTGACCTGCTGCCTTTTATTTCCTAAAACACATATCTATCTTCATCAAATCTTAGAATCACCTGAGGTAAGGTATTAACTGACTGACTCAGGTATACAGTTAGTATATTGCAAAATAATGTTTTGAATTGAGGCTTTAATGACTTCAAGGTTGACCCTGAAATATGTAGCCCTTTTAGCCTGTTGATTGCTCAAAAACATGAACAGCTGAAAAACTAGACAGCTTCATGTCACAAGCAAGAAATGTATATATAGTTCTTGATGTTTAGGCTATCTAGCTGGAATAATAATAACACTAAATAAAGTTGTTATGAAAATCAAATGAAATTACAAATATAATGCACTTTTATCACTACCACCACCCAAATTAGAAACTTTCCTCACTGCTTTTATGGAGTCAAGACCTGCTAGCATGACCATCCCAGCTTCTGAGAACTTTTTTCATTGACTTTAGAAAAGCAAGTAATGTATCCAGATAACAGTCAATAAGGGGATATTTTTTTAATTAGGGCTCTACCTGTATTTTGAGTAGGAAAGGCACTGTGAGGTGAGCTAACTAGCCAAGAGCATAATAAAAATGGAAATATTCCAAAGAAAAGCATGGTTGCCAGACCAACTTGTATTTCTCTTCCATCAGCTGTGGTAAAACTGACCATCAGACTTCATTGGTTGAACTGAGATTCCTGAATGCCACAACATTCATATTATAGTTCTTGACAACTCAATGGAATAAAGTAATTTCATATATCATTAATTTAGCATGGACTTGGCTAGGGAATCCCAATTTTCATTGGCTACACTGGTAAAGGCAAAACTAATAAACAGATGCTCTTAAGTCCCAGACAATGATGGAGAATCATGGTACAAGAAATGATGGAAAATGTTATATATCTATATATTGTGTAGCACCCAGGAAGTAAGATTATTGGGTGAAACACATATCAATAATACTTTTAGCCTTTTCTACTGGTTCCATTAACCAAATATAATCTACAGACCTCTCTCCCTCAAAATAAGATTCATTTATTTATTTAATTTCAATGAGAAAGTGAGATAACTCTTAAAAGTCAAATATGATAGCCATATTCCAGTCCTTAACCTTTTGGATCAATCTGCAACATCAGACACTCTGATAACCAATTATATATTTCAAACTGGATGTCCTATAGACATCTCAAGCACACTTCCAAAACAGAAATCAGTCTCTGTCCTTGCAAACATCTCTCTTCCAAATACCCTGTTTCTATATAGCATATTACCATCTTTCAAATCACATTGATCAACTAGGATGAGTTAGGATTATATAGGGCTATATCTCTTCTCCTTTCTTCAAGATTAAGAAGATTACTTTGCTTGTGAATCTTCCCTTCTTGGTCATTTTCTCTCCTAACACCTTTTCCTTGTCTCTGCTTATTTGCATGTTAAGTTTATTGTATTTCTACGCAGACTTATGAATGTGTTTATATTTAAGTTGCTTTGTCCAATTCAGATAGGAGTGAGGTTTATCAAATGCCCATTTTTTTCATCCCTTCCTCCATATTTGTATATTCTGACATACTATAATTAGGAAAAATGGTAAGTTCACCCTTCTTCCATCTGTCTATTCTAGTTTTTTTCCTCCTTTCACCATCCTTTCTCCTCCATTTCTTAAAACCCTCAGATTAGAATAAATACACCCCCAGGATTTTTGTAATTCTTATTTCATTTCCTCAATAGTCTTTGAAGACATTGAGGTTCTGAAGAGTGACTTGTTTCTTCTTTCCATATTAGAATGCTAGTTCATCATCATGCAGTTTTTGCTAAAAATGATAGATTATTTTAGAAGAAATTATTTCAAAAGGCAAAAAATAGTTTTGCTGACAAGATTACTCTATAAAGTTGAGTATATTTCAGCATCTAGTTCACTTCATTGCTAGATTGTTAGACTTAGAGCCAGAAAAAAAAAACTGAGTTCAAATATGGTCTCTGAAACTAGCTGTGTGATTCTGGTATGATCACAGCTTGTGTTACTATGATTTCTTCATCAATAAAACCAGAACACTAATAGCACTACATCCTAGGCTTGTGATGATAAAATGAAGTCTTTTCCATAAAGTGCTTTGCAATTCTTAAAGTGCTATATAAGTGTTAGCTATCATTGATATTAATTCTATAAGGAAAAACAATGAACATTAATGAAATATCATAGCCCACAATCTCTTCTAATTTATAGTAGAAGCTTTAAGGTATTATGTGCTACTGACTATAGTTTCTTTGTACTTGACCTACTTCATTTTGGAAGCTTGTAAGCATTTTTATTTGAGGTAGGAACTCTAAATTTTGGCTATAACATTCCTATTGCCTTTATTTTAGAGGTTACTTTCAGGAGACAGTGAGTGCCTTCTTGTATTTTTTAATTCTTGCTTTTCCCTGAAGTTCTAATAACGCATTGCCATTTTACTTTATGTTTTATTGAAATTTTGTGTCTAAGCTGTTTTTTTTTTAATTCATGAAGTATTGATTGATTCCTAAAGTATTTTTCTTTCATGTTTTTGTTATATCAGTTTTTACTTTCTATATTATATGTTATGTTGCAACTTCAAAAAGTCAGTGATATCCTTGGCCTATTTTCAATTTCACATAGTTAATTTTTAAGGAATATTTGGAATTTTCTTTTTTTAATTTTATTTTTGGAGGGCAATTGGGGTTAAGTGACTTGCCCAAGGTCACACCCCAATTGCCCTCCAAAAAGCAAAACAATTAATGATTTAGAGCATTTTAATATATTTATAGAACGCTTTGATTACTTAACCTGAAAACTGCCTATTCATATCCTTTGACCATTTCTAAAATGGGTGAGTGACTCTTCTTTAAAAATTTGATTCAGTTCATTAAATATTTGAGAAATTAGATCTTTATCAGAGAAACGGTATATTTTTTCAGTTATGATTAATAAGTGGTTATTTCCCTTCATCTTCCCTCCCCCCATATTTTCCACTCTCTTTTCCTAATTTTACCATGTCTATCCTCAAAAATATTTTGCTTCTAACTACTGCCTTCCCCAATCCATCTTATCTTCTATCCATCCCTTCCCTTCTCTTATCCACTCCCCCTCCTACATTCCTTTAGGGTACTATAGATCTCTAAACCCAATTGAATGTGCATGTTACTCCCCTTGTGAGCCAATTCTAATAAAAATAAATTTCAAGTGCTGTCCCTCACCTCCCCCACACTTCACTATAATTTACCCCATTTTATCTATTTTCCTTATCAACTGTGCATTTCTCATCATCAACTCTTAATTTTATTTTTAGACGTCATTCCATCACATTCAACTTATATTCATGCCCTTTGTCTATATGTGCTCCTTCTAAGTGCCCTAATGATGAGAGTGTTCTTAGGAGATTACAAGTATCTTCTTCTCACATAGAAATGTAAACAATTTACTTATTGAAGCCTTTATGATTTCTCTTTCCTCTTTACCTTTTATGCTTCTCTAGTGTCTTGCATTCAAAATCCAAACTTTCTGTTCCAGTCTGCTGTTTTCAACAGAAATGCTTGGAAGTCCTTCATTTCATTAAATACACATCTTTTTCCCCTGACGGATAATACTCAGTTTTGCTGTCTGGGTGATTATTGCTTGTAATCCTTGTTCCCTTAATCTCCAAAATATCATATTCTAAGTCCTCTGATCCTTTAATTTAGAATATGTTAAATATTGTGGAATCCTGTATGTGGCATTTGATTGTTTCTTTTTTTAAATTTATTTGTTTACTTTTAGTTTACAAGATTCAATTCCATAGTTCCTTGAGTTTCTAATTTCCCTTCCCTCCCTCCCCCCACCCCCCACGATGGCATATAATGCAGTATAGGATCTGCAAATACTTTCACAATAGACATTAGTCAAGTTACAAAGGCATATTATACTAAATGGGATGAAAAATGGTACAGAAGAAACGGAACCAAACAATGAAAAGAAAAAGAACAATTAGTTTGCTTCGATCATGATTCAAGCTCAGTTCTTTCTAGTTATTTCTCTGGATGTAGGCATCTCTCTCCTTCATGAGTCTTTTGGGATTGGCTTATATCACTGCATTACTGAAAAGAGTCCAGTTTGTCATAGTTGGTCATCACACATATATTGTGTCTGTGATTGTATACAAATTTCTCCTGGTTCTACTCTTCTCACTCAGCATCAATTTGTATAAGCCTCTCCAGGTAAATAAGAAAACCATCTCCTCCTCATTTCTTATAGCACAATAATATTCCATAACATTCATATACCACAACTTGTTGAGCCATTCCCCAATTGATGGGCACCCCTTTAATTTCCAATTCTTTGCAACCACGAAAAGAGCTGCTAAAAATATTTTTGTACATATGGGTCTTCCTCCCTCTTCTATGATCTCTTTGGGATATAACCCTAGAAGTGGTATTGCTGGGTCAAAGTGTATGAAATCATTTATAGCCCTTTGGGCATAATTCCAGATTGTTCTCCAGAATGGTTGAATAAGTTCACAACTCCACCAGCAATACATTAGTGTTCCAATTTGCTGACATCCTCTCTAGCATTTTTCATTTTCCTGTTTTGTCATCTCAGCCAATCTGACTGGCAAGACATGGTACCTCAGAGTTGTTTTGATTTGCATTTCTCTAATCAATAGTGATTTAGAGCATTTCTTCATATGCTTATAGATATCTTTAATTTCTTTCCCTGAAAACTGCCTGTTCATATCCTTTGACCATTTATCAATTGGGGAATTGTATTCTTATAGATTTGACTCAATTCTCTGTATATTTTAGAAATGAATCCTTTATCAGAGACATAGGCTGTAAAAATTCTTTCCCAATTTCCCACCTCTTTCTTGATCTTGGTTACATTGGCTTTGTACAGAAGCTTTTCAATTTAATGTAATCAAAATTATCCATTTTGCATTTTATAATGCTCTCTAATTCTTGTTTGGTCCTAAAGTCTTTCCCTCTCCACAAATTTGGCAGGAAAACTATTCCTTGCTTTCCCAGATTGCTTACAGTATCATCCTTTATACCTAGATCATGCACACATTTAGACTTGATTTGGGTTTATGGTGTTAGATAATTGTCTTTGCCCAGTTTCTGCCACACTGTATTCCAGTTTTCCCAGCAGTTTTTGTCAAATAGTGCATACTTATCCCAAAAACTGGGGTCTTTGGGTTTATCAAACAATAGGTTACTATACTCATTAACTGCTGGGTCTTGTGAACCCAATGTATTCCATTGATCCACTACTCTACTCCTCAGTCAGTACAAAGCAGTTTTGATGACTGCTGCTGTATAATACAGATTAAAATCTGGCATAGTCCACCTTCCCTAGCATTTCTTTTCATTAATTCCCTTGATAATCTAGACTGTTTGTTCTTCCAAATAAATTGTGTTACTATTTTGTCTAACTCTATAAAGTAGTTTTTTGGTAAATTGATTGGTATGGCACTAAATATAAATTTTAGTTTGGGTAAAATTGTCATTTTAATTATATTAGCTCAACCCAGCTAATATAATATAATGGAGGGAGGGAGAAAAATGAAATTTGAAACTCAAGGAACTATGGAATTAAATCTTCTTAATTAAAAATAAACAAATAAATAAAAAAAAACAAATGCAAAAAATAAAATTAAGGAAAATTGGGAGTACTCAGTCAAGTCCCTGCCTTTTCTCTACCATCCCCCCCACACCTATTCTATTTTTTAAGGTGTCATTTTCATCAGTATTTTTGTGCCTTCTTCATCAAAACTGTTTAACTTTTTTATCATGACTTCCTTGTTTCACTCTCTTTTCTTTTCCCAATTTTTCCTCTGTCTCTCATTTCATTAAAAAATATATTCCCTTTTGAGCTCTTCAATGAATTATTATTGGGTCTAAAACCAATTAATATTTTTTCGTTGAGGCTTTGGATATGGCAGTTTTTTAACTTTGTTGTCTTTTTCTGACTTTGTAATTTGATCTTCCCTGTCACCATAGTAATTTTTTATATTCAGGTTCTTTTTTGGTTGTTTATTCATTTTTTCTAGTCAATTTCTTGACTTTTAAGTTTACTTATTGAAGTTGTTCTCTACTCTCAGTATGGAGTGGGTACTTTGCCAAGCTTTAGTGTGTGAGTGTGCACCCACACACACATATGCACTTGCACACACCACTGTTTTTTTTTTTTTTATTGACCTTTTAATAGAAAATAGGACTTTATTTGCCAGGAAGGATGATGCCATCATACTTCTGCTGGAACCCGCGCATGGCTTCCTCTTTGCCAATTCTGTGTTTGGCCCCAATGCAGCCTGTCCTACGTTTCTTGTCTGCAATGCTGTACCCAGGCCTGCCCAGCACTACATAGAAGTCCAAGCCGTAGATGCCAATGCTCGGGTCATATTCAATCCCCAGATCGATATGCTCTTGGATCCCAAAGCCAAAGTTACCAGTGTCTGAGAAGTTATTTTTCCTTAACTCATATTCTGGCACCTTCAGCCCCTTCTCCAAAATCTATTCAGCTTTGGCCCCACGGACTGTACAGTGAACGGCGATCTTCTCATTTCTCCTGATTCCAAAAGAGCGAACAGTATAGCCAGCTTTGGAGAACACTGGGGTTTGGCCTGTGAGCTGCTCCAACACTTTGGCTGCCCGGTTCAGTCTATCTCCACTCTCCCCAACACAGATGTTTAGGCAGAGCTTACGGATTTGAAGTTCCCACATGGGGTTTTCATTTTCACCCTGATCTTGTGCCATGGTGGCAAACCGGAAGACACACCACTGTTTTTAGAGCTATTTCTGGGGGTCAAGTATTTTGTTCAGTTCTTACAAAGTAGTATGATCTAAGGAGAGATTTATTTGCTATTTTCCTGACATTTCCTCTGGTCTGTGCATGCCCACAGGCACTCTTCTACCTTGGAACTATGACCACAGTCCCTGCTTCCCTGTGACTACAATCTCTGATGTGCTAGAGATCCTCTTTGTTGGACTGTGTTCCACACTCATCCTAGTGTGATAAATCTTTCCTGCTGAACTTCTGGGCTGGAAAATTATTTTGACCTGTCCTTTTGTCAGTTCTGCAGCTCCAGAATCTGTTTGAGACATTTTTTAAAAGTTGTTTGGAAGGGAATTAGGAGAACTCAGGCAAGTCCCTGCCTTTTCTTTCCCGTGTTGGCTTTGCTTCCCTCAATTTAATTTCTAAATTAGGCCGTTATGCAAAGGTAAGGTTTTGCCTACTACTGTACTGATATATGTGGTATGTCCACCTAGAACTCTGGGTCCATGTACTGTGTTATCTTCCTTTTGATCTTTGATGTTCAAAGCACTGAATCTTAAGGGCTATTGCTGGTGTCTCAGTACAGAATGTTGGTGACTTAAGAACACCTTGGTTTTGGTTGTTCCAATTGTAATACACACTGGTGACTGCTGGCTATTCCTCATTTCCCCAATATTCCAAGGCTGGTACATACTGCTCTGAGGCTTTAGATCATCCTGAGGTCTCAAGGGAGTCATTCATCCTTATTGACTCAGGATATAGAGATTATCAAACCATATATGCTTTGGTAGGTTTGTCATTAACTTTTCTGGAGGAGCACTGTCCATTGGTTTCTGCCTGACTTTTTAGGAATCTCTGTGTCAGATGTCACTCACTTAGTTTGTCATTGGATTTCTTCATTATTATTCAGTTTGGGGTGAAATTCAGCATTTTATTAGAAGAGATGTAGACAGCTAAGCAGTCTCCTTTCCATTCAAGCAAACATTTAAGAAGGAAATTGCCATTTTTCTAATTTGTTATTACTGCTCTTCACAGTCTGTATTTCCTGCAATCTGATATATGTTATATTGACTGAATTTCACATTTCATTTCCTCCTCCTTTGTTTTGAATAGGCTGAACCCTATCCTGAAATACATTCTCTCCTCACTCCTACCCTTTTAGATCCTTAAGTTCTTTCAATGCTTGTTCCTATTCCTTTAAGGCCCCAATACTATTCATTCTCACAGTGTAAAAAGAATTTCCTTATTATCCATGATTTTTCATCATGGGTCCTTTAGAATTATATTGGATAATTTTCTTGATTAGTGTAGTTGATCACAGTTGACCATCATTACACTATTGTTTGAACTATGTACAATATTCTTCTGGTTCTGCTCACTTCACTTTGCATCAGTCTCATATGAGACTTCCTAGATTTTTTTCTGAAAGGATCCTATTCACCATTTATTACACTATATTAGTATTCCACTGCAATTTGATGCCACATCTTGTTCAGCTATTCCATAATTGATGAATATCACTTCAATTTCCAATTCTTTGTTACTGAAAAAAAGATGTTCTATAAATATACTTTCTACAAATAGTTCCTTTCCTCCCAGACTAATAGATATACAGACTAACAATGGTATTGCTGGGAAAAAGGATATGCACTTTTTTATAGCCCTTTAGGGCATATTTCCAAATTGTTCTCCAGAATAGCTGGACCAGTTCATAACTCACCAACAGTGAATTATTGTACCTATTTTTCCACATCATCAACAGCATATGTCATTTTTCCTTTTATGTCATGGTAGCCAATCTAATAGGTATGAGGGAGTATCTCAGAGTTCCTTTGACCATTAATTAATTGGGGAACAACTTTTATTTTTATAGATGTGTTTCAATGTTCTTAATATTTTAGAAATAAGAAAGATGCCATAAAATAATTTCCCCATTTTCCTGCTTTCCTTCTAATATCAGCTTCACTGATTTTGTCTTTGCAAAAATTTTAAATTTCACATACATAAAATTGTTCATTTCATCTTTTTTGTCCTCTTTATCACTTGGTTGGCCATGAAATCTTCCTTTATCCATAAATCTGACATGTTAAGTTTGCCATGCCACCCTAATTTACTCATGAAATCACCTTTATTGGTTAAATAATTTTCTCATTTTAAGTTGTCATGTGAAATATTGGCTTTCAAGATGTTAGACTAGAGATTTTCAATGAATATAGACAATGTAATGATTTACCTCAGTCCTAAAAATTGTAGTGACTCAAGTAATTAAGAGCTTTTCCATTAAAGAGATAAAGACAAATCTTGGTGATTGTCTAATTTATGGATAAGAAATAATCTTCTAAATTTTCTTTTTATAGGGAAATAATAGAAATGCCTTTTTTTGTTTTTGCTTTTTTGGAGGGGCAGCTGGGTTTAAGTGACTTGCCCAAGGTCACATAGCTACTAAGTTTTGAGTGTCTGAGGCCAGATTTGAACTCAAGTCCTCCTGAATCTAGGGCTAGTGCTCTATTCACTGCACCACCTAGCTTCCCCAATAATAGGAACTTCTAATGAAACCCTGCAATGTATACTGCATGGTCAACATATTTAAATTTCCACGGAGTTTGAAGGAAGTACTCTTTTGGGATTCAAAGGATGGGAATATCCAAAGGAATATTCACTCCCCAAAAACTCATTGGCCATTTGCTTAATAATTGAGAAACATTTGTTAAATACTACTATGTGCAGGTAATTTGCTAAGCATTGTGATACAAAAAGAGGCAAAAGATATGTCCTGACTCCAAGGTATTTATAATTGAATGAGGGAAGGAAAAAACGGACATTTTTTTTTTTTTTTACATTTTACAACTTTCCACTTGAGCTGTGATCCAGTGACACTGGCATCAATGCTGTTCCTCTAACAAGACATTCCATCTACTGACTTCAAGCGTTTTCATTTGTTGTCTCCAATATCTAGAATGTTTGGCCTCCTCATCCCCACCTCCTGGCTTCTTCCATGTTCTCACAAAAATCCAACCTTCTGCAGAAAGTCTTTCCCAATACTCTTTAGCTATAGTAACTTACCTCTGTTTATTACTTCCAATCAATGTATCCTGTATATAACTAGTGGGTATATAATTCTATGCATATTGGCTCCCACACTATATTATGAGCTCCTTGAGAACAGGGACTGCATTTTAATTTTCCTTTTAATACCATTGCTTAGCAAATAGTAGGCACTTAATACATGAATACTGACTGACTGGGGAAAGAATACATTCTGGACATGGAATATAGCCAAAACAAAGGCAAAGAAAGTGGATATGGAGGAAGGATCTTATATAAAGAATAGTGAATAGGCCAGTATGGCTGGACCAAAGAGTGTGAAGAGGGAAATAAAGTATTAGAAGAAAGGTAGATAGCATATAGGTTTTGAAGAACTTTAAATGTCAAGTAAAGGAGTTTATATTTGATTTTTGAGTAATGGTAGTCACATGATGAGGTCCATACTTCAGCAAAATTTCTTTGGCAGCTGTGTAGAGAGGTATAAGGCAGTGAAAACCAAATAGGGAATTATGGTCATAGTAGAAGAAAACTGCCTACTGTTTCATCCAAAGAATTCATTACAGAGTGCCTAGCCTGTGTCCATTCTCAAATATGAACATTTTTCAAGGAAAGGGCAAATGATGATGTTACAATTTTGTCTTAAATAACTATGAGAAAAAGGAGGATGTGGAAAATACTCAAATTTATACTATATGATTTATGAATTATTATTAATGGTCTGGCTAAAAACATTATAGTATTATAACCACTTTTCATATCTCCATACCCTGACTGGCACTTACTCTGTGTGCCATCAATTTACCCCTATATGAAGGTCCGTACTGCTTTATGATGGTGTTACTTATGGAAACTCACAAACATGATATATTTCTTTTTAGTCTCTTGCCTCCCCCTGCCATGGGGAGTCTGTTCCTTCAGGAAATCATCTGTTTTCACAAGCTATAAAACCATATTACTATATTTTAGATTGCAGATTCAAGTTTGTTTCACAATTTTATTTATCCTCTTTACCATCATGTTGTTCAAATCATATCTCTCCACTAGCCTAACCCAATCTGAAAGCCAAACCAAAAGAAACAACTATAATTCAGAACAACTATAATTCAACTTTAATTATCTCAGGACAATTGTAAAATTTTGTTTTGCTTTGTCATTTTGTCATTGTCAAAACAATAATGGTACCCACCAAAAATGTACCCCCCCCCACCTTTACTTTTAAGGCTATGATTTTCAGTCTCACTGTTTCTCTATATGCAAGCACTATGCTACTGTTTCCATATTAAACCCATATCTGGAGCAATTAAAATCCTTTTAATATTATACACAGACATACTTAAATCAACATCAAAGTTACCCATGAGAGATCTGCAGACTTCCAATAGACAACAGTTGATCCTTTGCAACTTAGTTCAATTATCTTTGGAGCACCCCTTTACAAATCCAGAGTATAGGTCCCCTTCCTGACCATTCAAGCAACTGGTTTTCTGAATGAAACTCCAAGCAACAAAGACCACTCTGAATACTCGTGAGCAGTCAAGAAAACACTGAATTAAGATGAAATAGCAAATATACATGCTTAACTAGGAGAAATACATATATATATATATATATATATATATATATATATATATATATATATATATATATATGCACACATACATATATAAGATACATATAGATATGCAGATATACACACATATACATATACATACACACATATATATATATGATATAACCAACATGTATCTACTCGTATCAGAATATTTCACCAATAATGCCAACTTAAATGTTCCCCTTGGGATTTTGGCCCGGTATTAAAAACAAAAAAGCAACACTACCAAAAACAATTATGATTTGCATTCTTCATCCTATATTGTCTAGTTAAAGACAATTTTCTTTTGCCTATGTAAAAATGGATTAAGGCTATCCATGAAAGCAAGCAGATGTCCATGTCCTTAAAAGGAGAAAAAAAGAAGTCAGTGTAGGCTTAAAGGAACTCATACATAATACCTAATGAAGATCATGCAAACAGTCAAAAGAAATTTAGTATGCTATTATTCTATTGTTTCCCCTCTATATTCCTTCTCAGTTTAGCTTCCATAGAGACTGTGATGGTTCAGGAACTCTGCATCATTTTCCCATGGCATTTGCTTGTGTTCCTTTTGGGTAAGCATATGGGAAGAAGTAGAAGGAGGTGGGAAGGTCTGGTAGGAAAAAAGTCATATTGGCAAATACAGAACTGATGGGAATTTGCTAGATTTTTTAATTGGCTTACTGATTTTGTAAAACTCAGTATATGTTTAATTATAAGGAATTTCTCAGTTGGGAAAACAACAAATTATTGGTCCTATGTAAGAATACCAAAGATTTGGTGGGGGGGTGTTAAGGTGTTTTCTTGGGTGTCCTAGTGTGTCTGTTATTTTTATCTATCTAAACAAAGCTAATGATCACCTTTTTTTCAGGAACTGTGGACACTTTTCAATAAATTGAAGTAAATATAATGTTATCATCTGCCTCAAATGACTTTTTAATGATATTTAAATTTAGTAAAAAGTAATATGTTTAGGCTTAATTGTGATCTTATGGATAGTGGGAAAGTGTCTGGTACAGTACAAATAATAATAATTTGAAATTGAAGGAACTGGGTTCATATCCTGATTATGATATTTACTACTTGTGTGACTTTGGGCAAATCACTTCAGATTACAGGATCTCAGCTCCCCATTTTTAAAATAAAATATCTGGACAAGACTGCTTCAAAGGTTAATTCCACTTTGCAATCTATAATTCTATGAACTCAGTAAACAAAATCTTCCCCCCCTGTAATTTATAATCTTTGAGGAGTCCGAGAGTTTAAGGGACTTGATAGGGGTCATGGAACCAAATTCTATCAGAAATAGAACTTGAACCCAGGTCTTTATCTACTTCTCCATCTACTTCTTTCAGCATGTAATGGCTCCCAAAGAACTTACACAATATAACAATGCCACTCTGTCAAGAAAAAAAAAAAAAAAAAATATATATATATATATATATATATATATATATATATATATATATATATATATATGACTTTTCCCATTTCCAGTAGTATCAGATATAGGAAAGAGGACATGGGTCAATATTAATAGGGTCTCTGAGTATTTGTATACCTTTAATTTATCTTTCCTTTCTGAAGCTCAAGGTGGCATTCACAGCAAGGAACATCTGTGGCCCATTTTATATACTATTCTATATTGGTAAGAAAGAAATGGTGCAATATATACTGTATAGAAGAGGGCATAATGAATACAAGGTTATATTTTTCCTCATATTCTCAAAGATCAAAATGATCTATTGGAAGGAGGAAATACCTAGCTATGGTAATGCAATAACCCCAGTTAAGACATGAGCAAAGGTAGTAGACACTATGAGAAATGTGATAAAAAAGATAAGTGCACAAAAGAAAGTCTAAAGACAAAATAACATATATAAAAAAGCCATGAGATGTAAAATCACTGGATCTATGCCAGATATGTAGTAAACATGCCTTATGCACACAGACTATCCCATTAGTTACAGGTCTTGAGTGTAAGGAACACTCAAAAAGATCAACTGGCTCTGTAAAATTGGAAATGCACAATGGAATGTACTCTAAGACCTGGGGAACACAATGATTGCATTTGTTCCTGCTTGCTTGCAGGTACTTGATATAGCCCATCTGTCTCTAACAGATGCCTTGTGGTTCATTGGTGACAACAAATCTGTGGGAGGCAAAAATGATGTTCGTTCCAAAAAGACCAACAGGAAAGATGCCAGTGCCACCTTGCCAAACCTCCACTAACTTTACTCAATAGCCTTGCAATCATGTTAGGTACCTTAATTTACCCAGAAAGCTTCTGAGAATTTGGCTAGGTTTCCAGATTAAAATAAATAATTTTGATATGTTTCTGATGAAAGTGAACAGATCAGATTTTCTTTCTTAAGCTTTCAAAATGTTGGCCATTGTTACCAACTTTTCATTAAATACCACATATCACTAACGGTTTTCATAAAGAAATGTTATTTGGTTACCAGTATTAATTAATTTTAATACCAAAATATATCATAATCATCTTTAAAACTCAACATTTTTTTAAAATTTTACTTCAACTATCACAATAAAAGCAAAGGGAAAAAAGTAATAGTGACAATCTAGCTCTGAAAGAATGTAGAATAAAGGGGTATAATGAAGGGGCAGCAGTCATGAATCACATATGTGGAAGTAACCATTGGTATATTTCCAGGTGAAATAAGAAAAAATTTTAAAAAGATCAAACAGGGAGGAGGGGTCAAAGAGATGAGATTTTGGAGGAATTATGTGCCAGAGGTAGAGTAATCATTAAATTTACAGGAAAAGAAAACAAGAGTAGTAAGGTAATATCTTTATACATTAACATTGGGGAGCATTATTAATTAAAGCATTCACTCAACACTTCTCTGCACCAGTCTCTGTGATTTGTCATGGTACACACATTAAAACACTAGCTTAATATACAGGACTCTAAAAATTTCTGACTGCTACAGAGATTCTACAGATATACTCCATCCTTGTCCTACCCCAGCTCTCCTGTTGCCACAATAGTAGACATTAACTTGACCCAGCCGTGTGAAGAGTAGAGATATGTATGGGGGTGCAGCAGTGGGGTTGTTGGCTTCATTTTGCCTGCTATAGCAACTAGGTTAAAATGACATAAACACCATAATTCTCACCCTTTTCTCCCTAAACCCTGCAAAAAAGCAATATATAGGGATTCATCTCAACAAATGGAAATAAGAACAAAGAGAATGAGAGTTAGGAGCCAGTCTGTGTGGTTTTATGGTGACACAAATAAAAGGGCTGGACCAGACCTTTCCCACAAAATCTTCTTAGGGTAGGGACTGAAGTGCAAGGGTAAGTTAAGGATAAGTAAGTAATTAAGTAAGTAAGAATGAAGGGTAAGTGAAAAATAAATTCCTCAATGTGGGAAGCAGGTGAGAAGCATTTTAGTTAACATCAAGGGGAAAATTCTTCATCAAAGGGGTAGTAGTAATGAAGTGATCTGAAGGGGAATTTAAGGAAAAGATTAAAGCAACCAAAGATTTCATTAGGGGAAAAATAATTCAGTTAAAAATGCAAATCACAATCAGATGAATCTACAGAGATGATATGAAAAATTAAAGGGAGGTCTAATATCAACATATTTGAAAGCATCTGAGAGAAAATTATTCTCTCTGTAGTATGTATGCTTCTCTCACTCAATAGATAAATAGAGAGTATACATATATACTCAAGACAAAGACAAAGAAAATTAAACCAATACCCTATAAATTTCCAAGAGAGCATAGAACCACAGCAGGATTTGTAAAATTGGTCAAAATTATTTGGCTAAATAGTTCAAGAAATTAGGTGGGAATAAAATAACAAACTATGTGGCCTGCACATCCAAAATAATTGGCATAATAGGAGAGTGGGGAGGGAGAGAGGGAGAAGAGGAGGGAGAGTGGGAGAAGGGGAGGGAGAGAAGAAAAGAGAGAGAGAGAGAGACAGAGAGAGAGAGAGAGAGAGAGAGAGAGAGAGAGGGCTCACAAATGATTGGGAATACAAATTTACCAAGAGTATGACAATCTGAATGGTGAGAAACAAAACTGCATAATATTTTTTTAAAAGTTGCTTCCATAAAATAAAAACTCATTTGCCCCAAATACAGGATGTTTAGAGACCACTTAAGAATAACAGACCTGGGGGCGGAGCCAAGACAGCGGAGTAGAAACAGCATTTCCAATGTGCTCTGCCCCACACAAATTTCAAACAATGTGAAAGGGGACTCCGAACAACTTCTGGAGCCCCAGCACTCACAAAACGGCACAGAGAAGCTAACCTCCTGCTGAGGACAGCCCAGCAGCCCTGCAGGGAGCTGCCAGCACAGTGCTCTGAGAGCAGGCAGCACAGTGCTCTTAGAGCAGGCAGCACAGCACGCTGGGAACAACAGCACAGCCCACAGAGCCGAGCCCAGGTCCATGGTTTTTAGCCCCAGGGCGGCAAGGCCTTCAGCTCACTGGAGGGACCCCAGAACGCCAGCAATTTTGGCAATTCTAGAATTATCAGCACAAATATGCCTAGAACAAAGTGAGAGGTTAGTGCCCTATGGACTTTGGGACCAGTATTTGGGGAAGGCATGGCTTCCTCCCCTGGGGGTGAAAAGCTGCTGAAGAAACAGCTGCACAGAAGCCATTTTGCAGGTTCAGTAGTGGCTCTAGATCCTGGTCTGCGAACGGTAGGGAGATCCAGCAATCAGTCTGGGGGTTAAATGCTCTTGCTTTAAACTGCCTGGATCTGGATTGTGGTCTGGGGGGGAAGTTTGGGGTGGGTATCCAATTTGCCAGAGTGGGTGGAGGCTTTACAGAGGCCACCCAACTGGGGGAAGTTGTGAAGATCCCACGTTTGGGCGGAAGCTCCCCTGAGTGGTGGCAGAGTCCTACTGTGGCAACAAGCCCAATAATCAAGTAATTAAGTGGCAACATGCCTAGGCAAATGAAACAAAATAAACAGAAAAGTTCAACATTGGACTCCTATTTTAGGGGCAAAGAGGCTCAAAGCATGGAGGAGCACTGTGAGGTCAGAGCTCCTGCACCAAAAGCCCCAAATGAAAATACAAGCTGGCTACAGGCCATAGAGAACCTTAAGAAGCAGATAAGAGAAGTGGGGGAAAATTTGGGAAGAGCAATGAAAAATATGCAAGAAAAGTATGAAATGGCAGTCAACAGCCTGACTGAGGAAAATAACACCTTAAAAATAGACTAACTCAAATGGCAAAAGAGGCTCAGAAAGGCAATGAAGAGAAGAATGCCTTAAAAAGTCGAATTTGCCAGATGGAAAAAGAATCTCAAAAGCTCACTGAGGAGATTCATTCCTTCAGAGTTAGACTGGAGCAAATGGATGCTAATGACTTTATGAGAAATCAAGATACTATTCAACAAATCCAAACAAATGAAAGAATAGAAGGCAATGTGAAATTTCTCATGGGAAAAAACATTGACCTGGAAAATAGGTCCAGGAGAGATAATTTAAAAATTATTGGACTACCTGAAAGCCATGATCAAAGAAAGAACCTAGAAATCATCCTTCAAGAAATTCTCAAGGAAAATTGCCCTGATGTTTTAGACCCAGAGGGCAAAATAGAGGTTGAAAGAATCCACCAATCACCTCCTGAAAAAGATCCCAAAAAGAAAACTCCTAGGAATATTATAACCAGGCTCCAGAACTCCCAGATCAAGGAGAGAATACTCCAAGCAGCCAGGAAGAAACAATTTCAATATTGTTTGAACACAATCAGAATAGCCTAGGACCTGGCAGATTCTACACTGAGGGATCAAAAGGCATGGAATATGATATGCCAGAGGGCAAAAGAGCTGGGACTGAACCCAAGGGTCACCTATCCAGCAAAACTGAGTATCTTGTTTCAGGGGAACATATGGTCATTCAGTGGAATAGAGGAATTTCAAGCATTCTTGAGGAAAAAACCAGAGTTGAATAGAAAATTTGACATTTAGACGCAAGAAGCAAGAGATGCTTGAGAAGGTAATCAAGGAAAAGAAATCAAAAAGAAATGATCAAAGTTGGACTATTTACATTCCTACATGGAACAACAATAAGTTCTGTGTTTGATGAAACCTTTCTCATTTTGAAAATAATTGAAGAAGGGTACATGCCATATGTTCACAGGTATACATGGATAGAAGGCACAGGTTGAATTTGATGGGAAGGGATGATTCTTTTTTTTTGGAGGGCAATTGGGGTTGGGTGACTTGCCCAGGGTCACGTGGCTGGGTTTTTGTTTGTGTGTTGGGTGTCTGGGGCCAGATCTGAGCTCAGGTCCTTCTGGCTCCGGGGCTGGGGCTCTGCTCGTTGCGCCACCTAGCCGCCCCAAGGCAGGGATGATTCTTAAGGGGTGAAGTCAAGAGATGAGAGAGGACAGTGGCAAGAGGAGATGGAGAGAGACAGGGTAGGGTAAACTATCTCATGTAGAAGAGGCAAGGAGAAGGAGTTACAGGGGAGGGGAAGAACAGGAAGGCAAAAAGGCAAAAGCATATTCTCATTGAAGTTGGCTCAAGGAGCGAATCACATACATACTAAATGGAATATCTTACCCTCACTCACTCTCCTGAGTAGGGGAAAGGGGGATGCGAGGGGAGATGATGGAGGGGAGGGCATTCTGTGGGGAGGGGAGGTTGGAAGTACACACTATCAAAGAGGGACAGGATCAAAGTAGGGAAAGGACCAGGTGGGAGGTGAGACGGATGGGAGGGAAATATAAGCAGTCTTTTACAATATATATACTATGGTAATGTTTTGCATAGCTATACATGTACAACACATACTGAATTGCTTATCTTCTCAGAGGGAATGGGTGACAAGGGAGGAAGGGAATGGATCTGAAAATTGAAGTTTTAAAATAAAATGTTTCACAAGATGTCCAGGCATTGGGGCTCAGAGATTCACTTTGCCCTAATGGCAAAGTCGAAGGGGATATGGGAGAAGATTTGGGAGAGAGGAGATTGGATGAGGGGATATCTAGTGGGACTGCTATTCTGGGGTGGTGGGTAGGGAAAAATGGGGGGAAATGTAACTCAATCTGGTGGAAATGAATGATGTAAACCAGAAGTTAATAAAGCATTTTTTTAATTTAAAAAAAATTAAAAAAAATAAATGATAGCTGTTAAAAAAAAATAAAAGAATAACAGACCTTCCAGAAAAGCATGGCAAATTTTAAATGATCACTGTATTGCAGGAAATAACTCAAGAAAGCTGTCTAAAACATCTCAATAAAAAAATAAAGCAAAAGAATCTGCAGATAGCTTCAAGACAACAAAAAGCAGAAACAAAACTAGGTTTCAAATCATAAAACATCAAAAAGAATGCACTTAACAATTACAAAGGCTAGGGACAGGATCAAAGTAGGGAATGGACCAGGTTGGGGGTGGGATGGATGGGAGGGAAATATAAGCAACCTTTTACAATATATCTACTATGGTAATGTTTTGCATAGATAAACATATACAACACATACTGAATTCCTTATCTTCCCAGAGGGAGTAGGTGACAAGGGAAGAAGGGAATGGATCTGAAATTCGAAGTTTTAAAATTAAATGTTTCAAATGTATATAAATACTATTATTAATACTATTTTGCGTGTAATTGGGAGATAAGATGTGCAGGCATTGGGACATAGAGATTCACCTTGCCCTTAAGGCAAAGTCGAAGTAGGTATGGAAGAAGATATGGGAGAGAGCAGATTGGATGAGAGGATATCTTGTGGGACTTCTATTCTGGGGTGGTGGGTAGGGGAAAAATGGGGAAAAATTGTAACTCAAAAGCTGGCTTAAATGAATGATGTAAACCAGAAGTTGATAAAGCATTTGTTAAAATAAAAAAAAAAAACAATTACAAAGGCAGACAACTAATTCCTCAAGATATAGGAGAAAGGGAGCTCACTTTGTGAAGTGTTGTGTGATTTGACTAGGCGAGACTCTGGGCAGCCATTGAGAGCCCCCTGGCTTTGAAAAACGCAGATGTTGATCCTTCTGTCTCTGGTAACTGACTAGGTATGGATGTAATGGTTGGACAGTTGGAAGCCTTTCTCCTTGAAATGTTTCTCTGTCTTGTAACTTCTGCTTGTGACCTGTCCGTATATTCTGAAGTTTGCGGTGATGACCTTTTCCCCTGAACTAGGTAAATGATATGTTTGATTGATTAAAAGATTAACACCCCCCCCCAATAAAAAGATGTTGGAGAAAGTTCTTCAAATATAAAGTAAAGAAATTTCAGATAACATAGATAATTCTCCATTTAAAATAAAATGCAAAAAAATGGAATAATACATTCTAGGGAAAAAAAGTGAGATCAAAATGCAAAACAAAATTATATACATTGCAAACCTTAGTCTGATCAACAGTGTCAAATGGATATTCAATAAGAGAAGTTACAAAAAATAAAATAGAGGGGTGGATAGGTTGTGCAATGAAGAGAGCACCAGCCCTGGAGTCAGCAGGACCTGAATTCAAATCCGGCCTCAGACACTTAATACTTACTAGCCATGTAATCGTGAGCAAGTCACTTAATCACAAAAAAATTACATAAAATAGTATCATACATGATCGTACTATTAAAAAACCATTAAAAAATGCTTCAAGAAAGGCAAATACATAAAAATAGCAACATGGTAAAAGAGAACAAAATTTCCATTCCCACTAGAAAAAAAAGAAAACATTTCAGAAAGAGATAACTACTGAGTTAAAAATAATAACAACAGAGTAACTGTTAGGAGATCTATATTTGAAGTAGAAAGAAAGGTCAATGATAGAAATGGAATTTAAAGAAATAAAAGAAGACAAGTAATTGTAGGGAAGCAGGCCTGAAACAAAATAGACTAAACCCCATAAACCCCATACATGTGAATCAGAGGGACTAAATTCCATAATAGGAAGAAATATGAAAAGGGAAAGACCATATAAAGTATATAGGGAGACATATGATAACTTAATTATAGTGAACAAAAGTTAAAAAAAAGACAAAATGATTTTTGTAGTCTCTTAGGGGAAAAATACTATAAGATAATTAGCAAAGGAATGACTTGAAATAGAGGAAAGGAAAGAGGAGGTTTCAACTTCATAGAGGAGGAGATCATACTGAAAATGCATTATTATGGTAAAGGGATACATTTTATAATATGAGATGGGGCATGTTGTGAATATAATCTGAAGAAAGGGAATAAAATGATAGCAAAAAGGTTTAAAAATCAATAAATTAAGTAAAACTCTATAACTAAGGAAATATTGAAAAACTGAAGGAGTTAAATGTAGTCTGCCAATGGTGTTCCATTAAAGTAGATTGCACAAATCTAATTAATCATAAGGACAAAATACTAATTTGAAAACGGAAGACAACAATAATAAAAGGTCTGATTTTAAGGAAAAAAATATTAGAGCTTCAAATGGCATGAAAAATAAATCAAACTCTCCTAACTTTAAATGTGAATGTATTAAATGTATTAAACAATCGAGTAAAGCAAAAGAGAGTTAAATTTTGGAATAAAAAAAAAAAACAAGCCCTACACAGATTTATTTTTAAAAAACATATTTAAAAGACATAGGTGGTATAAAAATGATAAACTGTAAAAAATCACTGTATGATACATGAATTTCAGAAATAAAATGTTGTAATTATAGTATTAATGAAAGAAACATAAAAAGTCACAAATCATATATAAACAAGGAAATACCATAATTAATGTATGAACCACATGCAAAAATTCATATCAATATTAAATATAAATTGTGAATAGTTCTATTTAAATTCAAAAGAAAAATAACCTATTTTCAAAGAAGACAAAGCAACACAAATAACTGTAGATTCATAATACTGCCAGTGAGTCAATAAACAATTATGAAGTGCCTACTATTTGCCAAGCACTGAGAGAACAAAAAGAAACAAAACACAGTTTCTGCTCTCAAGGAGCTCACAGTCTAAGGGGAGAGACAATCAAATGTGAGCAAACTAGCTATATACTGGGAAAATAGGGAACAAATAAAAGAAGAAAGCATCTAAAATTAAGAGAAGTTGGGAGAAGCTTCCTGTAGAAGATCGATTGTAGTCGGAACTTGAAAAAAGCCATGAAGAAGAAATGAGGAGGTAGAGCATTCCAGACATGAGGGATAGATAGAGAAAATATTCAGAGCTATAAGAGAGGGAAAATCTTGTTTGAGGAATACTAAGTGGGCCAGTGTCTCAGGAAATGGACCAGAGGTGTGTCAGTATGATGAGAAAAGAGATATTTGAGAGATTCTTTCAAGGTGAAAGTATTGGCAAGAGATTAGATACAGTGGTGAGGAGTGGGGCAGTGAGAAAAATAATAAGGAGTTTGGAGATGACTCCTGAAGACTGTGATGATACTGTTGCCCTCTATAGTAATATGGAAGTTAGGAAGGGGGAGAATTTATGGGAACAATACCTGGGAAACAATAATGGGCTCAATTTTGGACATGTTAAGTATAAGAAGAACTCAATGAAACTTCAGTTCTCTCAGATATTACTCTCTCAGATTTAAATAAGCCTAATAGAGAGATAAGTAAAAGGAAAAATTAAAAATTGAAAAATTGTATGAGGATTTAGAACTAACATACATGAAGTATCTCCTAAATGGGATTACCATGGAAGATACATAGGTCTCAACACCACAATCTCACACACACACACACACACACACACACACACACACATTAGTACAGAGGTACATAGGTATTGCAAATAAATGTTTAAAAGGCAGAAATAGCAAATAATTTTCCATAACAAAAAAAAAATCAATTCAATGAATACAAACAAAAGGCAGAGACTTGAATGGAGATTTAATAACAAAATTATAAATAACAAGTAAAAGGATAAGCAATAAGAAAAATAATGATTATTTGAAAGATAATGATAATGATGAAATGCTATACCAAAAGTCTCAGAAAGCAGTTGAGGCAATTATCAGAGGCCAGGGAAAGGCTGTAAAGGCAATTATTAAGAAAAGAGAAAAAGACTAACTTAAATGTACTTTAAAAAGAGAAGCAAACACACACACACACACACACACACGCACACACACACAAAGGAAATATTGAAAATTGGTGAAATGATAACATGGAAACAGAGAAAGATTATAGAAATAAAACTATAAGCTTCTTCTTTGAAAGATGAATGGAAGTGATAAAACTTAAGCCAAACTAAATAAAAATAATAAGACAAATTTATTAGATCAATGATAACAAAAAAGATTAAGGTAAAATCACAACAAATAAAAAAATTAAAGAATGTTTGTAATACACAATGCAATAAGCCAATAGAAAAAACACAATAGTAATTGAGCATTGCCTTCAAAAATATAAAATTATCACCCCTATAGAAAATCAAATCGAAATGTTAAACAATGCCACTTCAGGAAAAAGGAAATTAAAATAGATTTAAAGGTACTACCAAAAAAATAACACCTGGCCCAGATACATTCATAGGAAAATTTTATTAGCCATTAGACAACTAAGAACTATACTATTTAAATTATAAAAATTTTTTAAATGTAGTATAATGCATTTAACTACACAAATGTTGTCCTAGTGCCTAAATTAGAGAAAAATAAATTAAAAAAAAAAGATAGACTTCTATCTTTAATGGATACCAATCCAAAATTTTTTAGATGAAATTCGGTCAAAGATACTCAATCAGAAGGAGCAACCCATATAAACTCTGCCAACATTCTCCTCCAAACAAATTTAAAATAATTCTTGAAATCTAATTTGAAGTGGCAGAGCCAACAAAATGCCAAGGTAAGTCATATATTTTCCAGCCTAAGAATTCTCAAGAGGTCTGCAGAAGAGGTCTGTGACACTTTGGTTGGGACCTGCCCTAAGAGAATGACAGTGGGCAGCAGCAGTACAAGTAGGAGCTTTCATTTCCAGAGTGGGGACAATATTTATGGTCACTCACAAGAAACCCTGATTGCAGTTCCAGGAGATCAGTGAACATGTCTCTGCCCATATTGCACTAAGTTGGTGTAATGGAAATGCAAATTTAAAGATCTTCCCTGCCCCCAGACCCTTTGGTAAGCTTAAGAGACTCTGAGAACATTCCTTGATTTGAAAATATACTCAGCCTCCTAATAGGCTGAATGTGGTCACATGAAGGCTGTGGCAGGAGGCTTGGTTTTCAGGAATGCCCACACTTTGATGCGGTGTGATTGGGCAGTGGGTCAAGAGGGTGGTTACATTCTTTGATCCAGGGGAAGGCTATATAATCCCTGATGTGAGGCTTTGCTTTGGGGGCTCACTTTGAGAAGTGTTGTGTGACCTGACTAGATGAGACTCTGGGAAGCTGTTGAGAGCCCCCTGGCTTTGAAAACCCAGATGTTGATGCTTCCCTCTCTGGTAACTGTGATTTGGTATTGATTGATTGGTTGGACAGTTTGGAAGCCTGTCTGCTTGATCAGTTTGTTTCTCTGTTTTGAAACTTCTATCTGTATACTCTGAAGTTCGGGGTTCTGACCTTTTCCCCCTGAACTACGTAATATATGTTTGTTTGATTAAAGTAAGCTTGTTAACCCCTTTTGAGTTGCTTTCCTTTAGAAAAGCAGATCTAAGAACCTGTGTTGGCAGCCACACTGGGGATGTTGGGGTGCTTGCTGCTACAGTTGGAAGCACCAAAAACTTGCAGACCTCCCAGAACTAGCTCTGAAAACAACAGTGTGAAAAAGCATGAAACTCGGGACAGTAGCTTAACAAACCCAGGTGAACAGAACACAACTATATCATAAAGTTTAGTCAAGAAATAGGCTAGAAAAAATGAGCAAACCACAAAAGAAAGCTATAAAAAGTGACCATGGTGACAGAGGAGATGAAGACACAACCTCAGAAGAATACAACATAGTTATAATAACTTTGAATATAAGTGGGATGTATGTACTCATAAAATGATAGTACATAGCAAAATGCATTAGAAACCTAGAATTCAATAATATATTGAGCAACTGAAACAGTAAGGAACATATAGAGCTAGAATAAGAGACTTTAGAAGAATTTTCAGCATCTGCTGAAGTAAATAAGGCAAGGGTTGCAAACATAATCTGAAAA
The DNA here is from genome assembly GCA_011680675.1 of Gymnobelideus leadbeateri. Lineage (NCBI taxonomy): Eukaryota > Metazoa > Chordata > Mammalia > Diprotodontia > Petauridae > Gymnobelideus > Gymnobelideus leadbeateri. The sequence goes on along the minus strand of WOXC01007875.1, from coordinate 193,217 downwards.
AGCAAAAGCAGAAGTTGACCTAATTAAAAAAGATAAGCAGGGAGACTACATTTTGCTAAAAGTTACCATAGACAGTAAAATAATATTTAAAAAATTACAGCAAGTTTCTCAGATAAGGTATTGATTCCCAAATATACAGCTAACAAAGTCAAATTTAGAAAAATGAGTCATTCACCATTTGATAAATGGACAAGGGATATGAACAAGCAGGTTTCAGAAGATGAAATCAAAGCTAGTTATAGGTACATGAAAAATAATCTAAACTGCTATTGATTAGGGAAATACAAGTTAAAATAAGTATTTTACTGATAAACAAGTATCTCATATCATAAAATAATTAGAAGAGAAGATTATATGTGTTTAGAAGCTATATTTAGGTGATTGCTTCTTAACCAAACCACAGATAAAGACAATTGCAAAAGATGAAATAATGTGATTATGTGAACAAGAAGAGCACCTGCACAAACAATATTTATGCCATTATGACATGAAAGAACACGATCTTTGAATTAGATAAGGATTTAGTATATAAATTTATAGACAACTAGCAGAAACCCATAAGATCAACAATTATTATTCAGTAGATAAGCAAAGGATATGAAAAAGTTATCAAAAGGACAATCAGAGACTATCAACAATTATGTGAAAGAATGCCCAAAATTATTAATAAGAGAAATAAACATTTAAAAGAAGCTGAGATTTCACCATACACCCAGAAACCTGTCAAAGAAGACAAATCATGATACAGTCAATTTTAGAGCGTGTATGGAAAGAAACATATGCCAGTGTATTGTTAATTGAGGTGTATATTAGAATAATCATTCTGGATGACAATTTTAAAATATCCAAATAGTGTATCTAATATGCCCATTCTCTTTAATACAGAGATTCCACTCCTATCTATATATCTCTAAGAGATCATTAGCAAAAATAAAAACTCTAGGGAGTTAAAACACCACTTCCAATATATAAAAATGGGGACTCTAAAAAAACTCTGTAGCTCCAGAACCCACAAAATGACAAAGAGAAGCTAATGGTCCACTGAGGACAAACTGGCAGCCCAGCACGGAACAGCTAGCACAGCCCTCCAGAAACTGAGCCCAGGCCCACATGAGTTGAAGGCTTTAGACCCAGGTTGGCCAGACCAGAAGCTGGCTGAACAGTGTGCAGCTATGGTGTTCCCAGAATTATAAACACATAGATGCCAAGTACAAAGTGAGAGGTCAGTGCTCTATGTAATTTGGGACTGATTGGGAGAGTGTGTCAGCTTCCTCCCCTGGGGGCAAGAAGCCATGGAGGAGCCAGCTCAGCTTGCCACACATTGCCACATTGCAGCTTCAGCCCCTGACCTGCTAACTGTAAGTGGATCCAGCAAACAGTCTGGGTGGTAATCGCTCTTGCTTTACCCTTCTTGGATCTGGATTGCAGTCTGGGGTAGAGGTCCTTAGGTGTGTGACAAGCTTGCAAGAGCATGTGCGGGCTTCAGAAAGAGCACCCAACTAATACCTCCAGCATCTGAGAAAACCCCAGTCTTTGGGAGAGAAGCTCCCTTGGCTGGTAGCAGAGTCTTTGTGACAACAAGCCCAAAAGTCAAGTAATTGGAAGGCAACATGCATAGGCAAAGGAAACAAAGTAAACAAAAAATTTCAACATTAGACTCCTATTTTGGTGGCAAAGAGGATCAAAGCATGGAACAGGAGGAAGACTGTGAGGTCAGAAGTCCTGCACTAAAAGCCCCAAATGAAAATACGACCTGGTTACAGGCCATAGAGGATCTTGAGTAGCAGATAAGATAAGTTGGGGAAAAATTGGGAAGAAAAATGAGAAAGATGCAAGAAAAGTATGCAATGAGAGTCAACAGCCTGACTGAGAAAAAAACACCTTAAAAAAAAGAGTAGGGGCAGCTAGGTGGCGCAGTGTGTAGAGCGCCAGTCCTGGAGTCAGAAGGACCTGAGTTCAGAGCCGGCCTCAGACACTTAATCCACACAAACAAAAACCTAGCCGTGTGACCTTGGGCAAGTTACTTAACCCCAATTGCCCTAAAAGAGGTGGCTAGGTGGCACAGTGAGTAAGAGCACCGGCTTTGGAGTTTGGATGACCCGAGATAGAATCCGGCCTCAGAAAATGAGCACACACATACAAATAATAATGACTAGCCGTGTAATCTTGAGCAAGTTACTTAACCCCAATTGCTTAAAAATAAAAAATTAAAAAGAGTAACTCAAATGGCAAAAGAGGCTCAAAAAGGCAATGAGGAGAAGAATGCCTTAAAAAGCCAATTTTGCCAGATGGAAAAAAGAATCTCAAAAGGTCACTGTGGAGAATAATTCCTTCAGAATTAGACTGGAGCAAATGTAAGCTAATGATTTTATGAGAAATCAAGATACTATTAAGCAGATCCAAACAAGTGAAAGAATAGAAGGCAATGTGAAATATCTCATGGGAAAAACCATTGACCTGGAAAATAGATCCAGGAGAGATAATTTAAAAATTATTGGACTACCGGAAAGCCATGACCAAAGAAGGAATCTAGAAATCATCCTTCAAGAAATTTTCGGTGGAGCCAATATGGTGGAGTAGAAACAGCAAGTCCAAGGTGCTCTTCCCCCAGATCATCTCCAATCCATGTAAAAGGGGACTCTGAACAACTTCTGGAGCCCCAGAACTCACAGAACCACACAGAACCTACTGCTGAGGACAGCCCAGCAGCCCTGCAGGAAGGGCCAGCACAGCACTCTGGGAGCCAACAGCCCAGTGTGTGGAGAGACGAGCCCAGGACCATGTGAGTTGTGGTTTTAGCCCCAGGCTGGCCAGGCCAGCAGCCGGCTGGAAGGACCCCAGAACACCAGGAGCTGTAGTGACTCCAGAATTATCAACACAGACATGCCTAGGACAAAGTGAGAGGTTAGTGCCCTATGGACTTTGTGACCAGTAATTGGGGAAAGCATTGGCTTCCTCCATTTTGGGCTAGAAGCCACTGTGGAGACACACCACTTTGCAGTTTCAGTGGCAGCTCCAGCTCCTGGTTTACAAACTGTTGGGAGATCCTGCGATCAGCCTTGCTCTTGCTTTAACCTCCCTGGATCTGGATTGTGGTCTGGGGTGGAGGTTGTAGGGTGGGTATCCAAGTTGCCAGAAATGGAAGTTGTGAAGACCCCAGCTTTGGGACAGAAGCTCCCCTGTGTGGTGGCAGAGTCCTATTGTGTCAACAAGCCCAAAGTTCAAGTAATTAAGTGGCAACATGCCTAGGCAAAGGAAACAAAATAAACAGAAATATGCAACATTAGACTCCTATTTTCGGTGCAAAGAAGATTGAAGCATGGAAGAGGAGGAGCACTGTGAGGTCAGAAATTCTGCTCCAAAAGCCCCAAAGGAAAATATGAGTGGGTTACAGGCCATAGAGGACCTTAAGAAGGACATTAAAAATCAAATAAGAAAAGTGGAGGAAAAACTGGGAAGAGAAATGAGAAGGATGCAGGAAAAGTATGAGATGAGGGTCAACAGCCTGACTGAGGGAAAATAACTGGCAAAGGAGGCCCAAAAGGGCAATGAGAAGAAGAATGCCTTAAAAAGCCAATTTTGACAGATGGAAAAAGAATCTCAAAAGCTCACTGAGGAGATTCATTCCTTCAATATTAGACTGGAGCAAATGGAAGCTAATGATTTTATGAGAAATGAAGATGCTGTTAAACAGAACCAAACAAATGAAAGAATAGAAGGCAGTGTGAAATATCTCATGGGAAAAACCACTGACCTGGAAAATAGGTCCAGGAGAGATAATTTAAAAATTATTGGACTACCTGAAAGCCATGATCAAAGAAAGAACCTAGAAATAATCTTTCAAGAAATTCTCAAGGAAAATTGCCCTGATGTTTTAGACCCCAAGGGGGAAATACAGATAGAAAGAATCCACTGATCACCTCCTGAAAAAGATCCCAAAAAGAAAACTCCTAGGAATATTATAGCCAAGTTCCAGAATTCCCAGAACAAGGAGAAAATACTACAATACTACACAATTAGAATAGCACAGGACCTGGCAGCTCCTACACTGAGGGATCAAAGGGCATGGAATATGATATTCCAGAAGGCAAAATAGCTGGTATTAAAGCCAAGGGTCACCTACCCAGCAAAACTGAGTATTTTGTTTCAGGGGAAAATACGGTCATTCAGTGGACTAGAGGACTTTCAAGCATTCTTGCGGAAGAAACCAGAGTTGCATAGAAAATTTGACTTTCAGACACAAGAAGCAAGAGATGCTTGAGAAGGTAATCAGAGAAAAGGAATCAAAAGGAACTTATCAAAGTTGAACTTTTTACATTCCTACATGGAAAAACAATAACTTTGACTGATGAAACTTTTCTCAGTATGAAAATAATGGAAGAAGGGTATACAGACATATGAATACATATGTGAATATGTGTATATATGTTAATGATTATAGAGGGCATAGGATGAATTTGTTATGAAGGGATGATACTTCAGGGGTGAAATTATGATGTGAGGGAGGAAAGTGGCAAGAGGAGATGGGGAAAGACAGGATAGGGTAAACTATCTCATATAGTAGAAGCAAGGGGAAGTAGGTGCAGGGAAGGTGAAGAACAGGAAGGCAAAAATGAATAACAATATTCTCATTGAATCTGGCTCAAGGAGAGAATGACACACATACTAAATGGTATATCTCACCCTGCTGGAGAGTAGAGGGAAGTGGGATGAGAGTGGGGATAATGGAGGGGAGGGCATTCTGGGGGGAGCAGAGGTTGGAAGTACCCACTTTCTAAAAGGGATAGGATGAAAGTAGGGAATGGACCAGTTGGGGGTTGGGATGGTGGGAGGGAACTATAAGCAGCCCTTTACAATATATCTACTATGGTAATGTTTTGCATAGCTATACATGTACAACACATACTGAATTACCTATCTTCCCTTTTGCCCTCTGGGTGTAAAACATCAGGGCAATTTTCCTTGAGAATTTCTTGAAGTATGATTTCTAGGTTCTTTCTTTGGTCATGGCTTTCAGGTATTCCAATAATTTTTTTTTTTTGTTATATTTTATTTTATTTTTTTTTTCCTTTAAACAAATACTTTATTAACTTCTGTTTTACATCATTCATTTCCGCCAGATTTTGAGTTACAATCATTTCCCCCCATTATTCCCCTACCCAACCTCCCAGAATAGCAGTCCCACAAGATATCACTTCCTCCAATCTGCTCTCTCCCATACCTTCTCCCATACCCCCATCGACTTTTCCATTAGAGGAAGATGAATCTTTGTGTCCCAATGCCTGCACATCTTATCTCCCAATTACAAGCAAAAGAGTATTAATAATAGTATTTATATATATATTTGAAACATTTAATGTTACGACCTCGAATTTCAGATCCATTTCCTTCCTCCCTTGTCACCCATTCCTTCTTGGGATATAAGTAATTCAGTATATGTTGTACATGTCTAGCTATGCAAAACATTATCATAGTAGATATATTGTTCAAGGCTGCTTATAATTCCCTCCCACTCATCCCACCCCCACCTGGTCCATTCCCTACATGATCCTGTCCCTCTTCTATAGTGGGTACTTCCAACCTCCCCTCACCCCAAGGATGCCCTCCCATCCATCATCCCTCCTCTCATCCCCCTTCCCCCTATCCTGCTGCAGGTTGAGATATCCCATTTAGTATGTATGTCATTTTCTCCCTGAACCAAATTCAATGTGAATGTGGTTTTGCCTTTTTAGCCTTCCTTATTCTCCCCCTCCTTTGCACCCACTTCCCCTACATGAGATAGTTTACCCTACCATGTCTCTCCCCATCTCCTCTTGCCACTTTCCTCTCTCACCTCATAATTTCATCCCTTGAGTACTCTCCCTTCCCAACAAAATCAACCTATGCCCTCTATCCATATATAACTGTAACCATATACACACACATTCACATATGTATTCGTATGACCACACCCCCTTCTTCCATTATTTTCATAGTGGGAAAGATATCATCAGTCACAGATATTGCTTTTCCATATAGGAATGTAAATAGTTCAACTTTGATAAGTTCCTTTTGATTTCTTTTCCCTGATTACCTTCTCAGGCATCTCTTCCTTCTTGTGTCTGGATGTCAAATTTTCTATTCAACTCTGGTTTTTTCCTCAAGAATGCTTGAAAGTCCTCTATTCCACTGAATGACCATATTTTCCCCTGAAACAAAATACTCAGTTTTGCTGGGTAGGTGACCCTTGGGTTCATTCCCAGGTCTTTTGCCCTCTGGAATATCATATTCCATGCCCTTCGATCCCTCAGTGTAGAAGCTGCCAGGTCCTGGGCTATTCTGATTGTGTTTCCACAATATTGAAATTGTTTCTTCCTGGCTGCTTGTAGTATTTTCTCCTTGATCTGGGGATTCTGGAACCTGGCTATAATATTCCTGGGAGTTTTCTTTTTGGGATCTTTTTCAGGAGGTGATTGGTGGATTCTTTCAACCTCTATTTTGCCCTCTGGATCTAAAACATCAGGGCAATTTTCCTTGAGAATTTCTTGAAGGGTGATTTCTAGGTTCTTTCCTTGATCATGGCTTTCAGGTAGTCCAATAATTTTTAAATTGTCTCTCCTGGATCTATTCTCCAGGTCAGTGGTTTTTCCCATGAGATATTTCACATTGCCTTCTAATCTTTCATTTGTTTGGATCTGCTTAACAGCATCTTGATTTCTCATAAAGTCATTAGCTTCCATTTGCTCCAGTCTAACTCTGAAGGAATGAATCTCCTCAGTGAACTTTTGAGATTCTTTTTCCATCTGGCAAATTCGACTTTTTAAGGCATTCTTCTCCTCATTGCCCTTTTGGGCCTCCTTTGCCATTTGAGTTAGTCTATTTTTTAAGGTGTTGTTTTCCTCAGTCAGGCTGTTGACCCTCATTTCATACTTTTCCTGCATCCTTCTCATTTCTCTTTCTAATTTTTCCTCCACTTCTCTTATTTGATTTTTAAAGTCCTTCTTAAGGTCCTCTATGGCCTGCAACCCGCTCATGTTTTCCCCTGGGGCTTTTGGAGCAGGACTTCTGACCTCACAGTCCTTTTCCCGCTCTATGCCCCCAAAATAGGAGTCTAGGGTTGCATTTTTCTGTTTCCTTTGCCTTGGCATGTTGCCACTTAATTGCTTGACTTTTGGGCTTGTTGCCACACTATGGCTTTAAGGCCAGATAGAGGAATTTTCGTCCCGAACGTGTGGGGGGCAACTTCCGTTTCTGGCAAGCTATAAACCCACCCACAACTTCCACCCTAGATCACAATCCAGATCCAGGGAGGTTAAAGCAAGAGCGATTACCCCCCAAGACTGATCGCTGGATCTCCCCACGATTTGTAGGCTGGGAGCCGGAAATGCCTCTGAAAACTACACAATGGCGTGTCTCCTCAGCAGCTTCTAGCCCCCAGGGGAGGGAGCTGACGCATTCCCCAAATACAGGTCCCAAAGTCCATAGGACACTAACCTCTTACTTTGTCCTAGGCATGTCTATGTTGATAATTCTGGAATCGCCACAGCTACTGGTGTTCTGGGGTTCCTCCAGCCGGCTGCTGGCCCTGCCGCCTTGGGCTAAAACCTCGGCTCATGGGGACCTGGGTTCGGCTTGGCTCCCCACGCTCTGCGCTGCCCGCTGCCGGCTCCCAGACCACTGCGCTGGTCCTTCCTGCAGGGTGCTGGGCTGTCCTCAGCGGGAGGTTAGCTTCTCTGTGTCGTTCTGTGGGTGCTGGGGCTCCAGAAGATTTTCAGAGTCCTTTTTTACATAGTTTGTGGAGAATCTGGGGGCAGAGAGGCTTGGATGAGCTGTTTCTACTCCGCCATCTTGGCTCCTCCCCTCCAATAATTTTTAAGTTATCTCTTGGATCTATTTTCCAGGTCAGTGGTGTTTCCCATGTAATATGTGACTTGGCCTTCTATTCTTTCATTTGTTTGGATCTCTTTAACAGCATTTTGATTTCTCATAAAGTCCCTAGCTTCCATTTGCTCCAGTCTAATTCTGAAGGAATGAATCTCCTCAGTGAGCTTTTGAGATTCTTTTTCCATCTGGCAGATTTGGCTTTTTAAGGCATTCTTCTCCTCATTGCCCTTTTGAGCCTCCTTTGCCATTTGAGTTAGTCTATTTTTTAAGGTGTTGTTTTCTTCAGTTAGGCTGTTGACCCTCATTTCATACTTTTCCTGCATCCTTCTCATTTCTCTTTCCAATTTTTTCTCCAGTTCTCTTATTTGATTTTTAAAGTCCTTCTTAAGGTCCTCTATGGCCTGTAACATGCTCATATTTTCCTTTGGGTTTTTTGGTGCAATATTTCAGACCTCACAGTCGTACTCCTGTTCCATGCTTCGATCTTTTTTGCCCCCAAAATACGAGTCTAATGGTGAATTTTTCTGTTTATTTTGTTTCCTTTGCTTAGGCTCTTGGGCTTGTTGCCATAGTAGATCCTTGCCACCAGACAGGGGAGCTTCCATCCCAAATGTGGAAGTCTTCTCAACTTCCAGAGTTATTAGTTGGGTGGCTTCTGTGTATCCTCCACATGCTCTGGCAAGCTAGACACACACCCGAAGACCTCAACCCCAGACCACAATTCAGATCCAGGGAGGTTAAAGAAAGAGTGGTTACCCCACAAGACTGATTGCTGGATCCCCCTACAGTTAGCAGTCCAGGAGCTGAAGGTGCAACTGAAGCTTCAAAATGGTGGCTGTGCCACAGCTCCTCAGCCACTTCTTGCCCCCAGGGGAAGAAGCAGATGTGTTCCCAAATACTGATCCCAAATTCCATATGGCACTAACCTATCACTTTGTCCTAGGCATATCTTTGTTCATAATTCTGGAAACACCACAGCTGCTGTTATTCTGGATTCCCTCCAGCCAGCTGCTGACATGGCCGCCCTGGGGAAAATACCACAATTCATGTGGGCCTGGGCTCAGCTCCCAGAGTGCTGTGCTGGCCACTCCCTGAAGGGCTGAAGGGCTGTCCTTGGAGGGAGGTTAGCTTCTCTGTATCGTTCTGTGGGTGATGGAACTCTAGAAGTTGTTCAGAGTGCCCCCTTACATGATTCCAAAGTGGTGTGGTCTGGAGCGCTGTGGAAGTGCTCTTTCTACTCTGCCCAGGAAGAAACAATTTCAATATTGTGGAAGCACAATCAACATAGCACAGGATCTGGCAGCTTCTACAAGGAGGGATCAAAGGGCATGGATTATGATATTCCACAGGCCAAAGGACTTGGCATTAAAACCAACAATCACAACAAGCAAAACTGAATATCATATTTCAGGGGAAAATATTCATTAGAATATAGGACTTTCAAGCATTCTTGAGGAAAAAAAAACAGAGTTGAATAGGAAATTTGACATTTATTTACAAGAAGCCAGAGATGCTTGAGAAGGGAAAATAAATCATTATGAACTTTTCAAAGTTGAAGTTTTTACATTCCTACAGGGAAAAATGATAACTGTAACTGATAAAACTTTTCTCAGTATGAAAATAGTTGAAGAAGGGTATATGGGCACATCAATACATATGTGAATGTGTGTATATATGTTTTCAGGTATACAAATAAAGAGAGCACAGGTCTAATTTAATAGGAAGGAATGATATTTAAAAGGTGAAATTAAGAGGTGAGAGGAATATAATGAGAGGACATAGGAAGAGACAGAATGGAGTGAACTATCTCATATAGAAGAGACAAGGGAAAATGGTTACAAGGGAGGGGGAGAACAGGAAGGCTAAAAGGCAAAACCTTATTCTCATTGAATTTTGATCAGGGAGAGAATGTCAGACATAATAAATAAGGTATCTCACCCTACAGGGTGTAGGGGGGAAGGAAATGAGAGGGGGGATAATGGAAGGGAGGGCAGGCTAGGGCGGGAGGGAAGTTGGAAGCACCCACTTTTGAAAAGGGACATGATCAAAGTGGGGAGTGGACCAGGTGGTAGGTGGGATAGGAGGGAAGGAAATATAAGCCATCTTTTACAATATATGTACTATGGTAATGTTTTGCATAGCTACACATGTGCAGCATATTCTGGGCTGCTTATCTTACTTTTCAAATCAAATTTCTTAAATATATACTGTGATTAATACTATTTTGCATATAATTGGAAGATAAAATGTGCAGGCATTGGGGCATGGGGATTCCATTTGCCCCACTGGAAAAGATGAAGAGGGTATGGGAGAAGGTATGGGAGAGAGCAAATTGGATGAGGGTATAACCTGTGGGACTGCTAATCGGGATCATGGGTAGCGAAAAATGAGGAAAAAATTGTAACTCAAAATTCAATGGAAATGAATGATGCAAACCAGAAGTTAATTAAGCATTTGAAAAAAAATAAAAACTCTACATACACCAAAGTATTTATAGCAAAACTTTTTAGCAAGAAAGAAAGAAGAAAGGAAGGAAGGAGGAAAAAGAAAGAAAAAATGGAAACAAGGTCATGGCCTATTATTTATGGAATGGTTTAAAGAAATTTTGATACCTGAATACAATGAGATATTGCTGTGCTGTAAGAGAGCATTAACATGCTGAATAACAGAGGGACATGGAAAGACTTGAATTGATGCAAAATGAAGTAAGTGGTGTCAGCAAAACCATATACACAATGACTGTATCACTTTAAATTGTAAAATCCAGAGACCAAAAAACAATAAGGATGAATATTATGAAGAAAACTTGTGAAGAACCAGCTTAGCTCCAAATAAAAATTCTAAAATTTTCCCCACCTTTTTAATGGGAGGGGTAGTTCCCATATATGTGATATTATAAATCTATCTATCTATCTATCTATCTATCTATCTATCTATCTATCTATCTATCTATATCTATATCTATCTATCCATCTATCTATCTATCTATCTATCTATCTATCTATCTATCTATCTATATATATATATAACATTTTTCAATGTATAAATCGGTTTTGGTAGTTTTTTATCTTCTTTTTCCATTCTTTCTTTTTTTTTTCTTAAATACTTGTTATAAAGAATGGCTTCCTTTTCAGAGTATGATAAGTGATACAGAGGACATTCTAAGCAATGTAAAAACAAGAGATAAATTAAAACAATCTATTTAAGGAAAATAAATCATTGGTGCTTTCTTTGATGTGGATCAGTGACTTTACCAGAGCAAAGAAATGGGCTAGAAATAGTGGATGATAAGCTGTGGGAAATACAGCCTCCTCTTTGCACAGATAACATTTCTTAATTCTGTCAGATTCCCTAGTCCTGCTCTGACTTTTCCCCCTGTTTTCAGTAATTCTGCTGAGGATTTTGCTTCTTTCCTATAATTCTGCAATTAGACTTGTAATATTTTTCCAAACATTACCCTTGCTCATAAAAAAGGAAAATCGATGAGGATTAATACAAATTCTCATATCCCTGTGTAGTGCACCTGTTCAGTCTCTATTTGTCTCTTTATCCTTCTTATCACCAGTTCTTCCACATTAAGCCCTTATTAAACAAATATAATTGTTCTATAGGCACTAAATGGTGATTCTTTATAGACTAGGGGAAATACAGTTGGTTTGTATTTTGGGGAACAAACTTCTGAACTTCACCCATCTATAGTCTTCTGTCATTGGAGGAGGGATGGAATTAATGAGGGCTAATAATAAAAATAGAGCTAGCAGTTTAATGGTGCTTTAAGGATTGCAAAGCATTTTAGAAACAGCATCATTTTTACCTTCACAACCCTGAGAAGTAGGTGCTATTATTATCCCCATCTTACAGATGAGGAAACAGAAGCAGGCAAAGAACATTTTTTTTTCCTTAGGGTTACCTGACTAGTAAGTTTCTACCTCACTGGAACTGAAATCAGGTCTTTCTTACTCCAAGTCTAGCACTCTCTCAACTGTATCATATACCTGTAGGATTGGACCTCTTGTGGGCACAGAGGGAAAGAAATCCTTGTGATCAGAACATGCCTAGGATTTGGAATGGTGATCCAGCACTGAAGGAATGATAATGGAGCAACCCCGGAATGCTTTACCCTACACACAATTTTTTCTATTTTTTTTAAATCATCTGACTTACAAATTAGATTAAAATAAGTTCTGTTTATTATCCACATGAAATCATGTAATTGAACGTAATAGAGATTTCATACACTGTCCAGGACTGTAGGCTGGAAGCCAAGAAACCTTCAAATTCAAATTTTAACCCTACTCTGGCTTGATATTTGAAAGTAATCATGAGCACTTTAATGAGTCTCTTTTTATAAACAAAGATTAAAAAAAATCTAAACAAAGAGCAGTTGTCATTGATTAAAATTCCATCAAAAGTCAAGAATATAACATGGTGACCTCAAAACTTACTATGACCTTAGGCTACATTTTTGAGGTAAGTTGTCAAACACTAGGGAAGCAATGAACCTGTACTACTGGTTATAGCACATCAAGAACAAAATAGTTCCCTGCCACGAACACAAAGAAAGCATTTAGGATGTGAAGGGAAGTAGTCAACAGATTACTATGTTCATAGTCTAGGTTCTATATTTTAGAAAGGACATTACTGGAGCAAAGTAGAAGAATATTTACCTATTTCTTGGTAGAATCGGGAATTGTGTCATACAGTGATTACAACAATAATAATAGCTAAATAATAGTGATAAAATCAATGATAATAGGTAAAATTTATGTAGCACTTAACTATGTGCTAAGCACTGCACTAAGTGTTTTATGACTAGTTTTGTCATGTCATCCTCACAACAAGCCTAGGTGGTAGGTATTATTATGCCCATTTTACAGTTGAGAAAACTGAGACAAATAAAGTTTAGGTGACTTGCCTAGGGTCACACAGCTATAAAATGTCTGAGGCTGGATTTGAACTTAGGTCTTCTTGACTCCAATCCCAGTGCTCTATCCATTGTGTTAGCTAGCTGCCTTCTATTAATTAATTGATTTATAATTTGTAAAATGCTTCCTTCACAATTTTTGAATGAGACAATACAAATGTTCAGATGACAGAATCATAGATTTAGAAGTGAAAACAATTTCTTGAAACCATCAAATCTTGGGGAAACTGAGACTCAGAAAGGGTAAGTGACTTCTCAGGATTGCAATGAAACTGTTAAAACTCAGGCATTCCTACCTGTAAGACTAGAACTCTATCTACTGTGGCATATTATCCTTTTATTTTCCTCCTTTAGCATATCAGGAAACTGACGCTCCAAGAAGGAAGTGACCAGATGGCTGGCAATTTCCTGAGTTTAAGATTAAAATTAAAATTTCCTAATTAAAAGTCCAATGCTCTATCTTCTATATTTTATTACATCTCATAGGAAAATTAGTAAAAGGAATTGGAAATGTTTTCCTCTGAAAAGGAGAAAAATGAAAACAAATATATAGTAGGATAAATTTTAGCTATTTCTAAGTATCTGAAGGGTTATAATATGGAAGAGGTTTTAGACTTGTTCTGCCTGAAATAAGAAGGAAAAAATATTGGAGGTGTTGGATGGATGGGGTTGTAGGGACAGTTTTCAGAACCATTTCAAGATAAAATAGCACATAATTCTTTGTTGTTTTTGAGTTTTTTTGTTTCTTAATTTTGCTTTTTGGAGGCGGGAGGGCAGGGCAATTTGGGGAAAGTAACTTGCCCAAGGTCACACGTCTAGTAAGTGTTAAGTGTCTGATGCCAAATTTGAACTCAGGTCCTCCTGACTCCAGGGCTGGTGCTCTATTCATTGTGCAACTTAGCTGCCCCAATAGCATACAATTCTTTTTTTTTTTTTAATTAATTTATTAGTTTAGTTTCAGTTAACAAGATTCAATTCCATAGTTCCTTGATTTTCAAATTTCCTTTACTTCCCTCCCCCCTCCCCCCACGACAGCATAAAATCCAGTATAGGATCTGCAAATGCATTCATATTAGATATTATTCCAATTACAAATGCGTATTGTACTAGGTGGGATGAAAGATGGTAAGGAAGAAATAAAACAAATGAAAAGAAAAAGATCATTTAGTTTGTTTCCATCAGGATTCAGGCTCAGTTCTTTCTAGTTATATCTCTGGATGGTGCATTTCTCACTTTCTTGAGTCTTTTGGGATTGACTTATATCACTGCATTGCTGAAAAGAGTCCAGTCTGTCATAGTTGGTCATCACAGATATGTTATGTCTGTGACTGTATACAAATTTCTTCTGATTCTACTCTTCTCGCTCAGCATCAGTTTGTATAAGTCTCTCCAGGTAATTATGAAATCCGTCACTTCCTCATTTCTTTTTTTTTTTTTTTAAAGCAATTGGGGTTAAGTAACTTGCTCAAGGTTACAGGGCTAGTCATTATTTATGCGTGGGTGCTCATTTTCTGAGGCCGGATCTGATCTCGGGTCATCCCAACTCCAAGGCCTGCGCTCTTACTCACTGTGCCACCTAGCCGCCCCTTTAGGGCAATTGGGGTTAAGTAACTTGCCCAAGGTTACACGGCTAGGTTTTTTTTTTGTTTGTTTGTTTGTGTGGATTAAGTGTCGGAGGCCGGCTCCTAACTCAGGTCCTTCTGACTCCAGGGACGGTGTTCTATTCACTGTGCCACCTAGCCGCCCTACCTCCTCGTTCCTTATAGCACAATAATATTCGATTACATTCATATACCACAACTTGTTTAGCCATTCCTCAATTGATGGGCACCCATTTAGATTCCAATTCTTTGCAAACACAAAAAGGGCTGCTAAAATATTTTTGTACCTATAGTTGTTCCTTCCACTTCTATGATCTCTTTGGGATATAACCCTAGAAGTGGTATTGTTGGGTCAAAGGGTATGAAATTATTTATAATCCTTTGGGCATAATCCCAGATTGCTCTCCAGAATGCTTGGATAAGTTCACAACTCCACCAGCAATGTATTAGTGTTCCAATTTGTCCACATCCTCTCCAGCATTTGTCACTTTCTTGTTTTGTCATCTTAGCCAATCTGACTGGAGAGATGTGGTATCTCAGAGTTGTTTTGATTTGCATTTCTCTAATTAATAGTGATTTAGAGTATTTCTTCATATACTTATATATATATATATATATATATATATATATATATATTTAATTTCTTTCTCTGAAAACTGTCTGTTCATATCCCTTGATGATTTATCAATTGGGGAATGACTTCTATTCTTATAGATTTGACTCAATTCTCTGTATATTTTAGAAATGAGTCCTTTATCGAGACACAAGTTGTAAAAATTCTTTCCCAATTTCCCACCTCCCTCTTGATCTTGGTTACATTGGCTTTGTTTTTTTTTTTTGAACAAATGCTTTATTAACTTCTGTTTTACATCATTCATTTCCGCCAGATTTTGAGTTACAATCATTTTCCCCCCATTATTCCCCTACCCAACCTCCCAGAATAGCAGTCCCACAAGATATCGCTTCCTCCAATCTGCTCTCTCCCATACCTTCTCCCATACCCCCATCGACTTTCCATTAGAGGAAGATGAATCTTTGTGTCCCAATGCCTGCACATCTTATCTCCCAATTATAAGCAAAAGAGTATTAATAATAGTATTTATATATATTGGAAACATTTAATGTTAAGACCTCGAATTTCAGATCCATTTCCTTCCTCCCTTGTCACCCATTCCCTCTGGGGAGATAAGTAATTCAGTATATGTTGTACATGTCTAGCTATGCAAAACATTATCATAGTAGATATATTGTACAAGGCTGCTTATAATTCCCTCCCACTCATCCCACCCCCCACCTGGTCCATTCCCTACATGATCTTGTCCCTCTTCTATAGTGGGTACTTCCAACCTCCCCTCACCCCAAGGATGCCCTCCCATCCATCATCTCTCCTCTCATCCCCCTTCCCCCTATCCTGCTGCAGGTTGAGATATCCCATTTAGTATGTATATCTTTTTCTCCCTGAACCAAATTCAATGTGAATATGGTTTTGCCTTTTTAGCCTTCCTTATTCTCCCCCTCCTTTGCAACCACTTCCCCTTGCTTCTTCTACATGCGATAGTTTACCCTACCCTGTCTCTCCCCATCTCCTCTTGCCACTTTCCTCTCTCACCTCATAATTTCATCCCTTGAGTATTCTCCCTTCCCAACAAATTCAACCTATGCCCTCTATCCATATATAACTGTTATCATATACACACACATTCACATATGTATTCATATGACCACACCCCCTTCTTCCATTATTCTCATAGTGAGAAAAATATCATCATTCACAATAATTATTGCTTTTCCATATAGGAATGTAAATAGTTCAACTTTGATAAGTTCCCCTTGATCTCTCTTCCCTGATTACCTTCTCAGGCATCTCTTCCTAACTGTGTTTGGATGTCAAATTTTCTATTCAATTCTGGTTTTTTCCTCAAGAATGCTTGAAAGTCCTCTATTCCACTGAATGACCATATTTTCCCCTGAAACAAAATACTCAGTTTTGCTGGGTAGGTGACCCTTGGGTTCATTCCCAGTTCTTTTTCCCTCTGGAATATCATATTCCATGCCCTTCCATCCCTCAGTGTAGAAGCTGCCAGGTCCTGGGCTATTCTGATTGTGTTTCCACAATGTTGAAATTGTTTCTTCCTGGCTGCTTGGAGTATTTTCTCCTTGATCTGGGGATTCTGGAACCTGGCTATAATATTCCTGGGAGTTTTCTTTTGGGATCTTTTTCAGGAGGTGATCGGTGGATTCTTTCAACCTCTATTTTGCCCTCTGGATCTAAAACATCAGGGCAGTTTTCCTTGAGAATTTCTTGAAGGGTGATTTCTAGGTTCTTTCCTTGATCATGGCTTTCAGGTAGTCCAATAATTTTTAAATTGTCTCTCCTGGATCTATTCTCAGGTCAGTGGTTTTTCCCATGAGATATTTCACATTGCCTTCTAATCTTTCGTTTGTTTGGATCTGCTTAACAGCATCTTGATTTCTCATAAAGTCACTAGCTTCCATTTGCTCCAGTCTAACTCTGAAGGAATGAATCTCCTCAGTGAACTTTTGAGATTCTTTTCCATCTGGCAAATTCGACTTTTTAAGGCATTCTTCTCCTCATTGCCCTTTTGGGCCTCCTTTGCCATTTGAGCTAGTCTATTTTTTAAGGTGTTGTTTTCCTCAGTCAGGCTGTTGACCCTCATTTCATACTTTTCCTGCATCCTTCTCATTTCTTTTTCTAATTTTTCATCCACTTCTCTTATTTTATTTTTAAAGTCCTTCTTAAGGTCCTCTGTGGCCTGCAACCCGCTCATGTTTTCCCCTGGGGCTTTTGGAGCAGGACTTCTGACCTCACAGTCCTTTTCCCTCTCTATGCCCCCAAAATAGGAGTCTAGGGTTGCATTTTTCTGTTTCCTTTGCCTTGGCATGCTGCCACTTATTTACTTGACTTTTGGGCTTGTTGCCACACTATGGCTTTAAGGCCAGATAGAGGAATTTTCATCCCGAACGTGTGGGGAGCAACTTCTGTTTCTGGCAAGCTGTAAACCCACCCACAACTTCCACCCTAGATCACAATCCAGATCCAGGGAGGTTAAAGCAAGAGCGATTACCCCCCAAGACTGATCGCTGGATCTCCCCACGATTTGTAGGCTGGGAGCCAGAGTTGCCTCTGAAAACTACAAAATGGCGTGTCTCCTCAGAGGCTTCTAGCCCCCAGGGGAGGGAGCTGACGCATTCCCCAAATACAGGTCCCAAAGTCCATAGGACACTAACCTCTTACTTTGTCCTAGGCATGTCTATGTTGATAATTCTGGAGTTGCCACAGCCCCTGGTGTTCTGGGGTTCCTCCAGCTGGCTGCTGGCCCTGCCGCCCTGGGGCTAAAACCTCAGCTCACGGGGACCTGGGCTCGGCTCGGCTGGGCTCCTGCGCTCTGCACGTTGCCGGCTCCCAGACCGCTGCGCTGGTCCTTCCTGCAGGGCTGCTGGGCTGTCCTCAGCGGGAGGTTAGCTTCTCTGTGTCGTTCTGTGGGTGCTGGGGCTCCAGAAGTTGTTCAGAGTCCTTTTTTACATAGTTTGTGGGGAATCTGGGGGCAGAGAGGCTTGGACGAACTGTTTCTACTCCGCCATCTTGGCTCCGCCCCCCTACATTGGCTTTGTTTGTACAGAAGCTGTTCAATTTAATGTAATCAAAATTATCCATTTTGCATTTTATAATGCTCTCTCATTCTTGTTTGGTCCTAAAATCTTTCCCTCTCCATAAATCTGTCAGTTAAACTATTACTTGCTTTCCCAAATTGCTTATAGTATCATCTTTTACACCTAGATCATGAACCCATTTAGACTTGATTTTGGTCAATGGTGTTAGATAGTGATCTATGCCCAGTTTCTGCCATACTTTATTCCAATTTTGCCAGCAGTTTTTGTCAAATAGTGCATTCTTATCCCAAAAACTGGGGTCTTTGGGTTTATCGAACAATAGATTACTATATTCATTAACTGCTGGGTGAATAGCATACAATTCTAACAATTACCACTATCTGAACAAGACTGTTTCACTATACTAGATGGTGAGATCCACCATAGCTGGAGATCTTCAACAGGAAATGGATGTCCATTTCTCAGGTTTTTGTAAAAGAAATTCCTTTTCAGTACATGTTGACCTGGAGAAAGTGCACCACACACTGTCCCTGGTATGATGTGAAAATAGAGACTTGAAAGTAATGGGCCTAAGGGTAAGAACATTTGCAAATGGCAGTCATTAGAAGATAAAGTTAAGGTAATTAATAATTAATAAGAGTGGGAAGGAACAGGATTTGTTATGGCTACTCAGCACTCTTAGAGCAATCTTTATATAAGGTATAGATTTATCTAAGATATAGATAGATAGATAGATAGATAGATAGATAGATAGATAGATAGATAGACAGACAGATGGATGGACAGACAAACAGATGGACAGATGTACGGACAGACAGACAGACATAAAATACAGTCAGAAACTGTGTGCAAATACTTTTTCCCCCTTAACAGAGATTGTGAAACAATATTTCCCCCCAAATCTAAAGCAAAGGGACTTAAATTTTTGGATTGAAAAACATTGTATTTTTTTTTATAAAAGGAAATGATGTCTCTTTTCCTAATTATCTTGAAAAATATTTCAGTGGGAAAGAAAAGGAATATATTTGGAAATGAAGGTGATGTACAAACAAAAGATTGTACCCAGACATGATGGTGCATGCCTGTAGTCCCAAAGAAAGGAAGAAAGGGATTGAGGGAGGTAAGTAAGGAGAGAAAGAGAAGAGGAGACACATATGGTAGATAGAGCACTTCTTCCATAGTCTGGAAGACCTTAACTGGTCAAAGACATTTGCTAGCTGTGTAACCAATTTGCTAGCTATGTAACCAATTAAATTCTATTTGCATCAGATTCTTCAACTGTTATCTTTGGAATAATCACACCTACCTCTCAGGTTTATTATGAGGATTACATGAGATAATATTTGTAAAGTGTTTAGAAAAGTTCTAAGTGTAGTTGGCATATAGTAGGTAGTATGTAAATACTTCTTCTCTTCTCATTCCCAATATTGAACGCAACATGATTTAAACACCCCAACACCAGATTAAACAACTTCAAATTATGGAGAGTTTTTTTTCATTCTGGTGTATAAGGGTAGGTGCTAGACAAGATGGCTTTTTTTTCTGAAATCCCTTACAGCTCTGTGATTCTATGACTTTGTCCTCAAGTGGCATTGACTCATGAGGATCATCTAAAGTATGGAACAGCTTATAAGGACTCTTATGGAGAATAACTGTACATCAGAGAGTATATATTTATCATGAATATTGAAATGACTGTGTTATACACCCTCACTGGAGAAATAATATAGCAGCTTTGGGTATCATAAAATGCAATTTAATTCCTTTAATTATTTTTTTCCTTATGATAATTTTAATTGTTGCAAAGAATATATTTGAAAAGGAGGATCCAAGCATAATAAATGCTTCTCTACCAGACAGAAATGCAGAGAAATAAATTACTGGGCAGGTTTGTAATCATGCTTTAGTAGAGTTGTGCTTTAAAAAAAGTTAATTATAGCACTTTCAGAATATCAAAACACAAATGGCATGGGCATATTACAGACACCAAGAATGATTTTAGAAACTATCAAAAATATAATGTGCAAATTTAAGATGTTTTAAGGATGTTTTCAGGTGGATACAAATCCCATCAATAATGGGCATATATAATGGCAAGCACAGAAGTGGTTCACACCTTGTTTCAGCTATAGAATTAACACATTTTTTTTTTCTGTGTGTTAAGAAACAGCACCCATGAATTCCACAACTTATTAACTACTAGGGAGGAGCTAATGACTGTATAAAGAGAGCCCCGGGGCTAGAGACAGTAGGAGCTGAAAAGAGGATTCTTGTGGTGGCAGAATCAAGAAGAATACTTGTGGTATCCTGGCACTTTATTTGTCTTCTCTGTCTTTGTGGATGTTTGTTTGTGATACTTTGTACAGAAGACCTGGGACCTTACTAGAAGTCCTGAAAGAGGGTTTTCTGGTATTATGTTTACAGAAGTCCTTGAGGAAGGTTTTGGAGGTCCTGGGACTTTATGGATGATTTATTCTGACCCCCTGGACCTTGTTTGTGAGTCAGTGTTGATTTCTATGTTGATTTCTGTTGAGTTCTCGGACCTTGTGGTTTGGTCCTAGATGATTTCACAGGCAGATAGTGAATTGATGATAGTGCTGGCAATGTGTTTGAATATTATTGTGGCTCCTTTAAGCTTTTTCTTCCAAGAAACAGGAACTGTGAAAGACTTGAGGTGGACTGGACACTGTTAAAAGGCGCATTGTACTAGGTGGGATGAAATATGGTAATGAAGAAATAAAAACAAACAACGAAAAGAAAAAGATCATTTAGTTTGCTTCCATCAGGATTCAGGCTCAGTTCTTTCTAGTTATATCTCTGGATGGTGCTTTTCTCACTTTCTTGAGTCTTTCGGGATGGGCACCCCTTTAGTTTCCAATTCTTTGCAACCACAAAAAGGGCTGCTAAAAATATTTTTGTACATATGGGACTTCCTCCCACTTCTATGATCTCTTTGGGATATAACCCTAGAATTGGTATGGCTGGGTCAAAGGGTATGAAATTATTTATAGTCCTTTGAGCATAATTCCAGATTGCTCTCCAGAGTGGTTGGATAAGTTCACAATTCCACCAGCAATGTATTAGTGTTCCAATTTGTCCACATCCTCTCCAGCATTTGTCACTTTCTTGTTTTGTCATTTTAGCCAATCTGACTGGAGAGATGTGGTATATCAGAGTTGTCTTTGGGTTTACTGAACAATAGATTACTATATTCATTAACTGCTGGGTCTCCTGCACCTAATCTATTCCACTGATGCACTACTCTACACCTCTGCCAGTACCACGCTGTTTTGATGACTGCTGCTATATAATACACATTAAGAGCCGGCATAGCTAGTCCACCTTCCCTAGCGTTTCTTTTCATTAATTCCCTTGATATTCTAGACCGTTTGTTTTTCCAAATAAATTTTGTTATTATTTTGTCTAACTCTACTAAGTACTTTTTGGTAAACTGATTGGTATGGCACTAAATATATAGTTTAGTTTGGGTAAAATTGTCATTTTTATTATATTAGCTCGACCCAGCCACGAGCAATTGATATTTTTCCAACTATTTAGATCTCATTTTATTTGTGTGAGAAGTGTTTTGTAGTTGTGATCATACAGATTCTGGGTTTGTTTTGGCAAGTAGATTCCCAACTATTTTATAATGTCTGCAGAGACTTTAAATGGGATTTCTCTTTCTATCTCTTGCTGTTGAATTTCATTAGAGATGTACAGGAATCCTGAGGATTTATGTGGGTTTCTGTTATATCCTGCAACTTTGCGAAATTTATTTATTGTCTCAAATAGTTTTTTACTTGATTCTCTAGAATTCTCTAAGTATATCACCATATCATCTGCGAAGAGTGATAGCTTGGTCACTTCTTTTCCTAATTTGATTCCGTTGATTTCTTTTTCTTCTCTAATTGCTACTGCTAGTGTTTCTAGTGACAGATTGAATAACAGGGGTGATAGTGGACAACCTTGTTTCACTCCTGATCTTATTAGAAAGGCTTCTAGCTTATCCCCATTGCATATAATACTTGCTGATGGTTTTAAACAGATGCTATCACCTATTTTAAGGAAGGCACAATTTATTCCTATACTTTCTAGTGTTTTTCATAGGAATGGATGTTGTACTTTGTCAAAAGCCTTTTCTGCATCTATTGAGATGATCATGTGGTTTTTGCTAGTTGTATTGTTGATATGCTCAATTATACCGATGGTTTTCCTAATATTAAACCATACTTGCATTCCTGGAATGAATCCTACCTGATCAAAGTGTATTATTTTTGTGATAAGCTATCGGAGTCTTTTGGCTAATATTTTATTTAGAATTTTTGCATCTAAATCCATGAGGGAAATTGGTCTATAATTTTCTTTCTCTGTTTTATCTCTTCCTGATTTAGGAATCAGTACCATATTTGTGTCATAGAAAGAGTTTGGTAGGACTCCTTCTTCACTAATTTTCCCAAATAGTTTGTAGAGTATTGGAATCAATTGTTCTTTAAATGTTTGATAGAATTCACTAGTGAACCCATCTGGCCCTGGAGATTTTTTCCTAGGGAGTTCATTGATGGCTTGTTTGATTTCTTTTTCTGAGATGGGATTATTTAGGTAATTCACTTCCTCTTCAGTTAATCTGGGCAACTTGTGATTTTGTAAATATTCATCCATTTCACTAAGATTGTCATATTTATATGCATACAATTGGGAAAAATAATTCCTCATTATTTTTTTTTATTTCCTCTTCATTAGAGGTAGATTCACCCTTTTTATTTTTGATACTCATAATTTGGTTTTCTTCTTTCTTTTTTTTATCATATTGACTAAGGGACTATCAATTTTGTTGATTTTTTCATAAAACCAGCTCTTAGTTTTATTTATTAATTCAATAGTTTTCTTAATTTCAATTTTATTAATCTCTCCTTTGGTTTTCAATATTTCTAATTTAGTACTAAATTGGGGATTTTCAATTTGTTCTTTTTCTAGCTTTTTCAGTTGCATGTCCAATTCATTGACCTTCCTTCTCTCTGCTTTAATTAAGTATGCACTCAGGGATATAAAACTTCCCCTGAGAACTGCCTTTAGTGCATCCCACAAATTTTGGTATGTTGTCTCATTATTATCATTCTCTTGAATGAAATTATTGTTTCTATAATTTCTTCTTTGACCCATCCATTCTTTAGGATTAAATTGTTTAATTTCTAATTAGTTTTTAGTGTATCTTTCCCTGGCCCTTTATTGCATATAATTTTTATTGCATCATGATCTGAGAATGATGCATTTAATATTTCTGCCTTTTTGCACTGGATTGTGAGGTTTTTATGCCCTAGTGCATGGTCTATTTTTGAGTATGTACCATGCAATGCAGAGAAGAAAGTAAATTCCTTTTTATCCCCATTCAGTTTTCTCCAGAGATCCATCATATCTAGTCTCTCTAAGATTTTATTCACCTCCTTAACTTCTTTCTTGTTTATTTTGAGGTTAGATTTATCGAGTTGAGAGAGGGGGAGATTAAGGTCCCTCCACTAGTATAGCTTTGCTATCTATTTCTTCCTCTAATTCCCTTCACTTCTCCTCTAGGAATTTGGATGCTATACCACTTGGTGCATATATATAAAGTAGTGATATTGTTTCATTCTCGATGGTGCCTTTTAATAGGATATCATTTCCTTGCTTATCTCTTTTAATTAGATCTGTTTTTGCTTTTGCTTTATCTGAGATAAATATTGCTGCTTTTTTTTTTACTTTTGCTGAGGCATAATAAATTTTACTCCAACCATTTACCTTTACCCTGTGGGTAACCCTTTGATTCAAATGTGTTTCTTGTAGACTGCATATTGTAGGATTATGGTTTTTAATCCAGTCTGCTATCTGCCTCTCTTTTATGGGAGAGTTCATCCCATTCACATTCACAGTAATGATGACTATCTATCTCCTTCCCTCCATCCTATACCCTCCCCTGTTTATGTTTTTGTTTCTTCCTTCTCCGTCCCCCTCCTTGAAGTTTTCCCTTTTGACCACCCCCTCCCTCAGTGTTCCCACCCAGTGACCCCCCTTCTTAACCTACCCTCACCCCTTACTACTATTTCCCTCCCTTCTAATGCCCCCTTTAGTCTCCTCCTTTTCACAACCCTTTACCCTTCCACTATCTATAGGACACAATAAATTTTATACTTATCAGAGTAAATTACTCCCTGTTTGATTCCAAACCAATGAGAGTAAATTTCAAACAGTGCTCTTCTCCCTCCCTCCTTTTCCTCTATCCAATGAATTTATGTTTCGATTCACATTAGAATCTTAAACTTCACTGATTAATTTGATCCCTCTTTGGACCAGAACGAGTGAGAATAGGGTTTAAATGATGTTCTTCTCCCTCTTTCTTTCCCCTCTTCTATAGTGTGTTTTGATGCCTCTTCAGATGGCATATTTTACCATTTCCTAGCTCATCCTTTCCTTTTTCCCAATACAGTCTCTTTGATCCCCTTAATAGTCTTTTTTTTTAGACTTCATGTTAGTGCATTCATACCCACACCCTCTATCTAAGTATAACCCTTTTGCAGGTCATGATAATCATAAAGATTTAGAATACTGACAATTATCAGCTCCACATATAGGGATGTGAACATTTTGCTCTTGTTGCCTCCCAAGCTTGTGTTTGTGGGTGTGGGTGTGTGCACTTATGCATTTGTGAGTCTATGTTTCCCTTCTTTACCTTTTTTATATCTTTCTGGAGTCTTGTAATTGGAGATCAAATTTTCCATTGAGCTCTGGCTTTTTCATCAGGAAAGTGTGGAAGTCCCTTATTTCATTAAACATCTATCTCCTTGCCTGAAAGATTATACTCAATTTTGCCGGGTAGTTAATCCTTGGTTGTAGTCCTAGCTCTCTTGCCCTATGAAATATCAAATTCCAGTCCCTCCACTCTTTTAATGTAGAAGCTGCTAGGTCCTGTGTGATCCTAACTGTAGTTCCTCGATATTTGAATTGTTTCTTTCTGGCTGCTTGTAGAATTTTTTCTTTAATCTTATAATTCTGGAATTTGGCTACTATATTTCTTGGAGTTTTCAATTTGGGATCTCTCTCAGGAGGAGTCTGGTGAATTCTATCGATAGCTATTTTATCTTCTGATTCCAGGACATCAGCACAGTTTTCTTTGACAATCTCTTGGAGGATGTTTTCTAGACTGGTTTTTTCATCGTGGCTTTCTGGAAGACCAATAATTCTTAAGTTGTCTCTCCTGGATCTGTTCTCTAGGTCAGTTATTTTTCCAGTGAGGTATTTTACATTTTCTTCCAATTTTTAGATCGTTTTTTTTTTTTTTGATTGACTCCTGCTGCATCAGAGAATTCTGAGTTTCAGTTTGATTGTATCTAATTTTTAGCAAATTATGGTCTTCAGTTAGTTTTTGAAGTTCCTTTTATAGGGAGGTATTTTCTTCAATTACTTCACTGAGATGTTTTTCCAAGTTGGTCACTGCCTCCCTGATTTGGTCTCTAAATTTTTTCTTAAGCTCCGCTGGAATGTTATTTGGGCTTGAGGCCAGATCATGTTTCCTTCTGTGGTCTCAGGTGTGGGTAGAGAGTCTATATTGTCCTGGGTATTTAGTTGTTCTTCTCCTACATAGTAGGCTCGAATAGAATTTCTTGCCTTCCCCTTCTCCTTTTCAGCTTCCTTCCTTCCCATTGTGACTTCCTGTTTCTTAGTGTCTCAGGCTATGAGTTTAGGGCCTGATCCTTGACTTTGAATACCTCTGGGTGGCTAGTTTATGGCTATGTCAGGGAAATCAGTGAGGAATGTAGATGTGTAGGTGGGAGTGAGTCTGACCACTCCAGATTTCTGCCTCTATACCCCTGGGCTATAAGTAGGCTTTTGTTGGTGAGGTGAGGTGGGGCTTATTGTGAGCCCTCCATCTCTTCTCTTCAGACTCCTGGCTGTCTCAGTTACACCCCTTCTTGGAGACTCTCAAGCCTGTGGCTATTTCCATTAACTTGGGATTTCAATCTGGGTGGGAGACTTATCTTTAGGTTTTTTGCTTCGTGAAGGAGGGATGGGAGGATCTGAGCAACTAGAATTTACTTTGTCATTCCATTTAAATTGTCTCTCCTGGATCTATTTTCCAGTTCAGTGGTTTTTCCCATGAGATATTTCACATTGCCTTCTATTCTTTCATTTGTTTGGATCTGTTTAACAGCATCTTGATTTCTCATAAACTCATTAGCTTCCATTTGTCCAGTCTAACTCTGAAAGAATGAATCTCCTCAATGAGCTTTTGAGATTCTTTTTCCTTCTGGCAAAGTCGACTTTTTAAGGCATTGTTCTCCTCATTGCCCTTTTGGGCCTCCTTTGCCATTTGAGTTAGTCTATTTTTAAGGTGTTGTTTTCCTCAGTCAGGTTGTTGACCCTCATTTCACACTTTTCCTGCATCCTTCTCATTTCTCTTCCCAATTTTTCCTCCACTTCTCTTATTTGATTTTAAAGTCCTTCTTAAGGTCCTCTATGGCCTGTAACCCACTCATATTTTCCTTTGGGGCTTTTGGAGGAGGATTTTTGATCTCACAGTCCTCTTTGTGTCCTATGCTTCGATCCTCTTTGCCCCCCAAATAGGAGTCTAAGGTTGCATTTTTCTGTTTATTTTGTTTCCTTTGCCTTGATATGTTGCCACTTAATTACTTGAATTTTGGGCTTGTTGCCACAGTAAGACTCTGCCACCAGACAGGAGAGCTTTCTTCCCCAACATTGGGGTCTTCACAGCTTTGTGGCAAGCTGGATACCCACCCCAGGCCTCCCCCCCAGACCACAATCCAGATCCAGGGAGATTAAAGCAAGAGCAATTAACCCCCAAGACTGATTGCTGGATCTCCCTACAGTTAGCAGGCCAGGAGCTGGAACTGCCACGGAAAACTACAAAATGGCATATCTCCTCAGTGGCTTCTAGCCCCCAGGGGAGGAAACCAATGTGT
Source organism: Gymnobelideus leadbeateri (assembly GCA_011680675.1). Classification (NCBI taxonomy): domain Eukaryota; kingdom Metazoa; phylum Chordata; class Mammalia; order Diprotodontia; family Petauridae; genus Gymnobelideus; species Gymnobelideus leadbeateri. Next base: position 166,248 of record WOXC01007875.1, on the reverse strand, counting down.
TCCCCAAATACTGGTGCTGAAGTCCATAGGGCACTAACCTCTCACTTTGTCCTAGGCATATCTGACTTGATAATTCTGGAATCACCACAGCTGCTGGTGTTCTGGGGTCCCTCCAGCCAGCTGCTGGCTCAGCCACCCTGGGGCTAAAACTGCAGCTCACTTGGACCTGGGCTTGGCTCTCTGAGCACTGTGTGCTGCACTGCGAGTTCCCAGAGTGCTGTGCTGGTCCCTCCTGCGGGGCTGCAGGGCAGTACTCAGAGGTAGGTTAGCTTCTCTGTGTCGTTCTGTGGGTGCTGGGGCTCCAGAAGCTGTTCAGAGTCCCCTTTTGCATAATTTGGAGGTGATCTGGGTGGAGAGTGCCTTGGTCCCACTGTTTCTACTCCGCCATCTTGGCTCCGCCCCCCCCAACCTGTGTATTTTCTACTACCCCTTAAGATGATACTGAGTAGTGACTGATGACTGAGTAGTGACTGATGACTGAATAGTGACTGATTTGTAACTTAATGTGCCCCATGAGTAGAGAACTTTGACTATTGTGTTTTGTAACCCTTAAGGAGGAATCCTTTAGGATGATTAAATGATTGAGTTAATAAATGACTGTACTTTGTTGAAAACTATTGTGACCACTTTGGTGAAAAATATGTGACCATTTTAGTGATATGTCATTGTTAATGCTATATTTTGATTTTCTGTGATATGTTGTAACATTGTGAATGCTGTACCTTGATTCTCTGTGAATGTCTTGTTTTGATTCATTATTGAACAAATAGAGTGTTCATTATACTATTTAATCATAATCTTAAAAGCTGTTCACAGCAGCAGTCCTCTGGAAAGCTGCTTGTGTATGGCTTTACAGCATATAAAGACAGACCAATATTTTTTTTTTTTTGGTCAAAAGTTTTCTATATGAAATATATATTGATATACAAAAACATGTCTGTATGTACATATGTGTATGTATATACACATACATTTTTGTGCATACACAATTGTGTAAAAAAAAATCCCTAGAAATAAATGACAAAGCTCAAATGATCATTTTAGAGTAGATAGCTAAAAATCTGTAATAGAACTGAAAAATATTTCAGGATTGAACTTCAAATATATTCACTGTTTATTGTCGATATCACTCATCTAAATTCAAGTAAAGCTTCCATTATCATTTGGCAAATCAATATGTTGTGAGTTCAAATGTATTTCTTCTTTTATATCTATAATTTTTATTTTAATCTAGTTTTTTTTTTTTAGTGTACAGCATTCTCTTTCCAATATTAATGAACTTTACAAAAAGATGTCCCTCTTGTTTGGAAAATTCTTCTTCCTCACCTCTGCTAATTGGAATCTTGAGTTTACTTCCAATTTCAATAAAGTGCAATATTATACTTGATTATTCTGACCATTCATGATTTTCTCTCCCTACCAATATTCAGTAATAATAATAGTACTAATGATATATATGTGTGTGTGTGTGTGTGTGTGTGTGTGTGTGTTTGTCCCTACCATAATACTTTAGAACATTTATATATACACATATACATATATCAACATGCATACACACTTACATACACATATATGTGTGTCTATATTGTTTTTTGTTTGTTTGTTTAGTCATTTTTTAGTTGCATCCAACACATTATGACTCCATTTGGGGATACAAAATTTAGGGCTACAGAACCCACAAAGTGATAGCGAGAAACAAATCTCCCACTGAAAAAAGCCCAGCAGGTAGACAGGAAGGGTTCATCAAAGCCCACTTGGAGCAGAGCCCAGTCCTGCCTGAGCCATAGATTTTAGGCTCAGCTTGGCCTGACCAGCCATGGTTAGTGGGACTTCTGGGGAGGAGATAACCAGCAGCTTTTGTGGTTTCCAGAATAATCAACATAAAAATGCCACAGAAAAAGTGAGAGGTCAGTGTAGACTTTCGGAACAGGGAGTCTGGGAGTGCAGTCCAAGATCTGCCCCTGGAGGGAAAAGCTACCGAGGAGAAGCAGCCACAGCCACATGGATGCTTCAGAGCTCCTGTCCTGCAGATTGTAGGGGGACCAATCACACATTATGAGGGGTAATCAGTCTTGATTTAACCTGCTTGGATATGGATTGCTGTCTAAGGTGGAAGTCCTAGAGTATGTGAGCAGGTGCCAGAGCAAGTGGAGGCTTCAGAGAAGGCAACCAACTAATATTCCTGGCAGCTGAGAAAACCCCAGTGGGGGGCGGAGCCAAGATGGCGGAAAGGAAGCAGTAACCTCGCTGAGCTCCTCTGTCACTAAGTCCAAAAGGGTAAATCTGAGCGGATTCCGGAGTGACAGAGCCCACAGGAAGACAGAGTGTGGCAGAATCCAGCCCAGGAGGTTGCCCAGAGTGTCCGCACAGGTCGAGCGCAGAGCACGTGGGGTCTGCACAGCTCAGACCAAAGAGCAGGCAAGCAGATTACACCAGAGAGAGCAAAAGCCCCAGCCTGCAGCCTTACCAAGGATGAATCGCAATCATCTCGCAGAGGGAACGGATCATTGGAGCCAGGTAGGAGAGTCGGGCCCCCAGTGGAGAGAGTGGCTTCTCAGGCTGCATTCAGCCCCCAGCCTGGAAGTTTAGAAACTGCCTGCCTGTATAATACAGGGGCTGGAATGGCAAAGTAAATTCTAGCTGCTCAGATCCTCCCATCCCTCCTTCATGAAACAGAAAACCCAAAGATAAGTCTCCCACCCAGATTGAAATCCCAAGTTAATGGAAATAGCCTCAGGCTTTAGAATCTCCAAGAAAGGGTGTAACTGAGACAGCCAGGAATCTGAAGAGAAGAGAGGGAGGGGACCCAACAAGCCCCACCTCACCTCACCAACAAAAGCCTACTTATAGCCCAGGGGTATAGAGGCAGAAATCTGAAGTGGTCAGACTCATCCCCACCTACACATCTACATTCCTCACTGACTTCCCTGACTTAGCCATAAACTAGCCACCCAGAGGTATTCAAAGTCAAGGATCAGGCCCCAAACTCATAGCCTGAGACACTAAGAAACAGGAAGTCACAATGGGAAGGAAGGAAGCTGAAAAGGAGAAGGTGAAGGCAAGAAAGTCTATTCGAGCATACTATGCAGGGCAAGAACAACAAAACACACAGGACAATATAGACTCTCTGCCCACACCAGAGACCACAGAAGGAAACATGATCTGGTCTCAAGCCCAAATAGCATTCCTGGAGGAGCTTAAGAAAAATTTTAAAGACCAAATCAGGGAGGCAATGACCAACTTGGAAAAAGAAAATACCTCCCTAAAAAAGGAACTTCAAAAACTAACTGAAGACCATAATTCACTAAAAATTAGATACAATCAAACTGAAACTCAGAACTCTATGATGCAGCAGGAGTCAATCGAAAAAAACAAGATGATCGAAAAATGCAAGAAAATGTAAAATATCTCACTGGAAAAATAACTGACCTAGAGAACAGATCCAGGAGAGACAACCTAAGAATTATTGGTCTACCAGAAAGCCATGATGAGAAAAGCAGTCTAGACAACATCCTCCAAGAGATTGTCAAAGAAAACTGTCCTGAGGTCCTGGAATCAGAAGATAAAATAGCTATTGATAGAATTCACCGGACTCCTCCTGAAAGAGATCCCAAACTGAAAACTCCAAGAAATATAGTAGCCAAATTCCAGAATTATAAGATTAAAGAAAAAATTCTACAAGCAGCCAAAAAGAAACAATTCAAATATCGAGGAACTACAGTTAGGATCACACAGGACCTAGCAGCTTCTACATTAAAAGAGCGGAGGGACTGGAATTTGATATTTCGTAGGGCAAGAGAGCTAGGACTACAACCAAGGATTAACTACCCGGCAAAACTGAGCATAATCTTTCAGGCAAGGAGATGGACGTTTAATGAAGTAAGGGACTTCCAGACTTTCCTAATGAAAAAGCCAGAGCTCAATGGAAAATTTGATCTCCAATTACAAGACTCCAGAAGAACATAAAAAGGTAAACAAGGGTAACATAGACTCACACATGCAGAAGTGCACACACCCACACCCACAAACACAAGCTCATTACCTGGGATGCAACAAGAGCAAAATGTTCACATCCCTATATGTGGAGCTGATAACTGTCAATATTTGAAATCTCTATGATTATCATGACCTGCAAAAGGGTTATACTTAGAGGGTGTGGGTATGAATGCACTAACATGGAGTCTAAAAAAAAAAAGACTATTAAGGGGATCAATGGTACTGTAATGGGAAAAAGGAAAGGATGAGCTAGGAAAAGGTAAAATATGCCATCTGAAGAGGCATCAAAACACACTATAGAAGAAGGGAAAGTAAGAGGGAGAGGAACATCATTTAAACACTATTCTCACTTGTTCTGGTTCAAAGAAGGATCAAATTAATCAGTGAAGTTTAAGAATCTAACGTGAATAGAAACATAAATTCATTAAATAGATGAATTGGAGGGAGGGAGAGGAGCACTGTTTGAAATTTACTCTCATTGGTTTGGAATCAAACGGGGAGTAATTTACTCTGATAAGTATAAAAATTTATTGTGTCCTATAGATAGTGGGAGGGTAAGGGGGGGTGAAAAGGAGGAGACTAAAGGGAGGGATTATAAGGGAGGGAAATAGTAGTAAGGGGAGAGGGTAGGTTAAGAAGGGGGGTCACTGGGTGGGAACACTGAGGGAGGGGGCGGTCAAAAGGGAAAACTTCAAGGAGGGGAAGGGAGAAGGAATAAACAAAAACATAAACAGTGGAGGGAATAGGATGGAAGGGAAGAGACAGATAATCATCATTACTGTGAATGTGAATGGGATGAACTCTCCTATAAAACAGAGGTGGATAGCAGAATGGATTAAAAACCATAATCCTACAATATGCTGTCTTCAAGAAACACATTTGAAACAAAGGGATACCCACAGGGTAAAGGTAAAAGGTTGGAGTAAAATTTATTATGCCTCAGCTAAAAAAAAAAAAGCAGGGGTAGCAATACTTATCTCAGATAAAGCAAAAGCAAAAATAGATCTAATTAAAAGAGATAAGGAAGGAAACTATATCCTACTAAAAGGCACCATTGAGAATGAAGCAATATCACTACTTAATATATATGCACCAAGTGGTATAGCATCCAAATTCCTAGAGGAGAAGTTAAAGGAATTAGAGGAAGAAATAGAGAGCAAAACTATACTAGTGGGGGACCTTAATCTCCCCCTCTCTGAACTCGATAAATCTAACCTCAAAATAAACAAGAAAGAAGTTAAGGAGGTGAATAGAATCTTAGAGAGACTAGATATGATGGATCTCTGGAGAAAACTGAATGGCGATAAAAAGGAATTTACTTTCTTCTCAGCAGTGCATGGTACATACTCAAAAATAGACCATGCACTAGGGCATAAAAACCTCACAATCCAGTGCAAAAAGGCAGAAATATTAAGCGCATCATTCTCAGATCATGATGCAATAAAAATTATATGCAATAAAGGGCCATGGAAAGATAGACTAAAAACTAATTGGAAACTAAACAATTTAATCCTAAAAAATTGGTGGGTCAAAGAAGAAATTATAGAAACAATCAATAATTTCATTCAAGAGAATGATAATAATGAAACAACATACCAAAATATGTGGGATGCACTAAAGGCAGTTCTCAGGGGAAGTTTTATATCCCTGAGTGCATACTTAATTAAAGCAGAGAGAAGGGAGGCCAATGAATTGGACATGCAATTGAAAAAGCTAGAAAAAGAACAAATTGAAAATCCCCAATTTCGTACTAAATTAGAAATATTGAAAACCAAAGGTGAGATTAATAAAATTGAAATTAAGAAAACCATTGAATTAATAAATAAAACTAGGAGCTGGTTTTATGAAAAAATCAACAAAATTGAGAGACCCTTAGTCAATATGATAAAAAAAAGAAAGAAGAAAACCAAATTATGAGTATCAAAAATAAAAAGGGTGAATCTACCTCCAATGAAGAGGAAATCAAAAAAATAATGAGGAATTATTTTTCCCAATTGTATGCACATAAATATGACAATCTTAGTGAAATGGATGAATATTTACAAAATCACAAATTGCCCAGATTAACTGAAGAGGAAGTGAATTACCTAAATAACCCCATCTCAGGAAAAGAAATCAAACAAGCCATCAATGAACTCCCTAGGAAAAAATCTCCAGGGCCAGATGGGTTCACTAGTGAATTCTATCAAACATTTAAAGAACAATTGATTCCAATACTCTACAAACTATTTGGGAAAATTAGTGAAGAAGGAGTCCTACCAAACTCTTTCTATGACACAAATATGGTACTGATTCCTAAATCAGGAAGAGATAAAACAGAGAAAGAAAATTATAGACCAATCTCCCTCATGAATTTAGATGCAAAAATTCTAAATAAAATATTAGCCAAAAGACTCCAACAACTTATCACAAAAATAATACACCCTGATCAGGTAGGATTCATTCCAGGAATGCAAGGATGGTTTAATATTAGGAAAACCATCAATATAATTGAGCATATCAACAACAAAACTAGCAAAAACCACATGATCATCTCAATAGATGCAGAAAAGGCTTTTGACAAAGTACAACATCCATTCCTATTAAAAACACTAGAAAGTATAGGAATAAATGGATCCTTCCTTAAAATAGTTGCTAGCATCTATCTAAAACCATCACCAAGTATTATATGCAATGGGTATAAACTAGAAGCCTTTCCAATAAGATCAGGAGTGAAACAAGGGTGTCCACTATCACCCCTCTTATTCAATCTGGTACTAGAAACGTTAGCAGTAGCAATTAGAGAAGAAAAAGAAATCAAAGGAATCAAATTAGGCAAAGAAGTGACAAAGCTGTCACTCTTTGCAGATGATATGATGATATACTTAGAGAATCCTAGAGAATCAAGTAAAAAATTACTTGAGACAATAAATAAATTTGGCAAAGTTGCAGGATATAAAATAAACCCACATAAATCCTCAGCATTCCTGTACATATCTAATAAAACTCAACAGCGAGAGATAGAAAGAGAAATCCCATTTAAAGTCACTGTAGACATTATAAAATATTTGGGAATCTACTTGCCAAAACAAAACCAGAATCTATATGATCACTACTACAAAACACTTCTCACACAAATAAAAACAGATCTAAATAGTTGGAAAAGTATTAATTGCTCGTGGCTGGGTCGAGCTAATATAATAAAAATGACAATTTTACCCAAACTAAATTATATATTTAGTGCCATTCCAATCAATTTACCAAAAAACTACTTTGTAGAGTTAGACAAAATAATAACAAAATTTATTTGGAAAAACAAGCGGTCTAGAATATCAAGGGAATTAATGAAAAGAAATGCTAGGGAAGGTGGACTAGCTATGCCAGATCTTAATCTGTATTATACAGCAGCAGTCATCAAAACTGCTTGGTACTGGCAGAGGTGTAGAGTAGTGGATCAATGGAATAGATTAGGTGCAGGAGACCCAGCAGTTAATGAATATAGCAATCTATTGTTCGATAAGCCCAAAGACCCCAGTTTTTGGGATAAGAATGCACTATTTGACAAAAACTGCTGGGAAAACTGGAATACAGTATGGCAGAAACTGGGGATAGATCACTATCTAACACCATATACCAAAATCAAGTCTAAATGGGTGCATGATCTAGGTGTAAAGGATGATACTGTAAGCAATTTGGGAAAGCAAGGAATAGTTTACCTGACAGATCTGTGGAGAAGGGAAGATTTTAGGACCAAACAAGAATTAGAGAGCATTATAAAATGCAAAATGGATAATTTTGATTACATTAAATTGAAAAGCTTCTGTACAAACAAAGCCAATGTAACCAAGATCAAGAGGGAGGTGGGAAATTGGGAAAGAATTTTTACAACTTGTGTCTTTGATAAAGGACTCATTTCTAAAATTTATAGAGAATTGAGCCAAATCTATATGAATACAAGTCATTCCCCAATTGAGAAATGGTCAAAGGATATGAATAGGTAGTTTTCAGAGAAAGAAATTAAAGATATCTATAAGCATATGAAGAAATTCTCTAAATCACTATTAATTAGAGAAATGCAAATCAAAACAACTCTGAGATACCACATCTCTCCAGTCAGATTGGCTAAGATGACAAAACAAGGAAGTGACAAATGCTGGAGAGGATGTGGCCAAATTGGAATGCTAATACATTGCTCATGGAGTTGTGAACTTATCCAACCATTCTGGAGAGCAATCTGGAATTATGCCCAAAGGACTACAAATAATTTCATACCCTTTGACCCAGCCATACCACTTCTAGGGTTATATCCCAATGAAATCATAGTAGTGGGAGGAAGAACCATATGTACAAAAATATTTTTAGCAGCCCTTTTTGTGGTTGCAAAGAATTGGAAACTAAAGGGGTGCCCATCAATTGGGGAATGGCTAAACAAGTTGTGGTATATGAATGTAATGGAATTTTATTGTGCTATAAGAAACTAGGAGGTGACGGATTTCATAATTACCTGGAGAGACTTATACAAACTGATGCTGAGCGAGAAGAGTAGAATCAGAAGAAATTTATATACAATCACAGACATACCATATCTGTGACGACCAACTATGACAGACTGGACTCTTTTCAGCAATGCAGTGATATAAGTTAATCCCAAATGACTCAAGAAAGTGAGAAATTCGCCATCCAGAGATATAACTAGAAAGAACTGAGCCTGAATCCTGATGGAAGCAAACTAAATGATCTTGTTCTTCTCATTGTTTGGTTTTACTTCTTCCTTACCATCTTTCATCCTACCTAGTACAATATGCCTTTGTAATTGGAATAATGTTTAATATGAATGCATTTGCAGACCCTATACTGTACTATATGCTGTCATGAGGGGAGGGGGGAGGGAAGTAAAGGAAATTTGAAAATAAAAAAAAAAAACAAACCCCAGTGATCTGGGACAAAGCTCTCCTCTCTGGAAGCAGAGTTCTACTGTGGCAAAAACAAAAACAAAAACAAAACCCTCAAAAGTCAAGTAATTGTATGGCAACATAAGCAAGCAAAGCAAGCAAAGCCATCAAACTTTAGATTCCTATTTTGGGGACAAAAAGGATTAAAGTATGGAATAGGAGGAAGACAATGAAGACAGAATTCCTGTACAAAAGCTTCTAAGAAAAATATCAAATGGTTATAGGCCATAGAGGAGCTTAAGAGGGATTCTTAAAACCAAATAAGAGAAGTGGAGGAAAAATTGGGAAGAGAAATGAGGATGATGTAAGAAAATCATGAAAAGCAAGTAAACAATCTGATTGACGAAGATAACAACATAAAAATACATTAATTCAAATGGCAAAAGAGGCTCATAAAGCTAATGAGGAGAAACACTCCTCAAATAGCCGAATTTGCGTGCTGTAAAAAGAATCTCAAAAGCTCACCGAAGAGAATATTCCTTCAGAATTAGAATGGAGCAAATGGAAGCTAGTGACTTTATGGGATATCAACATACTATTAAACAGATCCAAACAAATGAAAAAAAAATAGAAGGCAATGTGAAATATATCATTGGAAAAATCCACTGACATGGAAAATAGATCCAGGAGAGATAATTTTAAAGTTATTGGATTACCTGAAAACCATGATCAAAATAAAATAAAATAAAAAAGCACCTAGAAAGCATCCTTCAAGAAATTTTCAAGAAAAATGCACTGACTTTTTATTTAAATCAGAGGGCAAAAGAGAGATTGAAAGAATCTACCTATCACTTCTTGAAAAAGATCCCTAAAAGAAAACCCCTAGAAATATTTTAGCCAGGTTCTGGAGCTCCCAGATAAAGAAGAAAATATTACAAGCAGCTAGGAAGAAACAACTTGAACATTGTAGAAAAACAATCAGGATAACACAAAATCTGGCAGCTTTTACATTGAGGGCACAAAGGGCTTGGAATATGATATTCTGGAAGTCAAAGGAGCTGGGATTAAAACCAAGAATTAAATACCCAGCAAAACTGAGTATCATGATTCGGGGGAAAATATGGGTATTCAGTAAAATAGAGGAATTTCAAGCATTCTTGAGGAAAAAAAAAACAGAGTTGAATAGAAAATTTGACATTCATATACAAGAAACCAGGGAAGCATGAGAAAATAAACAGGGAAAAGAAATCATAAGTAACTTACCAAAATTGAACTATTTACACGCATACATGGAAAAACAATAATTGTACATTATGACATTTTTCTCATAATGAGAAGAGTTGAAGGGAATATAAATGTGTGTATGTATGTATGTGTGTGTGTGTGTGTATATATATATATATATATATATATATATATATATATATATATATATATATATGAGTGTATATGGATACAAAAGTGAGTGTGTGAGTGTGTGTGTGTGTGTGTGTGTGTGTGTGTGTATATAAGTGTATATGGATACAAAAGTGAGTCTGTGTATATATGTGTACAGATATACATATACATAGGGGACAGGAACAAATTGAATAGGAAGGGATGATACTTAAAAGGTGAAATTGAGAAGTGAGAGAGGAATTTAATGAGAGGACATGGGGAGAAACAGAATGGGGTAAATTATCTCATGTAGAAGAGGCAAGGGAAAACTGTTACAATGTAGGGGAAGAACAGGAAGGCAAAAGGGAATGGATCAACGTTACTCTCATTGAATTTGGCTTAGGGAGGTAATGACATACACATTAAACCAGGTATCTCACCTTAAAGGAGAGGAGGGGGAAGGTGATGAACAGGGGTATGGTGGAGGAGATGGTAGGTTGGGGGGGGGGGAAGTTAGAAGCACACCCTATTGAAAAGGGACAAGGTCAAATTAAAGAATAGAACAAGTGGGGGGTGGGATAGCATGGAGGAAAATATAGTCAGTGTTTCACAATATATCCACTATGGAAATGTTTTGTGTAGCTACACATGGACACTCTATATTGAATTGCCTATATTCCCAGTTAGGGTGGGTGACAAGGGAGGAAGGGAAAGATTCTGGAATTAAAAGTTTTAAAATCAAATGTTTAAAACATATTTATGTATATATTATTATTTTTACATGGAACTGGGAAATAATATATATAGACACTGGGGTATAGTTATCCATCTTGCCCTACTGGAAAGTTTAAGGGGGATGGGTGAGCCTATAGGAGAGAGCAGATTTGGGGAGGGGACATACGGTGAGAGCGCTGTTGTGGGGTGGTTTGTGGGGGAAAGACTGGGATAAAATTTGTAACTCAAAATCTTGTGGAAATGAATGCTATGAACTAAAATAAACATAAAATTTAATTAAGAAAAAAGATTCTAATGCTCTTGAATATAGGTATTACTTTTATTTTTGGTCATATATCCACAATGTCTAGCAGAATGTCTCCCATATTATATGTCCCTAATAAAAGTGTGTTATTTTAAAATAATCCAGAAATGTATTACCTTTTGGAAAGGAAATTAGTAAAGTTTGTATATGTTTGTTACTTTAAAGAAGACACATTACTCCTAATATCTGTTGGATACATAAGGGGATAAAAGGGTCATAAAGAATCAGACATACCAGGACCCTCTAGGCAGTTGAAAACCAATACAGTCTCCTTTATACAGTTGGTGTCTCTCAGAGTTTCAACAAGGGCAAAGCTTATTCGCACTTAATGATGTCACAAAAATTTAAGATACAGTGATGAGTTACATATAATGCCCATGTTGAATCACAGAGGTGAGATGCTAAAGCTAGGAATTGATTCAGAGGATAAATCTTAAGCTCAGGATAAGGTTTTAGAAGAAAACAGAGAGAGATACCAGGAGACATCCAGCCTATTTCAAGCTGCAATGAAAGTAGTACAACCACATTGCATAGGAAAAAGAACTTTAGCATAGTTACTCATCTGAGGGGATGAAATAAATAAGGACCTTGACATGGAACCAACTCTAAATCTAAAAGTTCAAGTTGAAAACATGAGTTAATAGAAGATATTAAAATAATTAAGAAACACAATGAGTAAGAGGAAGTAAAAAAGGGAAGCCCAAAAAGAGACAGTAACTTCACATAAAGTTCTAGTAGAGCCTCTGAGAAAATAACATTTTTGTCATAAGTATTCTAAGAGTGGGTGGAAGAAATGGAGAAGTAGGTTAAAAAATGAAAAAAAAAAAAAATCCAATATGGATGTGTTGGAAGTAAGCCACTGCAATTCTACCATATTTACCTCCAAACAAACATAAAATCAAACTCCAAAACAAATTTTGGAACAGCAGAATCAATCAGTTAAAAGAGATAGAGTGAAACAATATTTTAGCCCAAGAAACTTGGAGGATCAGTAAGAAAATTCTATCTCACTTAAGTGAAAAGTTAACACAATCCAGGAAGGGAAGCATCCCTGCAAGTCAGCAGCAAGCCCCAAATGAGCAAACTAGTAGGATATCCTGAGCCTTAATGTGGTGACCCATGCCAATACTATCACCAGGACCCTTCACATGCCTTAGCATAGCCAGGGGAATGAGCAGATTTAGCTCCAAGAGCCATCATGTTTCAGCACAGCCTTTTGACAAACAGGTAGACATCTACCTTACAGATGCCTAAGCAAACAAGTAGTCACCAGCAAGCACTTACCCACCATGCTTCAGCATAGCCCCAGCAGACAACCTCCAGAGGTCTGACAACATGCATCAGTGTAACTGAGGGAAATGCAGAAACACCCCACTGGGCCTCAGCACATTCAAGATACTACCACTAGAACCCCAGATCAGCAGCAGATAAGCTACCATACCCCTGTGGCCTCCAGCAATACCAACCAACCCACATTCCATGCCCTTAGACCAGAACCAGACACAAAGGTCCCCCATAGGGCTCAGGTTAATATCAGTACAACACCAGGTAAGTAGTCAGGGTCTGCAGCCACTAGCACAAGAAGTTGGAGACAGGGAGAAGAGCTCAAATTTAAAAGAAAGGAAAAAGGACAATGGGGAAAAATGTGAGCAGAAAACAATGGAGAAGAGCTCAAATTTAAAAGAAAGGAAAAAGGACAATGGGGAAAAATATGAGCAGAAAACAATAAGAAAAAGAATCTGATCATACAAAATTATTATGGTGACAGGGAAGACCAAGCCACAAACTCAAATGAGGACAACAATGTCAAAACACCTGTGGGCAAAACTGCAAAGAAAAATGGTTAATGGTCTAAAGCCCAGAAATATCTTATGGAAGAGCTCATAAAGGACCTTTAAAATCATATAAGAGAGTGAAAAAATGGGAAAGAAATGAGAGTCATGAAAGAATTATAAAAAAAAAAAATCCCAACAGCTTGGAAAACTGCTTAAAAAGTAGAATTGGCTAAATTAAAAGGAGATATAGAAATCCATTGAAGAAAATAACTCCTTAAAGAATACAATTTGCCAAATGGAAAAAAAAAATAAAAAGTTCTTTGAGGAAAACAATACCTTAAAATTTAGAATTGGGCAAGTGGAAGCTAATGAATCTATGAGACATCATAAATCAATCAAACAAATTCAAAGGAATGAAAAAAATGGAAGAAAATGTAAAATACCTCTTGGGGGGTTTGACTTGGAATATTATTCTAGGAGAGAAAATGTCATAGTAATTGGAATACCTGACACCCATAATCAAAAGGAGGACTTGGACAGCAACTTTCAGCAAATTATCAACAAAAACTGCCCTGATGTCCTGTAACTAGAGGGCAAAATAGTCATTGAAAGAATCCACTGATGATCTCAGGAAGGAAATCTCAAAATAAAAAAAAATAAAAAAAACAGGAAAATTATAGTCAAATTTCAGAATTCCAGGTCAAAGAAAAAATTACTATAATTGGCTAGAAAAAAATAATTAAAATCAGGGCGTCACAATCAGGATCACACAGAATCTGGCAACTATGACATTAAAGGATTGAAGGTCATGGAACATGATATTTTAAAGGGAAAAGGAACTAAGACTACAACCAAGAATCACTTACCTGGCAAAATTAAGCATAATACATGGGGGCGAGGTGTGGAATGGTCTCAATGAAATAGAAGTATTTCAAGCCTGTATAAGCAGAACAACCAAAATTTGACCTCCAATATTAAGACCCAAGAGAAACATAAAGAAAAGAAAACATAAGGGATTCAACAGAGTTAAATTTTTCACATCCTTAAATGGGAAGATGATACTTGTAATTAAAAAAAAACTGTATCACTAAAAGTACAGATAGAAGGAATATACATAGATTGTGTGTGTATAAGGTGAATTTGAGAGAATGACAAAAAATTAAGGGATGAGAATGAGGAGTACAAAGAGTATAGAAGGAAGGAAGGGAGAGGTAGAATGGGGCAAATTATCTCTGAGTACCATTTTCAGAAGAGGGGAAGGAAGGAAGGGAGAAAAATTTGGAATTTAAAATCTTATAAAATGAATGGTAAAAATGTTCTTGATATGTAATTGGGGAAAATAAAATACTGTTTAAAAATAAATGAAAAAAAATCATCTGAAGGTATGAAAGGTAAAAAATCTGAAGAGAAATAATGAAAAATAAAATAGAAATGAATCCTTCCCAGTGGTATTAGATCTCAAGCATATTATAAAACAATAATCATAAAAGTTATTTTGTTTTGATCTGAAAAATTATGAGGGTAAAAGATCAATGAACAGATTAGGGAAGTAATACCCACAATAGTCAACTTAGTAGCATAGTGTTTGATTATCCCAAGATTACTAGTTCTTGATTCAATTACCTATTTGACAAAAAATGCTGACAAAACTGGAAAATAGTCTGCCTTAAATCAGATTAAAACCAAAATTTCCCAATATATACCACAATTGAGTCAAAATGGATACATGGCCCACATTTTAACAGGAGATATTTTATGTAGATCAGACAAAATATTTTTGTATAATTTGTATAATGAATAGAGGTTGAATTTTAGATTAAATAACTAGAGAGGATAATCACACATACATATACACATGCAAGGGACAGAGAAGGGAATAAGATTTACATAACATCTAATATTTTCTAAGGTCCAAAGCTAAGTACTTTTACAAATATTATCTCATTTGATCATCACAACAACCCAGTGGGGTAGATGTTGTTATTATTACCATTTCATAATGGAGAAAACTGAGGCAAAATTTACTTAAGGGGTTATAGAGGTTAAGTGACCTGCTGAGAGTCATGAAGCTACTAAGTATCTGAGGCTGGATTTTAACTCAGGTCTCTGCTTCCAGTTGCAGAACTATAGTGACAATATCTATCTATTTCTAAAAAAATACACAATTTTATTAAATAAAATAGTAAAGCTAATGCTTTCAACAAAAAATAATTTGAATTAGGAGGGAAACATTTCTGGGGAAATCTTTCTAGAAAATGCATCTATTGTTCTTATGGTTATGATATATAACTGATTTAAACTAACGTAAGATCCATTGCCCCAAAGATAAATGGATAAAAATATGAAGAAGTAGTTTTCCAAAGAAGAAATGCAAACTATTAGCAACCTAATAAAAACTAACTTCAAATCAATAATAATTTTAAAAATCTACAGTAAAACAGTGACATGGTTCTTCCTTACACTTAATAGGATTGGCAAATATGACAAGGAGGAAATGGTGATTGTTGGAATGGCTATGGGAAAACAGTCACACTAAAGTATTCTTCATAGAGATGTTAATTGGACAAAATATTCAAAAAATCAATTTATTATCATACCGAGAGATCACTAAACACTTTCCTTCAAATTCAAGATAACATTAATTGACAAATACTTTATAGAAGTCAAAAATAGTTAAATGACCTTTATGTATAATCATATTTATAATAGCCCCTTTTGTTATAGAACTAGGGGGAGGGGAGAGTGGGTCATCATCTATCAGAGATTAAGTGAACACATTATGATGTATGAATGTGATAGAATATTATGGCACTGTAAGAAATTTCAAAAATTATGGACTGAGTGAAACCTCAGAAAACATATGAACTGAAACAGAATGAAGTGAATAGATACACTACACTCAATTATAGCACCTCTTATATTTGTGTCAGTTACTCTCTCATCTTTCAATCAAACTAGAAATTTGGGCTCCCCAAACTCAGTTATTACATTTTTCCTCAGGGTTCTTGTGGGTGGTCCTGAAGTGATGGGTATGGTTTTCTAATGCAGAATTAACTTTGATATATTTCTGCCTCTTAAACCTATCAGAACTAACTTGAGTTAGAGTGATTGATTCAACTAATCCTCATCTCTACATGTTACTACCATTACTTAAAAAAAAAGAAAATAACCTTGAAAGCTTTAAGAACTTTGATCAATTTATGACCAGTCATAGCTTCAGATGATGAAGCATATTTCTCACCTTTTGGCAGACATGATAGATTAGAGGTTCAGAATAAGGCATATATTTTCAGACATGAAGAAGGTAAGGATTTTGTTTATCTAAATACGAATTTCTTATCTAGTGAATAGCAATGAAAAATTATTCACTCAAAGGGGTAGCTGGGTGGCATAGTGGACAGATCACCAAGGCTGGAAATAGGAAGACTCATGATTTTGAGTTCAAATCTGATCACAGACACTTAGTTGTGTGACCTCACCCTGTTTGCCTTGTTTTTTTCATCTGATAAAATGAACTAGAGAAGTAAATGGCAAACCATTCCTGTATCTTTCCCAAGAAAACCACAAATTGTGTCATGAAGAGTCAGACACTAGTGAAAAATATTCTCTCAAAAATTATAGGTATTCTATTATACAAATGTACAGTTTACTATAAGACAAACTTATGTGGTAGGATGGATCATTTTCATGCCCCACTCCTTATTACTTTGCCTCAAGGCCAATAATAATAAACATGAAGATCAATCTGTCTCATTCTTCCAAAATCAGGCAAGTAAACAATTAAAATTCATTAATTTGCTGTTGTAGTAAATCCCATTTGATTATTATGATCATGTTATTTACATGGTAGAGAAAGTTTTTTTATTCAAATGTTTCACAAAATACATGCTCTCATTTAAAGTAAAACTTTACGTGTTTAGAAATGTTGCTCCTGGGCCAGCTAGGTGGCGCAGTCAGTAGAGCGCTGGCCCTGGAGTCAGAAGGACCTGAGTTCGGATCCAGCCTCAGACACTTAATCCACACAAACAAAAACCTAGCCGTGTGACCTTGGGCAAGTTACTTAACCCCAATTGCCCTAAAAAAGGGGCGCCTAGGTGGCACAGTGAGTAAGAGCGCCGGCCTCAGAATTGGGATGACCCGAGATCAAATCCGGCCTCAGAAAATGAGCATCCACACATAAATAATGACTAGCCTTGTAACCTTGAGCAAGTTACTTAACCCCAATTGCTTTAAAAAAAAAAAAGAAATGTTGCTCCTTAAAGAAAATGTAGAAAAAGGACTACATTATTTGGCATAATAAAAACACTCAATTGCAAATGAGACTTTCAGTGACAATTATTCATTATTCTTTAAGCCTAATTGCCTTTCCATTACCTAATCAAAATCAAATGTATTTTTAATAAGAAAAAGCCCTTTCATCTTCATGAAGTTCATCACAAAACATAAATATCCACCAAAGAGTAGATAAACAAGATCACTAACTTAAATAATATGATGCAAAGAGGAACTAGATTAGAATTAAGAAGACGTTCTCTTTAGTCTTTGCTTTGAAACTAGCTAGCTGTTTTCCATTTGGCAACATGTTGCTTTAGACTTAGTTTCCTCATTTGTAAAATGACAAGTTTCAA
The DNA here is from genome assembly GCA_011680675.1 of Gymnobelideus leadbeateri. NCBI lineage: Eukaryota > Metazoa > Chordata > Mammalia > Diprotodontia > Petauridae > Gymnobelideus > Gymnobelideus leadbeateri. Next base: position 148,562 of record WOXC01007875.1, on the reverse strand, counting down.
TTCCCTTTCTTCTTAGTGCTCCTTAAAGATATAATACTTAAAAGCCCAATGGTTTCATGAGTCTACTTGAGGAATCATAAGCATCAGAAAAAACAGGTGATATTTTTTTTTATTTTTCTGTCTGTATGTTGAGCTCTTTCTTTTACAATATCATACTTATTAGAATAAGAATTATTTTGGTATTATTATTTATATAACTATAATATTTGTGAATTATTTTTTTCTATTATGAATAACAAAAATTGAATTATGATAAAATATTTTCTTAATCTCAATCATAATTGTTTTTTTACAAACCCACAATTAACTCTTGATAAAATTAGAAATAACTTGAAATGGATTTAACCAAATTGTAAATAAACTGTTCTATAAGCTAAGGACAATTTAAGAATTTTGTCTCAGACTTTGAGCCATTATCATGTAGGAAAAAAACCATCACTGTCTTACTCAAAGTAGTAGGATAGAAGGAACTTTGAAGTCTAGGTAAGGGTTAGTACCATGGTAGAGGTAAGAGTATATAAGCTGAAGTATCTAAAGCTATAAAAAATGAGATTCAGCTGTGTGATCTTGGACAAATCACTAAACTCTGTACTTCCATGTCCTTATCTGTAACATAAATGTTATATCTATTGCATGTCCCTTGAAGATCATTTTGAATCTCAAATTGCATAATATGTCTAATATATGTGCTTTGCAAATTTTAAACATTATATATTTCAGTAAGTATTATCACAGAAGGCTCAAGGGTCTAGATATTTTACCACCTAGAAGCCAGAATCTAATGAGAGGCATATTACATACAATAGACATTGGTTCACATCTGCCATTAGACAATAACTATTTGACCTTGGTCTCTATCTCACTCACCTTCAGTTTTCTCATCTGTTATATGGATATTATAGTAATACTATCTCCATACAAATTCTGTAGCAAGAATCTAATGAGATAAAATATGTAAAGTCTTCCAAAATTTAAAACAATATATTGATGTAACATTTATATCAAATTAATTAAAGAAATAAGTAATGTTTGGATAGATCTCTGAGATATATGCAGGCCAAATAAAGAAAGTAATCTTTTAGAAGGTCACACTTGGGTTAAACACACATTAAATAGGGGTACTGCAGCCAACATTATGGTACATAATAGTTCAGAGGAAAGATCACTATACTCAGGAAGTCACATGATTTCTAAAGTTTGTCTATTGCAGAGCAGAGATGGAAAGATGATCCAGGGAAGATCAGAATTTTGAGTCTAGGCATACTTCCAAGGTTCAAAAGTAGCTCATGTATTTGATAGATACAGTCAGTTAAGAAGTTAGTTTTTTTTTTTTTTCTTGGATTGCGATTATAGGACCACATATATGAAACAACTAGAAGCTGATCAGGAAAAGGCAAATATAGATCAAGTCCAAGGTCCAGGTGTCTATTCAAGTGAGGAATGCCATTGAGGTGCTGCAGTGGATAGAAAATCAAAGAGATATGTGTGCAGGCATTTAGCTTCAACAATAACTAATTGCAAGAAACCTATACCTTGTATTTTTTTCTGATTGCTAAATTTTGTAGACTTTAGAACATCTGTTGTAAGGTCACCAGAATGGGGAGGAAACTAGGAAGTATTGTCCAGGAAATGGAGATATTAAGAGTAGAGAAGAGAAATTAGCTTAGAGGGAACAAGGTAACTTTTCACATAGTCAAAAAGCTGACACTGGGGAAAAATTAGACTATTTCCCACTTGAATGTAGAAGGCAAAACTATGAACTATGGAAAGATGTTACAGAGAAGAAAAATGTGACTCATTATAAGGAAAATGACTAAAATTTAGAGGTATTTCACAGTGGCATGATCTGTATCTGGAGACACTAGGCTTCTTATGCCTGAAGGATTTTATGCAAAAGGTTAGTCACAACTTGTTAGAGATATTGTAATTGTTATTCTTGATCTAATGACCTTCCTAGATCCTCTCTCAACTCACTAATGGGTGACTAAGGGTCAAGAAGAACCAGGCCTAAGGAATCTCCACTACCCACTAGGTTCTAGGACTCAGTTGGATGTTGACCTTCTGCTACTTCTCACATTCCTGCTTCTGCCTGAAATAACCAAGAACCTCATTCCACTCTGCTTTTAGTTCCCACCAGGCAATTTTAAACAGTCACTGGTCAGGGAACAACTGCCTTGCTATTGTCCCCAAGGTCCACAAGACATTACCATTTGCTCTGATGCTTTATCTACCAAACCACTTGGCTTTTCCATATGCAATGAAACTGAGCCCTCTTTTATCCTTTTTTCCCTTACTTCAAATGTAAGCTCCTTGAGAAAAGTGTCTAGGTTTTTATTTGTACTTAATAGAATGCTTAGCATATACTTGACATCAGACAACATGTTTTTTTTTTCATTCCATTCCATAGAGGTTGGCCTAGGTGTCCTTTAAGATTGCTTATAAACCTGAGATTCTGCATTTCTGTGATTATAAGATCCAAGCTCTAAGGCTTGAAGGTATTGAGGATCAGAAAAACAATTCAGGACCAATAAAGTCTGGGAGGAAGGAGGGGCAAGAATTAAATTGCTGAGGAAATCAGTACAGGACAGGGGTTCTGGTTATTGAGGACTTAAAATGCAAGTAATATTTTATGTCAGAGAGACATTGAAGAATAAAATGGGAACATAGTCACTGGGAAACTGGTTCAATATATATCTCAGTTTTATCTTGTGGGAATGGAGAGCTGGTTACCAGACTATCAGTAGGAACAGTAAGGAAGCTGAATCAGTGGCATATGCTACTGATATATTTTCTACTAACATGGTGGCTGACATAGTAGACATTTAATCAATGCTTGTTGATAGATTAATTGATATAGCTCTTTTATTGCCTAAGGCCATAATTTGTCCTGGGATGGATCTGAGGCTACAGGTTGAAATATAAATGGGCCCAAATTTGAGAGTTTAGCAAGATGTCAAGGTAGGAAGTAGTGATAGGCCATTACAAGACTAAACGTACCAGTATACTTTGTTGGATATTTTGCATTCAATCCATTTATGTGGAATGCTCAAAATGCCCTCTCACAAAAAAAAAAAAAAAACTTTCCTATGATTTGGGGATAGAAGTCAAGGAGACAGGAGAAGAAGTCAGTGTGCATGTAATTCAGAACTCAAATGCTCTTTCCCCTCTGAAAATGAGAAGAATCCCAACTGTAGCTTTCAGTGGTGGACTTAAGTCACAAAGAAGCTGCTAATCAATTGAGTTGTTGTCTGAGGACCATAACAAGTTTCCAGTAGACAAGTATATCACTTCTTTTGCATTACAAACCCTTCTATTTTCTACTTTTTGTAAAACCTTTCCCTTAGGATTTTTTTTTCCACCCATCACTCATTTAAATAAACATCTACCATTCTGCTAAATTCCTCGGAGATAACAATTCTTATATTTCTTACAATGTACTAAGCCATGTATTCGAGAGCAAAGGGAATATGTTAATAGACATAGAATCCACTCTTGTATATAATGATTTTGAAACAGCTCCTTGAACATAAATTCATAATACATTTTTTAAATGGATATTACAGGTTAATGTTTAAAAATACTTTCAATACATCCATCTGTAATCAGTAAAGCGACATCATCTACTAGAAGCCCATTTAAGTCCTTTTGTTCTAGAATTGTGGAAAATTCTATACAATAGACTACTCTGACATTGTCTCTAGTAACACTAAAAGCCAGTGTAGGAAATACTGGATTTTGTCATTGCTGTGATTCTCATCATCAGCATTGTCATTAAGCCACAGATTTAGAGAATGAAAGGGCTCTAGAGACCAGATAGCTCAACCCTTTGATCCAGGTCACACAAATATAACAACTAACATTCAAACCCAGGTCCTTTGATTCCAAACGTAAGATTCATCTTTCTGTAACATTCGGGTGTAAAAGCAATTAACACAATAATTAATAAATAATGATAGTAATATATGATTTATACTTAAAGTATAATACTAGCTAAACAAGGGTGGGGATTATTTTCTTCATATGTTTTTTTTTTATTGTCAGTGTCTAGGACACAGCTGTTAAATTGAATTTATTTTTTTATTAAACAAATGTTTTATTAACTTCTGTTTTACATCATTCATTTCTGCCAGATTTTGAGTTACAATCATTTCCTCCCGTTATTCCCCTACCCACCCTCCCAGAATAGCAGTCCCACAAGGTATCGCTTCCTCCAATCTGCTCTCTCCCATACCTTCTCCCATACCCCCTTCGACTTTTCCATTGGAGGAAGATGAATCTTTGTGTCCCTATGCCTGCACATCTTATCTCCCTATTACAAGCAAAAGAGTATTAATAATAGTATTTATATATATTTGAAACATTTAATGTTAAGACCTCGACTTTCAGATCCATTTCCTTCCTCCCTTGTCACCCATTCCCTCTTGGGAGAGAAGTAATTCAGTATATGTTGTACATGTCTAGCTATGCAAAACATTTTCATAGTTGATATATTGTAAAAGGAAGCTTATAATTCCCTCCCACACATCCCACCCCCCACCTTGTCCATTCCCTACATAATCCGGTCCCTCTTCTATAGTGGGTACTTCCAACCTCCCCTCCCCCCAAGTATGCCCTCCCATCCATCATCCCTCCTCTCATCCCCCTTCCCCCTATCCTGCTGCAGGTTAAGATATCCCATTTAGTATGTATGTCATTCTCTCCCTGAACCAAACTCAATGTGAATGTGGTTTTGGCTTTTTAGACTTCCTATTCTCTCCCTCCCTTGCAACCACTTCCCCTTGCTTCTTCCACATGAGATAGTTTACCCCACCCTGTCTCTCCCCATCTCCTCCTGCCACTTTCCTCTCTCACCTCATAATTTCATCCCTTGAGTGTTCTCCCTTCCCAACAAATTCAACCTATGCCCTCTATCCATATATAACTGTAACCATATACACACACACATCCACATATGTATTCACATGACCACACACCCTTCTTCCATTATTTTCATAGTGAGAAAGATATCATCAGTCACAGTTATTGCTTTTCCATATAGGAATGTAAATAGTTCAACTTTGATAGGTTCCTTTTTATTTCCTTTCCCTGACTACCTTCTCAGGCATCTCTTGCTTCTTGTGTCTGGATGTCAGATTTTCTATTCAATTCTGGTTTTTTCCTCAAGAATGCTTGAAAGTCCTCTATTCCACTGAATGACCATATTTTCCCCTGAAACAAAATTCTCAGTTTTGCTGGGTAGGTGACCCTTGGGTTCATTCCCAGTTCCTTTGCCCTCTGGAATATCATATTCCATGCCCTTCGATCCCTCAGTGTAGAAGCTGCCAGGTCCTGGGCTATCCTGATTGTGTTTCCACACTATTGAAATTGTTTCTTCCTGGCTGCTTGTAGTATTTTCTCCTTGATCTGGGGATTCTGGAACCTGGCTATAATATTCCTGGGAGTTTTCTTTTTGGGATCTTTTTCAGGAGGTGATCGGTGGATTCTTTAAACCTCCACTCTGCCCTCTGGATCTAAAACATCAGGGCAATTTTCCTTGAGAATTTCGTGAAGGGTGATTTCTAGGTTCTTTCTTTGATCATGGCTTTCAGGTAGTCCAATAATTTTTAAATTGTCTCTCCTGGATCTATTTTCCAGGTCAGTGGTTTTTCCCATGAGATATTTCCCATTGCCTTCTAATCTTTCATTTGTTTGGATCTGCTTAACAGCATCTTGATTTCTCATAAAGTCATTAGCTTCCATTTGCTCCAGTCTAACTCTGAAGGAATGAATCTCCTCAGTGAACTTTTGAGATTCTTTTTCCATCTGGCAAATTCGACTTTTTAAGGCATTCTTCTCCTCATTGCCCTTTTGGGCCTCCTTTGCCATTTGAGTTAGTCTATTTTTAAGGTGTTGTTTCCTCAGTCAGGCTGTTGACCCTCATTTCATACTTTTCCTGCATCCTTCTCATTTCTCTTTCCAATTTTTCCTCCACTTCTCTTATTTGATTTTTAAAGTCCTTCTCAAGGTCCTCTATGGCCTGCAACCTGCTCATGTTTTCCCCTGGGTCTTTTGGAGCAGGACTTCTGACCTCACAGTCCTTTTCCCGCTCTATGCCCCCAAAATAGGAGTCTAAGGTTGCATTTTTCTATTTCCTTTGCCTTGGCATGTTGCCACTTAATTGCTTGACTTTTGGGCTTGTTGCCACACTATGGCTTTAAGGCCAGATAGAGGAATTTTCGTCCCGGACGTATCGGGGGCAACTTCCGTTTCTGGCAAGGTGTAAACCCACCCACAACTTCCACCCTAGATCACAATCCAGATCCAGGGAGGTTAAAGCAAGAGCGATTACCCCCCAAGACTGATCACTGGATCTCCCTACAATTAATTCTCAGGCCAAGAGCTGGAGCTGCCTCTGAAAACTACAAAATGGCGTGTCTCCTCAGCAGCTTCTAGCCCCCAGGGGAGGAAGCTGACGCATTCCCCAAATACTGGTCCCAAAGTCCATAGGACACTAACCTCTCACTTTGTCCTAGGCATGTCTATGTTGATAATTCTGGAGTCGCCACAGCTACTGGTGTTCTGGGGTTCCTCCAGCCCGCTGCTGGCCCTGCCGCTCTTGGGCTAAAATCTCAGCTCATGCAGACCTGGGCTCAGCTCGGCTCTGGCGCTCTGCGTGCTGAGTTCTGCTGGCTCCCAGACCGCTGCACTGGTCCTTCCTGCAGGGCTACTGGGCTGTCCTCAGCGGGAGGTTAGCTTCTCTGTGTCATTCTGTGTGTGCTGAGGCTCCAGAAGTTGTTCAGAGTCCCCTTTTACATAGTTTGGGGGAATTCTGGGGCAGAGTGGCTTGGATGAGCTGTTTCTACTCCGCCATCTTGGCTCCGCCTAAATTGAATTTAGTGATACTGATAAAAATAAGGATAACTATCATCCCAACACTGTTATTCAATTACAAAAAGCAAAAACATGTCATAGAACTATTTCTAGTCTCTAGTCTTTTTTTTATCTTTTTCTTTTTGGAGGGAGAAGAGCAAGGCAATCGGGGTTAAGTGACTTGGCCAAGGTCACATTGCTAGTCGAGTGTTAAGTGTCTGAGGCTGGACTTGAACTCCTGACTCCAGAGCCAGTACACTATTTACTGCACCACCTAGCCACCCCTAGTCTCTAGTCATAACTGTTGATATCTGTTGAAACATAAAAAATGATAATATTATTAGTATTAATGGGCATATGGTATTTATGGCAATAATCATAAATTGGAGGCACATAATTCTGCATAGAGTTTGCACTGTGCATAGATTGCTAGACCCAGATTCAAAAAGATCTCAGTTCAAATTCAGCTACAGGAACTCAGGGTCTGTGTGACCTTGAGGAAGTAACTTAACCTCTGTTTGCTTCAGTTCCCGCATCTGTAAAATAGGAATAATAATAGTGCCTACCCTATAGGGTTGTGAGGATTAAGGGAGAAGATAGCTGTAAAGTGCTTACCAGTGTCTGGAACATAATAAGCATTATATAAAAGTCATTTATCATCATCATCATCTACATCATCATCCTGTCGCATTACAAACAAGATCTTATTTAATCTTCTCAACAATGGTGGGTAGTTAGTAATGTGATTATTGTTCCCATTTCACTGATAAAGATCCTAAGACTCAGATGAAATGACTTGCTCAAAAGATAGTCAAAGATATGATTTGAAAACAAGATTTTTCAGTGCTAAGGCTAATGTTATTTTTACCACATACCTATGTACACACATGCACACACACATGTGTACGCACACACATATACACACACCTGCTACTTTTACCATGAAAAAATATTCCAAAATACAGTTAACAAGATGAAGAAATTGAGGAGGAATAGCTAGTCCATAGCTGTGGCGTTTAAGCTACTTTTCTGATAAAGGTTGTATTTCATTCAATGGTAAGCTGATTGTTGGAATTTTGACCACAAAAATGAGGCTCTATTGGGAATTTACCAGTGGGAGAAGGAAGCCGTCCTTGCAGAGATGTATTTCAGGTTAAGAAGGACACAGAGACAGTTCGATGTTCCAAAGAGAAGAGGTCTCAGGGATTGAGGGAGAGTTCCAGAATGAGACTGTGTGAGAGGTTTGGTCTCAAAATCTTGCAGTTAGGAACAGGACTGGGAAAGAAGTGCATGCTAGTCTGTGCTTCCTTCCTCAAAAAGGATACCAAAGGAGGAATTCTCCAACATGAAAGGAATGTGGCCTTTTAGAGGAACATTCCAGGTTGAGAAGGCCTCTGGGGGTGGGAGGGTTGGATATTTTAGGGTAAGGAGGCTTCAAGAGTTGAGGGAAGTTCTAGGGTATGAGATAGAAGCAGAAGAATTGTTTTGAAGTATAGACATCAGGAACAGAAGAAGGAGCATAAAAGTTATAGCTGTGAAATATATTGTGGAGGAAGAATTAATAAGACTTGACAACTGATTGGATATAAAAGCTAAGGGAGGAGTAAGAGGTGAGGATTAGTAATAAAAGATCACTACAATAGGAAGCATAAAATGCCTTCCCTCTGCTACTTATTAGTTGTGAAATCCTTCAGCAAATCACATAATGTCTAGGTTTTAGATGCCACATCTGTTGAAATGCAGAAAATATTATCTTCTTTATCTCTCACATTACACATATTGGTGTACGGTGGATCCTTATTTTTTATTAATATTTCTTGTCAATATTGCATTCTTTATCGCCTTACAGCTCTCTCTTTGTTTCATGTTTCTGAGTTTCACTTATCTCCTTGAATAAAATGTAAACCATGTAAGGAAAGATATCATTCTTTCTTTTACTTTATCAAATGCTTTATTAGCTTCTAGTTTACATCATTCGTTTCTGCAAAATTTTGAGTTTCAAATTTTCTCCCCTTTTATTCCCTACTCAGCACCACAAAATAGCAACCCCACTGGATATCTCCTCCTCTAACCTGCTCTCTCCCATAAAAAGATATTCTTAACATGTATTGCTTTTGGTAATGGGCACTTAGAATTGTACTATCCTATTAATTGATTAATTGTTTTTTTCCCTTTAAAGAAAGTTTGAGAAATCAAAATCACATGCTATGAGCGAGACACAATGTCAAAGAAGGAAAGGTACATTTTCCCAGTGCCTTCTTGAGAGATTGAGGTAGGGAAGATGGAAAATTACTGAAAATCAAAATGTGCATATCATTACCACCACCCTGGAATTTTTTCACCTTGAAAAAGAAAAGAGGTGGGGAGGAGCCAAGATGGCTGTAAGGAAGAAGTAACCTCGCTGAGCTTCTTGGTCACCAAGTCTCAAAGGGTGAATCTGAGCAGATTCCAGAGTGAAAGAGCCCACTGGAAGACGGAGCGTGGCAGAGTCCAGCCCAGGAGGTTGCCCAGTGTGTCTGGACTGCTCAAGCACAGAGCACATGGGGTCTGCACAGCCCAGACCTAAGAACAGACAAGCAGACTACACCAGAGAGAGCAAAAGCCCCAGCCTGCAGACTTATGGAGGACAAATCACAGTCATATCGCAGAGGGGAAGGATCACTGGAGCCAGGTAGGAGAGTTGGGCCCTCAGTGGAAAGAGAGGCTTCTCTGGCTGCAATGTCCAGGCATTGGGACTCAGAGATTCACCTTGCCCTAATGGCAATATCAAAGGGGATTGGGAGAAGATATGGGAGAGAGCAGACTGGATGAGGGGATATCTAGTGGGACTGCTATTCTGGGGTAGTGGGTAGGGAAAAAATGGGGGGGAAAATGTAACTCATGATCTGGTGGAAATGAATGATGTAAACCAGAAGTTAATAAAGCATTAAAATATAAAAAAAGAGAGGAGGAACTGGAATTTGATATTTCGAAGGGCAAGAGAGGTAGGACTACAACCAAGGATTAACTATCAGGCAAAACTTAGCATAAACTTTCAGGTAAGGAGATGGGTGTTTAATGAAATAAGAGACTTCCAGACTTTCCTGATGAAAAAGCCAGAGCTCAATGGAAAATTTGATCTCCAATTACAAGACTCAAGAAAGACATAAAAAGGTCAACAAGAGAAACACAGACTCACACATGCATAAGTGCACACACCCACAAACATATGCTCATTACTTTGGAGGCAACAAGAGCAAAATGTTCACATCCCTATATGTGGAGGTGATAACTGTCAATATTTGAAATCTTTATGATAATCATGACCTTCAAAAGGGTTATACTTAGATAGAGGGTCTGGGTATGAATGCACTAACCTGAAGTCTAAAAAATAAAAACAATTAAGGGGATCAAAGGGAGTGAAATGGAAAAAAGGAAAGAATGAGCTAGGAAATGGTAAAATATGCCATCTGAAGAGCCATTAAAACACACTATAGAAGAGGGGAAAGAAAGAGGGAGAGGAACATCATTTAAACACTATTCTCACTGGTTCTGGTTCAAAGCAGGATCAACTTAATCAGTGAAGTTTAAGACTCTAATGTGAATATACACATAAATTCATTAAATAGAGGAAAAGGAGGGAGGGAGAGGAGCACTGTTTGAAATTTACTCTCATTGGTTTGGATTCAAACAGGAGTAATTTACTCTGATAAGTATAAAAACTTAGTGTGTCCTATAGATAGTGGAAGGGTAAGGGGGGGTGAAAAGGAGGAGAAAAAGGGGGGGATTAGAAGGGAAGGGAACAGTAGTAAGGGGAGAGGGTAGGTTAAGAAGGGGGATCACTGGGTGGGAACACTGAGGGAGGGGGTGGTCAAAAGGGAAAACTTCAAGGAGGGGCAGGGAGAAAGAAGAAACAAAAACATAAACAGGGGAGGGAATAGGATGGAGGGGAAGAGACAGATAGTCATCATTACTGCAACGGTGAATGGGATGAACTCTCCCATAAAACAGAGGCAGATAGCAGAATGGATTAAAAACCATAATCCTACAATATGCTGTCTACAAGGAACACATTTGAAAGAAAGGGATACCCATAGGGTAAAGGGAAAAGGTTGGAGTAAAATTTATTTTGCCTCAGCTAAATTAAAAAAAAGCAGGGGTAGCAATACTTATCTCAGATAAAGCAAAAGCAAAAATAGATCTAATTAAAAGAGATAAGGAAGGAAACTATATCCTACTAAAAGGCACCATTGAGAATGAAGCAATATCAGTACTTAACATATGTGCACCAAGTGGTATAGCATCCAAATTCCTAGAGGAGAAGTTAAAGGAATTAGAGGAAGAAATAGATAGCAAAACTATACTAGTGGGGGACCTTAATCTCCCCCTCACTGAACTCGATAAATCTAACCTCAAAATAAACAAGAAAGAAGTTAAGGAGGTGAATAGAATCTTAGAGAGACTAGATATGATGGATCTCTGGATAAAACTTAGTGGGGATAAAAAGAAATTTACTTTCTTTTCACCAGTGCATGGCACATATTCAAAAATAGACCATGTACTAGGGCATAAAAACCTCGCAATCCAGTGCAGAAAGGCAGAAATATTAAGCGCATCATTCTCAGATCATGATGCAATAAAAATTATATGCAATAAAGGGCCATGGAAAGATAGACTAAAAACTAATTGGAAATTAAACAATTTAATCCTAAAAAATTGGTGGGTCAAAGAAGAAATTATAGAAACAATCAATAATTTCATTCAAGAGAATGATAATAATGAAACAACATACCAAAATTTGTGGGATGCACTAAAGGCAGTTCTCAGGGGAAGTTTTATATCCCTGAGTGCATACTTAATTAAAGCAGAGAGAAGGGAGGTCAATGAATTGGACATGCAATTGAAAAAGCTAGAAAAAGAACAAATTAAAAATCCCCAATGTAGTACTAAATTAGAGATATTGAAAACCAAAGGTGAGATTAATAAAATTGAAATTAAGAAAAATATTGAATTAATAAATAAAAATAAGAGCTGGTTCTATGAAAAAAATCAACAAAATTGATAGACCCTTAGTCAATATGATAAAAAAAGAAAGAAGAAAACCAAATTATGAGTATCAAAAATAAAAAGGGTGAATCTACCTCCAATGAAGAGGAAATCAAAAAAGTAATGAGGAATTATTTTTCCCAATTGTATACACATAAATATGACAATCTTACTGAAATGGATGAATATTTACAAAATCACAAGTTGCCCAGATTAATTGAAGAAGAAGTGAATTACCTAAATAACCCCATCTCAGGAAAAGAAATCAAACAAGCCATCAATGAACTACCTAGGAAAAAATCTCCAGGGCCAGATGGGTTTACTAGTGAATTCTATTAAACATTTAAAGAACAATTGATTCCAATACTCTACAAACTATTTTGGAAAATTAGTGAAGAAGGATTCCTACAAAATTCTTTCTATGACACAAATATGGTACTGATTCCTAAATCAGGAAGAGATAAAACAGAGAAAGAAAATTATAGACCAATTTCCCTCATGAATTTAGACACAAAAATTCTAAATAAAATATTAGCCAAAAGATTCCAACAACTTATCACAAAAATAATACACTCTGATCAGGTAGAATTCATTCCAGGAAAGCAAGGATGGTTTAATATTAGGAAAACCATCATTATAATTGAGAATATCAACAATAAAACTAGCAGAAACCACATGATCATCTCAATATCAGATGATATTGATGCAGAAAATAGATGCAGAAAAGGCTTTTGAAAAAGTACAACACCCATTCCTATTAAAAAAAAAAACTAGAAAATATAGTCATTCCCCAGTTGATAAATGGTCAAAGGATATGAACAGAAAGTTTTCAGAGAAAGACATTAAAGATATCTATAAGCATATGAAGAAATGCTCTAAATCACTATTGATTAGAGAAATGCAAATCAAAACAACTCTGAGATACCACATCTCTCCATTCACATTGGCTAAGATGAAAAAACAAGAAATTCACAAATGCTGGAGAGGATGTGGACAAATTGGAACACTAATACATTGCTGGTGGAGTTGTGAACTTATCCAACCATTCTGGAGAGCAATCTGGAATTATGCCCATAGGATTATAAATAATTTCATATCCTTTGACCCAACAATACCACTTCTAGGGTTATATCCCAAAGAGATCACAGAAGTGGGAAAAAGACCCATATGTACAAAAATATTTATAGCAGCCCTTTTTGTAGTTGCAAAGAATTGGAAACTAACGGAGTGCCCATCAATTGGGGAATAAACAAGTTGTGGTATATGAATGTAATGGAATATTATTGTGCTATAAGAAACGAAGAGGTGACAGATTTCATAATTACCTGGGGAGACTTATACAAACTGATGCTGAGCAAGAAGAGTAGAATCAGAAGAAATTTGTACACAATCACAGACATACCATATCTGTGATGACCAATTATGACAGACTGGACTCTTTTCAGCAAAGCAGTGATATAAGTCAATCCCGAAAGACTCAAGAAAGAGAGAAATGAGCCATCCAGAGATATAACTAGAAAGAACTGAGCCTGAATCCTGATGGAAGCAAACTAAATGATCTTTTTCTTTTCATTGTTTGGTTTTATTTCTTCTTTACCATCTTTCTTCCCACCTAGTACAATACGCCCTTGTAATTGGAATAATGTCTAATATGAATGTATTTGCAGATCCTATCCTGGACTATATGCTGTCGTGGGGCGTGGGGGGAGGGAAGTAAAGGAAATTTGGAAATCAAGGAACTATGGAATTGAATCTTGTTAACTGAAACTAAACTAATAAATTAATTAAAAGAAAAAAAAAGAAAGAGAAAAGAGAAGACCAAGGGACAACTTTATGTCATTTTTCAACTATATGAAGTTATTATTAATCAACAAGCTATGCTTCAATGCTTGTTAAGCAGAAACAAGTAATATGATCAGACAAAGTCCTACAAAACAAGCTCAGATTCACTTCAGTTTGTTTTCAACTAAGTAGTCTTTTGGAATTTGGTTTAAAGTTTCCCTTGATGATATATTTAGCTGTCTTGGATTTTCACTGAATTTTAAAATCTTTTGAGGCATGATCTGTTTCATATCTTTACTTAGTAAGCCAAAGGTGGGACACATGGCCATCTATCCCTTTGGCACTCAAAAATCACTTACTGATTAGTGTAAGACACGCAGAATTATAATAGGTTTAATGAGTTTAGTGGCTATCTTTAAACATATAATGGAAATGAGGTAAATTAAGCCTATTAAAAGGCATGAAAGTGGACTTGATTTTGGAAATAACTTCAAGCCTTAAAATTCCATGAAATGTCTTCTACATGCTATAAGGAAAAAAAATAAATGCTGGACTCTTTCAATGGTTTATAATTAAAATATTATATTGGTTATTTTCTTTGAATTTTATTTGTATTAAGGAAAACATTAGTAGAAATCAATATAAAGCAGTTCTATCCACATCTACTACTTCTCTGGAGTCCGTTCCAATGGGCTAAGTTTCAGGAAGAAGCATCCTGTTTATATTTCTGTGAATGTAGAGCTCCCGCATTTAGTTTTGTTATTGAAAGACTGAGGAGAAAGGCATAAATAAATCAATAATTCTCATCTTGCAGCCTGGAATATTTGAGTATTGATATCTAATGATCACTGCTTTCATATATTTCTTGCATTTGTTTTATCCACTTAATTAAAAAATGTTATTTCCAATGGGTTAGTAAGCAGACAAATGCTCAGAGAACTTAATGGAGTTGCATTTCAAGGGCTTTTTTAGATCCAAAATGGTCATCTGGGGTTCCAGCTTAGATGATCAACTGAACAATGTTACAATGAGGTTCCATCACATTAAAGTAGGTTTGGTTATATTGTATTAATAACATTATTATGGAGCAAGGGTACTTGGTTCACCATTTTGCTGTGTGCCACTTTCCACTAAATATGTTCTCAAAGTGTTTCCAATTCAAGGTTATCAGTGGACTTTTTCTTTCAATGAATACTTCCATTCCCTTAGGATCTCATTCCCCATTCTTCCACCAGTACTTTAAGTAGGGTGAAATTTATATAGCTGTCTTTGTATTTAAGATGGACCTACCTACTAAGTATTGTGGTTGGAGAAACTACATTTTGTTGTTGTAATTTTAACTTTGATTCTGAAAACAATTATCTCTTCATATTCAGGCTTTAAAAACTTTTTTTTAAAATCAATTGCTAATGAGATACATATGGAAGTTCATCAAAGGTTTCCTTCCCCAAAGACATATTAGATGCAAAGTACAAACTGGCCAAGAAGTCATTCACACAGCATTAATTGGGAATTAGTAATAAACTGCAGCCTCTTTGCCTCACAAAGGTGATACATTTTTATTGGCTGCAATTCAGCTAATGGTAAGGTTATATGACTTTTGGTAGAACTTCCCCATCCATCTGTCCAAATAGTCCTTTAAATTATACTGGGCTTTCTGAGCCTATTATTTTGTTTTCCTAACGAAATTTGAAATGTACTCTCTCTTTTTAATGTTGGTATATGCACAGTAAAAATATGATGACCTGATTACATATGATACATCTTTATAAGGTCTTTACCAGATCTAAAATGTTATGATACTAAGAGCTTTATAGAGCTGTCACATTTGCTTTGCTAAAAGTATTTTTTTAGGGAAAAAATTTGAACATTTTAAACCAAATTTGTTCAAAACCATGAAACAATGATAATGATGAGGTTCTATTATTTATAGAACAGTAAAAAGTTTTCTATTAACATTTCTTAATTTTTCTCCATTAAACTGTGTTTAAAATTTATGCCACATACTTACAATTGCACTTATTAATCGCTGTGCCTATGCACCTATGGCTTCTTCATTTCTCTATGTTCTCAGTGATATATGCCACTTTCTGGTATATATAAGTACTTTGTGAATGTATGTTGACTTATTTCCTAGTGGAACAGTGCCTGGAATTAGTTAAGATACCAGATAACATTTATTAATCACCAACCATATGCTAAGCTCTTGGGATTTCAAAATAGAAACAAAAATAGTCCCTACCTTTAAGGATCTTTCATTCTAATAGTAAAGAAAACAAATAGACAAAACTATAAAAAAATTAGAACAATGGTGGAAGGCAGCTGCTTCTCTGCTTCCACTCACACTCACAGATCTAACTCTGAGTAAGACCAAATGATGGCTCCAGGAAATGCTAAGACTTTATCAGGGTAGGTAACTATTGAAAAACAGACCTCTATCTGAAAGGAAGCTTACAGACTATCTAGTCAAACCACCTAATTTCTTTGCCCTTTCTTTCCATCCTTCCTTCCTCCCTCCCTCCCTCCCTTCCTTCCTTTCTTCCTTCTTTCCTTCCTTCCTTCTTTAATTCTTTCCATCCTTCTTTATTTCCTTCCTCCCTTCCTTCATTCCTTCCTTTTCTTTTTTCACAAATGACAAAGTGATACTAAGACATATTAAGTGACTTGCTAAGTTCTTATATTACACAAATCTCTAAGGTAGGAATTGCAATCATCTTCTGAATTCCAAGGCCAGTACTTCAGTCATTGAACAAACATGTCTCTCTATTATACAGTAGCTTTATTTTTTAAAATACTTTATTAACTTCTGGTTTACTTCATTCATTTCCACCAGATTTGGGATTACAAATTTCAAATTTTCTCCCTGTTTTTCCCCTACTCAGCTCCCCAAAACAGAGGACCCCAGGATACCCCCTCTTCTTATTTCCCAATGACATCTAAAATAGTATTAATCATATATATTTAAACATTTCATTTTAAAACTTTGAATTTCCAGATTCTTTCCCTACCACCCTTGTCACCCACCCTTACTGGGAAGATAAGCAATTAAATATAGGTTGTACATGTATAGCTAATACAAAACATTACCACAGTAGATATATTGCAGAAGACTGATTATATTTCCTTCCCTCCTATCCCACCTCCCACTTGTTCAATTCTCTATTTTCCTCCTGTCCCTTTTCAAAACTGTGGGTGTCCAACTTTCCTCTCCCCCAGCCTACCCTCCCTTCCATCATCCCCCCTCTAATCCCCTTACCCCCTACTCTCCTTTAGGGTGAGATAGCCTATTTAATGTGCATGTCATACACTCCCTGAGCCAAATTCAATGAGGAAAGGGTTGACCCATTCCCTTATACCTTCCTGTTCTTCCCCTCCATTGTACCCATTTTCCCTTACCTCTGCTATATGGGATAGGTTGCCTCATTCTGTCTCTCCCCATCTCCTCTCATTATGTTCCTGTCTCTCCTCTTGATTTCACCTTTTAAGTATCATTACTTACCATTAAATTGGTCCTCTGACCTCTATATATACCTGTAAACACACACACACACACAAACACACACACACACAAGATATACACATTCACATATATATTTATATGCCAATATACCCTCTGGTAAAGACTATACATATACATATACATATACATATACATATACATATACATATATATATACATACACACATACATACATACATACATATATATGTACGTATATTTCTATTGCCTTCAACTATTTTCATACTGAGAAAAGTTGTCAGTTACAATTATTTTTTTCCATGTATGAATGTAAATAGTTCAACTTTGATAAGTTCCTTATAATTTCTTTTCCCTGTTTACCTTCTCATGCTTCTCTTGTTTCTTGTATCTAAATGTCAAATTTTCTATTCAACTCTGGTTTGTTCTTCAAGAATACTTGAAAGTTCTCTATTCCATTGAATAACCATATATTCCACTGAAACATGATACTCAATTTTGCTGGGTAGTTGATTCCTGGTTTTAATCCCAGCTCCTTTGCCCTCCAGAATATAATATTCTAGGCCTTTTGATCCCACAGTGTAGAAGCTGCCAGATCCTGTGTTATCCTGATTGTGTTTCCACAATATTCAAATTGTTTCTTCCCGGCTGCTTATAATATTCTCTCCTTCATCTGGGAATTTTGGAACCTGGCTATAATATTCCTAGGATTTTTCTTTTTGGGATCTTTTTCAGGAGGTGATCAGTGGATTCTTTCAACCTCTATTTTGCTTTCTGGTTCTAAAACATCTGGGCAGTTTTACTTGAGAATTTCTTGAAGGATGATTTCTAGGTTCATTCTTTGATCAAGGCTTTCAGGTAGTCCAATAATATTCAAATGTTCTCTCCTGGATCTATTTTCCAAGTCAGTGGTTTTTTCCCACGAGATATTTCACATTGCTGTCTATTCTTTCATTTGTTTGGATCTGTTTGATAGCA
Source organism: Gymnobelideus leadbeateri (assembly GCA_011680675.1). Classification (NCBI taxonomy): domain Eukaryota; kingdom Metazoa; phylum Chordata; class Mammalia; order Diprotodontia; family Petauridae; genus Gymnobelideus; species Gymnobelideus leadbeateri. The sequence continues at coordinate 130,450 of WOXC01007875.1, read as the reverse complement.
TCTTGATTTCTCATAAAGTCACTAGCTTCCCTTTGCTCCAATCTAAATCTGAAGGAATGGTTCTCCTCAGTAAGCTTTTGAGATTCTTTTACCATCTGGAAAATTTGGCTCTTTAAAGGAGCTGAAGTTGCCAAGTGGGCTCTTCGAACTAGGAGGTCCCAAAGTCGACACTGCACCAACCTCTCACTTTGTCCTTTGCATCTATGTATTGATAATTCTGGAAATAGCCACAGTTGCTGGTGTTCTGGGGTCCTTCCAGATGGTGTTTGGTCAGGCCCACCCTGAGGCTAAAACCTCTGACTCTCCAAGGCCTGGGCTCAGCTACCAGAGTGCTAAGCTGGCCACTACCTGCTGGGCTGCCAGGCTGTCCTTAGTGGGAGTTTAGCTTCTCTTTATCATTTTGTTTGGTTCTGTAGCTCCAAAGTTTGTTCAGAGTCCCCTTTTATATGAATTAGGGAAGGTAGCAACCAGAGCAGCAAGGAAGTCCTGTTTCAACTCCGCCAACTTGACTCCACCCTGTAAGAAATAGCTTTTTTTTCTGTCTAATTTGTTTTTAATATCTCTAATAAGTATTTCTAATCCTTCCATAAAAGTACATCACAGTTCTACAGTTTATTGCAAACAGATTTCTTATCTGTCGATATTCAAACTATAAAACATATTATTCAATTATTGGCACTATTTACTCTACAACACAATGGAGAATGGTTCTTTAAATAAAGAAAAAATAGCAACTCAAGAGGGGAAAATGTCAAACAAAAGGTCCTTTTACCAAGACAATTACATATCTATACCAATAGTTACATAAAAAATGCTAATTTCTGAACAGGAACAGGATTAAAAAGTCATGATGAAAGTTAGCCAGGTTTTGTCCAGAAATGTAATATATACTGCAGTTTATTATTATTATTATTATATTTTAGCAAATCCTAGTTTGCCAAGCTTCAGAAGGCAAAAGTCTAAAAGTATAAGTTTCAATGTTGTCCACCTAGTCTTCTTGCCCAGAAGAATCTGGTGACTGGTACTACTTCGCAAGAGAGCACACTGTCACCAATGTTTTTCTTGTTAATTACTCCATCAAAACAGCAACATTCATGTCCTTAAGATGCAAGGCCTAGCAAGAAGCCTCCCACAAATCCACTGGATACCACTATGTTCTGTTTGATAAATTCTGTTGACTCTTCGATGATGGTATTAATTTCAGGTGCAGCTCTATTTGCTCTTTTTTTAATCTGTCTTTTTGCTTTGTTTACATCTTTTTCAACTCTCTTCCAGTCAACTTGCACATAGCCACTATGACTAGCAATCTGCAGGAGAAGAAAGCCACCACCCACTGCAGTTGCTGCAAGTTTTCCAACTTTCTGGAATAAAAATCCTGCACACCATCCAGTCACTCCGCCCATTACAATCTGAGTAGCCACAGAGTATTTCTCTACAATAGGTCTGGAGCTGTGGCCAAACACTCGGTTCCACCAGTGGTGTCTTCTTGCATACTCTGTTAAATCCAGAACTTCATAAGAGTCATCATCACTATCATGTTCTGTGGGATGGGGGTTCCTGGTCGCCATGATCCTGCCAGCGGCCTGTTTGTAAGCAGTAGCTTTTAAATTAGGTGCTATGATCTTTTTACTTTCAAAAAAATTATTGTAGTATAAGAAATGGCAAGCAGGATTATTTCAGAAAAATCCTGCAAAGACTTCTATGAACTGATGCAAAATGAGGTGAGCAGAACTAGGAGAACATTGTACAGAGTGTCAGCATTATTATACAATGATCAGTCATCAATGACTTAGCTATTCTCAACAATACGATAAACTAAGATGGCCTCAAAATGAAAAATTGAATCTGCCTTCAGAAAAAGAACTGATGGCAGTCTGAATGAAGACTGCAGTATAATTTTTTTCACTTTATTTTTTCTTTTTTTTTTAGTCTGTACTTTCTTTCACAACATGACTAATATGGAAATATGTTTTACATGCTCAAACATGCATAGCCTATGCCAAATTGTTTACCATCTCAGGGAAGGAATGGGGTAGAGAAGAATGGAGATAATTTTTGACTATTTTTAAAAAGGAAGTTAAATTATATATATATATATAAAACTGGTGAGAAAAATAGAATTTTTATACAACAACAACAAATAGCTTAAAAATCTTGAACTACTTCTAAGTTATTAATTTGTAATGGTAACTACAGAAGTAGTTCATACCTTGTTTCAGCCATTTAATTAATGCCTTGTTTCAGTTCAATTTTCTTTTGAGCCTTGTATCAAGTCGGTTAAGAAACAGAAAGTGTGAACCCCAAAACTGTGAACTTTAGAACTTGTGAACTCCTATGGAGGAGCTAAGGACTATATATAATGAGAGCCCCAGGGCTTGAGAGAGCAAGAACTGAGAATAGGACTCTTGTGGTGGTAGATTCAAGAAGGAAAAAACTTGTGGTATCCTGGCACTCTGTTTGTTTGCTATGTCTGGGTTGATGTTTGTTTATGATACTTTGTACAGAAGCACTGGGACATTACTGGAAGCCCTGAAAGAGGATTTTCTGGTAGTATGTTTACAGATATCCTGGAGGAAGGTTTTGGAGGTCCTGGGACTTTCCTGATGATTTGTGCTGACCTCTTGGACCTTGCTTTAGGGTCTGTGTTGATTTCTATGTTGATGATTTGTGTTGAGTTCTCAGGACTTTTTGGTGGATCTGAGTTGATTTCACAGGCAGGTGAATTGATGATTGTGCTTGAAATGTGTATTAGTATTATTGTGGCTCTGTCAAGCTTTATCTTCACAGAAACAGGAACTGTGAAGGACTTGAAGTGGACTAGACACTGTGAACTTCAAAATGTAATGGGAATTGGATGAAGAAATGGACAAGGAGCAGGACAAGAAACTGGGAGTTCCTTGAACTGGAGTTCAAACTGCCTTTGAACCTAGGTGACAGTTGGAGCTGGGACCATGGAAGAGAAACCATGGAAGCTGAGAGCCAGCCTCAAGTCAAGCTGAAAGAAGATTACTTGGATACTGTCTACTGACTGAGATTTACTGGGACTTAGGGGTGGAGAACTTTGACTTTTGTACTTTGTGATTGAATTAAGGATTTTGTGATTGATTAAATGAATGTACTTTGTATAAAACTATGTGACAACTTTGGTGAAAAGTATGTGGCCATTTTACTGATAATTTGTTGAGTTGTGACATGATGAATGACATATTTTGATTTTCTGTGATAAGTTGTAACATTGTAAATGCTGTACCTTGATTTTCTGTGAATGTTTTGCTCTGATTTGTTATTGAATAAGTTGGGAGTTCACTACACTGTGTAATCAGAACCTTGAAAAGCTGTGCACAACTGCAGTCCATTGGAAGGTTGCTTGTGCTTGGCTTTGCATAATTTTAAAACTTATTATTTGGGATACATTTCACTGTACCTTAGAAACATGTTTATCATATTGATAAGTCCTTACTGCTTCTCTAACAAAATTAGCTTCAGGGGAGAATCACATGTATATAAATGTCAGAAAAATCTTGCACACAGGGAAATTATCTCTTCCTAAATGAATATTTGGATTATTTCTATTGCTTTCATCAGAAACCTTGAGGCTTTTAAAGGGGTAAAATAAAACCATGAGGAGGGGGAGTCAGAGTTACACTCTTCCAAAACAAAAGGACAGCTATTTATTTTATGTAACGCTTGAAGAAACAAAGAATTTTTGTAACAGATGGTTAATATGACATTCAGGAAGGCTTTTATTTTAGACCTTTCTGATATGTAAATTCAAATAAATAGGTGACAAAACACTCAGTGACACTAAGGACAGTCCTCATCTCAAATGATTACAGTTTAAAGGAAGTTCTGAACTGAATGGAATATATACCAGTTACTCAATTTCAGGCACTTATAGATAAACCCTAAGTTTAAAAAAATCTGTTCAGGTAATGAAGTAAAGACGTTTTCTGAGTATTTCTAATTTCACCTTGAGCTTCTGCATTTGAAATTAACAATCAAAATTCATCTTTGGTAAGTGATAACTGACAGGATAAATATTTAGATGGGTCAATTGTCCAATAAATTATTGAACAATTAATAAAAGCAGATTGGATTTTAATATTTTATAATTCATGACTTAGGGACCATGAAAAAGCAAAAGGATATTTAGCTTAAAATTCAGATGAAAGAATTATGTCTTTGAGAAAGATAAAAGATACCATCAGAAGCAACATTGTTTATATAATATTTACAGACATTTTCTCCAAGTTTTGAATACAATAACCAGAAAGTACTCTGAGGTTGTGAGCTAAAGGTAGATATTTATATTTAAAGACAAGCTTTAATATTTATAAAAAAAACATCTTAAGCCTTCCATTTTTACCTTCATATAGAACATTTACTCTACCTTCTTAATAATGTTTTTTCAATCATTTATTCTATGACACAGATTTCAGACTCTTAGCACATCAAAATGTCCTCAAAATTATTAGCGTTGAGAACCAATGAATAAATACAATAAAGTACATCACTGCATTATGCTCAACAAATACCATCTGTATGGACTTAATCCCCAATGTACATAGTAGTCATCAGTTAAGTAGACAAGGCACTAAGTTGAGAAATGTTGAATAGACACAATCTATGCATTTGAACATTAGTCATATTTGAAATACATAAGGAAATATAAGTGACTTAAATTGAAAACTCAAACATTTATGAAAGTGCAGTTTGTGGAATTAGATATTCTTAACTAAATTGATTTCAGTCCCATTTTATTTATTTTACTATGATGATTTATTAATTTTTATTATTTAATTTTATTGTTTTACCATTTCATAGTATTATGAGCAATTTCTTGCATATATGAAAAGTTATTCTTGGTAATCTAACACTTCACAGTACCAATGTTTTAGTATATCTTAGACAAAAAAAGAAGTTAAAAATAATGTCAGTGTAAAAGATGAAATCTGTACATTAACATGAGCATTATTAGGCACTATTGTATTAGTAGGATGGATTAAAAGTTAAAAAAAAAAATGACACTCTTGTAATAGATACCGTACAGACTAAGCAGAATTTCTATCTCTTGTGGAAATGTTAAAAATAAAAAAGATGTTCAACAATATCTATTTGATTATGAATTTGATGCTAAAAACACCTCTTCTCTGTGGTGATTTCTTTCCTTCTCTAAAGTGTGGGGCTTTTCAATGTCTTACTGTTGAAAAGGCCATAAGAATATAAGCAATAACATGGTAGGTAAGACAGCACTGTATGAAACCAATTAATCTGTCTGCCAGACTGTTTGGTGCTGCTATGTGGAAGAACCAGATAATTATCCTCAATTAAGTCATCCCTAAAAGTTATGTCTGTAACAAACAGAGAAGAAAAAAATTATGAGTCAGAGGATTAGGATTAAATTCTTTATTCTTTCACTTACTACTGTGTGATGTTGAGCAAATAATTTAACATCTTTGTGTGTAAGTTTCCTTATCTTTAAAAAGAGGATATAGAGTAGATCACCTGTAATTTCCAATCCAGCTTACACTCTGTTCCCTACCACCCCATGAAGAGTTCACAATGGCTGAGTAATCTATATAACCTTTACTTTAAAAAGATCTTCCCATCATTTCCCTTTTTCCCTCTTCCTCAGTTTTTTCTTCATTTTTTTAAATTTCAGATAAAAATTCTCTGACTCCTCCTCTCCACTCCTCCACACATAGGGATTTTAATATGCTCTCCATTATACATTTGAAATGACATAAAACATAATTCCATATTATTCTGTTAGCCCAAAGCAAGAAAAACAAAGAAAAACAGTTTCAATCTGCAACAGTTTTTTCTTTTTCCATCATTTTAAATCAAAAGACAAAACAAAGCAAAACAAAAACAGAGGAAATCCCAAAGAATAATATGGTTTTCTGTATGCAGAAACAACTTCTCATATTTATTAATGTCTATTCCATGTTATTAATGTCAATTCCATGTCATAATTTCCAGTATCATTTATGTTTACTAAAAGCAGAGATAGTATTTATTTGTATGGTGATTTTTGTGCTGAACATTCCTTAGGCTCAAACATTTTAAGACAAGGCAGTCTATAGAATGATTATTTTGAAGAGAGAACAAAGTGGCCTTAAAGAAAATTGCTTATTTTTGGTGTGCCTTTTTTCATGATTAATTATTTTAATTCATATTTACAATTTTTAAAAACAAGACTAAAAACTTAAGAGCTATCTATTTTTTTCAAATTTAGGATAACTAATTTAAGATTTCTAGACAAAATGAATCTATGACATTGCCATAATGAATCATATTTTAAAAGAATAATGATGTAGTTAAGCTTTCCATTCCTCAGTCTCTGCCACTATACAGAACTTTAAAAATAAAAGACCTTAGCCTTCCCCCTAAAATGGGAAATGACTTGTAATTGGTTAGAAATCTTAGGTGAATTTAATATGTATAGAATTTATATGAATATATAGGTCTGATACTGATCATACAAAATTACAATTAGATAATAAGATTAATTAAAATTGGTATAGAGGGATGTATAAAATAATTCCCATCATGGCATAATACATTAAGGGTTCACAGTTGAAAAGGAATAGAGTCAAATCATTACTGTCCCAGAGAGACAGTTAAGAATTTCATGTCTAATAAGTTCTCTAACTGCAACTGGAATACCAGCTCTTAAAATACTACTTGGTTTTCTACTCACCAAAAAACCTTGAAAGCATTTATAAAAGGTAAAAGTACAAAAGCTCAAAGCAAAGAAAATGGAAGCAAGGTAACAGAGATAATCCCTGGCAACTAACCTTCTTCTTCTTCTTCCTCGTCTACTTCTTCTTCTTCTTCTTCTTCTTCTTCTTCTTCTTCTTCTTCTTCTTCTTCTTCTTCTTCTTCTTCTTCTTCTTCTTCTTCTTCTTTTGTTATTGAGAAGTTAAGTATTTTTGGTTGTTCAGTCATTTCAGTCATGTACAACTTCTTCATGATACCATCTAGGTTTTTCTTGGTAAAGATACTAATGTGACTTGCCATTGCCTTTTCCAGTTGATTTTACAGAAAAAGTAACTGAGGCAAATAGGATTAACTGACTTTCCCAGGGTCACACAACTAGTATCTGAGGTCAAATTTGAACTCAGGAAGATGAGTCTTCTTGGCTTCAGGCCTGGCACTCTAACCACTCTGTCACCTAGCTTTACTTTGCACTTAAATTGCTTAGCAGAGATACCTCTCTGAAATGCTAGTTTACATACTCTGCTCCTAGATATTACTCCACTTTAAGGGAAATTGAGATATTATTCTTTTTTCTATGATTTAGAGCACTGGAATTACTGACATTGACCAGGGAGTCAGAAAGTCAAATATGATTACAACATGTCTAACATGGAAATATGTTTTGCATGACTACACATGTATAACCTATATCAAACTACTTGCCTTCTCAATGAGGGTGGTGGGGAGGGAGTGAGAGAATTTGGAATTCAATCTTAGAAAACAAATGCTGATAATTGTTTTTACATGTAATTGAGGAAAAACGAAACACTAAATAATTTTTAAATGAAAAAAATGTTCTCTATATTATAGCTAGCATTTATATGAGGCTTTAAGGTTTGGAAAATGCTTTACATCTGTTATCTCATCTAATCCTCACAGCCCTGGAAAGTAAGTGTTATTATCTCCATTTTGAAGACGAGAAAACTGAGACCAATAGGGGTTAAGTGAATGGCCTAGGGTCATACTGCTATTAAGAGTCTGAGGCAAGATTTTAATTTATATGTTCCTGACTTTATCCACTATCCCTTCTGACTGGCTCCAATTTCCTTTAATCATTAGTGTTCAAAGATAGGCTTTTAAAATAAAAATTCTGCTAGATTTCTATGATTAGAATTATTTTCTCAATTTTCCCCATTTCACCTTATGGGGAATCTCACTTTCCTCTGAAAGTTACAAGTAAAATAGGCTCAGTTCACTCCAACCCCAAGCAATTCTTTCTGAATTCAAAGCAGAGGGGGATCCTCATTGTGCTCTTTCAAATTTCCCTGTGTACAGTAGACTATTTCTGTCAGCCCACCATTGCAGTTTACTGATAAGTGCCACAGAAATAATTGGATGAATGGCTAGGCTGGGGAGATTTGCACGGCATGGTGTGACTCACTGGAACTCATTAAATGCTTTTTTTCTAGAATGCCTTTTGAACTTCATTGATTTCTGTTTTACCTGTCAGAGTTCAGAGGAGGTATCTGCATCTTCATTTTTCAATGTTCACAGCTAGCATGGAAATTCACCTTAAAAGCTAGGACTAATCAGAAACCCTTATTATAGAGATTTCCCTGTGCTCAGCTTTTGACACATCTCTTTCAGAATGCATTTGCTTCTTTAGTCATATCCCAGCTTGTCAGTCAGGGCTCTGTTTTATGGATGGCTTTGCTGCTGTAATTAATAGTAAATACTTTTTTTTCATTTCATTTGGTCTGAAGGGCCTACCCTTCTTATGATACTTAACATAACAGATGCAATTTTATTAGTGCTTACTTGTACTTCAATAATATTTATTGGACCATTTCAAAGGTAGTTAACTTTTGGTCCCTATTAAAATTCAACTTTTCTGAGTTACTTTTCATATAATCCTTTTTATATCCATCTAACTAGAGAAAGAAGTTATTAACTTGGGGGATGTGGACAAACTTAAAAAAAGATAACTATTTCAATGTAAGGCACTTTGCCCTGCAATTCCATGAATTGTATTTCATATATTTAAAATATTATTCTGAGGAGACCATTGGTTTCACCAGGATGCCATGTGTCCATAACACATACATAAAACGATAAAAATAAAATCCCTCTTACATAAAGATGAGTGTACTTTTTAGGAAATTTTTCCTTATTTGAAAAGTAAACTTCAACAAGAGAGAGACAGGACTGTCAAATGTATGAAATAGGGAAATACGACCTGGAAAGAGAAGACAGAGTAGACATAATCATTGCTTCGTGCATTTGGAGGATTGTCATGTGGAAGTATGATTACTTTTATTTTTCTAGGTATACGCTGAAACAATATGAACATCATTTAAGGCTGTGCTTTGCTCTACAAAGGCAAGTGCTTCTTTGTAATCGGTAGCCAATAAATATACTTATATTCTCTGCACATCCATCATTTTCTTCATGCCTGTAAATGTGACTATTGTAGAGAAACTTTCCCCAAAATTTGTCTGTTCCCTTCTCAAGTTTTCATTAAGGTAACTCTTAGTAAGTATAAAAAAACAATCTCAATAAATTTTTTTCAGGTAAGAATCAATATTTGTTAGTGATTGTTAGTGTTTTCTGATGTTCTCTGATTCACCTTTTGGGGACACTAGTGTCATCTAGGGGGAAACTAGGTCATGCAGTAGGTAAAATACTTGGCCTAGAGTCAGAAAGACCCATCTTCCTGAGTTCAAATTTGGCCTCAGACACTTTCTAGCTGTGTGACTCTGGGCAAGCTGCTTAATCCTGTTTACCTCCGTTTTGTGAAGGAAATGGCAACGATTCCAGTATTTCTGCCAAGAAAACTCCAAATGTGTGCATGAAGAATCAGACGTGAGTGAAAGAGATGACAATAAATGTATCTACGATATTTTTATTCTATTCTTTTCAGGATTTTCCCACTTGAGATATCCTGTAAAAGAATCTCTTAAAACTTTGTTAACTCTAGAACATTTCCCCAGTCTAAACTTGGTATAGTCCAGCCACTCTTCCCAAAGTTTTGTTCCTAAGCACCAATTACATGTATTTATATAGCACATTTATGTTTACTAAGAAATTATTGTTCATATAAGGTGGTTATTTTCATTGATGAAAATATATGTTTCAATAAAAAATTAAAATTATATATATATATATATGTATATACATACATAACAAAATTACAAAAGGTATGCTAAGGGAAATATTAGGAGCATTCAAAAAGGGAACAAATATTCACTGAGCCAGTAACTTCATCAAGAACAATTCAGAAGGTCAATAAACTTTACTAAATGACTACTATGTGTCAGGCACTGTGATAAATAATGAAGATAAAAAAGAAAACAGAAAAATCATTCCTGCTGTTAAGAATCTCACAGTCTAATAGGTGGAGACAACATCTAAACAACTATGTACAAACCAGCTATATACAGGATAAATTTAAAATAACATAACAAGGGAAGAATTTAGGATTAAGGAGGGACTAAGTAACCTACCTTCTTTTTCTTTGAAACAATTAATATGTTTATAGACAGGGAGAATGCATTGACATAGAATACTCAGATACCAGAAAGTCATGTCAATAAATTATTCATGCTAGTCTTATGAGTTATAGGGAAGAATGTAGGATAAACAAAAGTACAATTAGGAAGATCCAAGATGGGTGGACTGATCTACCTTTACTAAGTGATGGGATTGGTGTGTGTGGGGGGGTAATTATAATCTTCAGCAATAGCCATCAGCAAAGAAAAATGATCAAACAATCAAAATTATTGATGAAATTTTACATAAAACCCTTAAGACTTTTGCAAATGGGATGGCAGAGTAGAAACAGCTCATCCAAGCCACTCTGCCCCCAGATTCTCCCCCAAACTATGTAAAAGGGGACTCTGAATAACTTCTGGAGCCCCAGCACCCACAGAACGACACAGAGAAGCTAACCTCCCACTGAGGACACAGCCCAGCAGCCCTGCAGGAAGGAGCAGCACAGCGGTCTGGGAGCTGGCAGTGTGCAGCGTGCAGAGCACGGGAAGCCGAGCCAAGCCTGAGCTGAGGTCCCCGTGAGCTGAGGTTTTAGCCCCAGGGCACCAGGGCCAACAGCTGGCTGGAGGAACCCCAGAACACTAGTAGCTGTAGCAACTCCAGAATTATCAACATAGACATTCCTAGGACAAAGTAAGAGGTTAGTATCCCATGGACTTTGGGAACTGTATGTGGGGAATGCGTCAGCTTCCTCCCCTGGGGGCTAGAAGCCACTGAGGAGACACTCCATTTTGTAGTTTTCAGATGCAGCTCCAGCTCCTGGCCTGCAATTAATTGTAGGGAGATCCAGCGATCAGTCTTGAGGGGGTAATCGCTCTTGCTTTAACCTCCCTGGATCTGGATTGTGATCGAGGGTGGAAGTCGTGGGTGGGTTTACAGCTTGCCAGAAACGGAAGCTGCCCCCCACACGTTCAGACAAAAATTCCTCTAGCTGGCCTTAAAGCCATAGTGTGGCAACAAGCCCCAAAATCAAGTAATTAAGTGGCAATATGCCAAGGCAAAGGAAACAGAAACATGCAACCCTAGACTCTTATTTTGGGGGCATAGAGCGGGAAAAGGACTGTGAGGTCAGAAGTCCTGCTCCAAAAGCCCCAGGGGAAAGCATGAGCGGGTTGCAGGCCATAGAGGACCTTAAGAAGGACTTTAAAAATCAAATAAGAGAAGTGGAGGAAAAATTGGAAAGAGAAATGAGAAGGATGCAGGAAAAGTATGAAATGAGGGTCAACAGCCTGACTGAGGAAAACAACACCTTAAAAAATAGACTAAATCAAATGGCAAAGGAAGCCCAAAAGGGCAATGAGTAGAAGAATGCCTTAAAAAGTGGAATTTGCCAGATGGAAAAAGAATCTCAAAAGTTCACTGAGGAGATTCATTCCTTCAGAGTTAGACTGGAGCAAATGGAAGCTAATGACTTTATGAGAAATCAAGATGCTGTTAAGCAGATCCAAACAAACGAAAGATTAGAAGGCAATGTGAAATATCTCATGGGAAAAACCACTGACCTGGAAAATAGATCCAGGAGAGACAATTTAAAAATTATTGGACTACCTGAAAGCCATGATCAAGGAAAGAACCTAGAAATCACCCTTCAAGAAATTCTCAAGGAAAACTGCCCTGATGTTTTAGATCCAGAGGGCAAAATAGAGGTTGAAAGAATCCACCGATCACCTCCTGAAAAAGATCCCAAAAAAGAAAACTCCCAGAAATATTATAGCCAGGTTCCAGAATCCCCAGATCAAGGAGAAAAATACTACAAGCGGCCAGGAAGAAACAATTTCAATATTGTGGAAACACAATCAGAATAGCCCAGGACCTGGCAGCTTCTACACTGAGGGATCGAAGGGCATGGAATATGATATTCCAGAGGGCAAAAGAACTGGGAATGAACCCAAGGGTCACCTACCCAGCAAAACTGAGTATTTTGTTTCAGGGGAAAATATGGTCATTCAGTGGAATAGAGGACTTTCAAGCATTCCTGAGGAAAAAACCAGAATTGAATAGAAAATTTGACATCCAGACACAAGAAGGAAGAGATGCCTGAGAAGGTATTCAGTGAAAAGAAATCAAAAGGAACTTATCAAAGTTGAACTATTTACATTCCTATATGGAAAAGCAATAACGGTGACTGATGATATCTTTCTCACTATGAAAATAATGGAAGAAGGGTGTGTGGTCATGTGAGTACATATATGAATGTGTGTGTAGATGGTTACAGTTATATATGGATAGAGGGCATAGGTTGAATTTGTTGGGAAGGAAGAATACTCAAGGGATGAAATTATGAGGTGAGAGAGGAAAGTGGCAAGAGGAGATGGAGAGAGACAGGGTAGGGTATAGGATAAACTATCTTATGTAGAAAAAGCAAGGGGAAGTGCTTGTAAGGGGGGGAAGAATAGGAAGGCAAAAAGGCAAAACCACATCCTCATTGAATTTGGTTCAGGGAGAGAATGACATACATGCTAAATGGGATATCTCAACCTGCAGCAGAATAGGGGGAAGGGGGATGAGAGGAGGGAAGATGGATGGGAGGGCATCCTTGGGGGGAGGGGTGGTTGGAAATACCCACTATAGAAGAGGGACAGGATCATGTGGGGAATGGACCAGGTGGGGGGTGGGATGAGTGGAAGGGAATTGTAAGCAGCCTTGCACAATATATCTACTATGATAATGTTTTGTATAGCTAGACAGGTACAACTTATACTGAATTACTTATCTCCCCAGAGGGAATGGGTGACAAGGGAAGAAGGAAATGGATCTGAAAGTCGAGGTCTTAACATTAAATGTTTCAAATATATATAAATACTATTATTAATACTCTTTTGCTTATAATTGGGAGATAAGATGTGCAGGCATTTGGACACAAAGATTCACCTTCCTCTAATGGAAAAGTCAAAGGCGGTATGGGAGAAGGTATGGGAGAGAGCAGATTGGAGGAAGCAATATATTGTGGGATTGCTATTCTGGGAGGTTGGGTAGGGGAATAACGGGGGGAAAATGATTGTAACTCAAAATCTGGTGGAAATGAATGATGTAAAACAGAAGTTAATAAAATATTACTCTGAAGACTTTTGCAAATGAAGACCAATAAAAAATAGTCGACAAAAAGAAAGCAGGGATTTTTTTTCCCCTGAGGCTGTTTAAATATCCATTAATTTCAGTTTTGTTTCTATATTTTCTCTATAGTTGCAGCCACCATATGTCTGATTCTGCTTCTGCTAATAACATGTCAGAGAGGTTTTTTTGTGTCACAATGCCAAGGTATTCATTTGTTATACATATACTTTTTTCAAATTTTAGAATGTGACTTGCTATTTAAAATAGATTTGACAAATGCATATATGCACAGACATAAACATTTTAGAGATGTCTTTTCCCTTTCTATCATGTTTCATGATGGATTTCTAGCAATGGGGTCATTGGAACAAAATGATTCGTTAGTTTTGTGCTTTTTGCTATTGCCACTTTGATATACAAAATGCTTGCCATAGTCTGAAGTTCTACTAGAAGTCCGTGAAGCCATATCAAAATTAAATGTTTTTGTTTTTGCATTTTATTTCACATTTTAATAGATACAAATTTTCTTGATTTGCATTTTTATGATTATTATAAAATTTAATCCTTTTCATGTGACCATTTGTTTTATTCCTCACAAAATCATTTGTTAAAGCCTACTGGGAAGTATATATTAGCCTAACAAATAATATATGGTTGTATCTCATAGATTATAGGTACTGTACCTTTATGTCATATAGTTATGAGAAATATTTTTTTCTCGATCACCTTCTGATCATTAAATTTTAAGGCCCTATTTTTTATTATTCACTATCTTTATCTTTTTATAATCAAATCGTTTTATTTTGGCTATGAAAATTTATTCCATTACAATGTGTTTCTTGGAGTAGAAACAGCACGTCCAAGGTGCTCTCCCCCCAGATCACTTCCAAACCATGGAAAAGGGGACTCTGAACAACTTCTGGAGGCCCAGCACCCACAGAACAACACAGAGAAGCTAATCTCCTCCTGAGGACAGTCCAGCAGCTCTGCAGGGCCAGTGCAGCACTCTGGGAACCAACAGCGCAGTGCTCTGGGAGCCTAGCCCAGGCCTGCATGAGCTGAGGTTTTAGCAACAGGGTGGCCAAGCCAGCATCCAGCGGGAGGGACCCCAGAACACCAGCAGCTGTGGTGATTCCAGAATTGTCAACACAGACATGCCTAGGACAAAGTGAGAGATTAGTGCCCTATGGACTTTGGGACCAGTACTTGGGGAACACATCAGCTTCCTCCCCTGGGGGTTAGAAGCCACTCAGGAGACAAGTCATTTTGCAGTTTCAATGGCAGCTCCAGCCCCCGGCCTGTGAAATTTAGGGAGATCCAGTGATCAGTCATGGGGGTTAATTGCTCTTGCTTTAACCTGCTTGGATCTGGATTGTGATCTGGCGGGGGGGGGGGGTCTGGGGTGGGCAAACCACTTGCCAGAAATGAAGATCCCGACATCGGGACAGAAGCTCCCCTGTCTGGTGGCAGAGTCCTACTATGGCAACATGCCTAGGCAAAGGAAACTAAATAGAAAAACACAACATTAGGCTCCTATTTGGTGGTCAAAGAGTATGGAAGCTTGGAACAGGAGGAGGACTGTGAGGTCAGAAATCCTGCTCCAAAAGCCCCAAAGGAAAATATGAGTAGGTTACAGGCCATAGAGGAGCTTAAGAAGGACTTTAAAAATCAAATAAGAGAAGTGGAGGAAAAATTGGGAAGCGAAATGAGAAGGATGCAGGAAAAATATGAAATGACGGTCAACAGCCTGACTGAGGAAAATAACGCCTTAAAAAATAGACTGGCAAAGGAGGCCCAAAAAGGGAATGAGGAAAAGAATGCCTTACAAAGCTGAATTTTTCAGATGGAAAAAGAATCTCAAAAGCTTACTGAGGAGATTCATTCGTTCAGAGTTAGACCGGAGCAAATGGAAGCTAATGACTTTGGGAGAAATCAGGATGCTGTTAAGCAGATCCAAACAAATGAAAGATAAGAAGGCAATGTGAAATATCTCATGGGAAAAACCACTGACCTGGAAAATAGATCCAGGAGAGACAATTTAAAAATTATTGGACTACCTGAAAGCCACGATCAAAGAAATAACCCAGAAATCACCCTTCAAGAAAACCTCAAGGAAAATTACCCTGATGTTTTAGACCCAGAGGGAAAAATAGAGGTTGAAAGAATCCACAGATCACCTCCTGAAAAAGATCCCAAAAAGAAAACTCCCAGGAATATTATAGCCAGGTCCCAGAATCCCCAGATCAAGGAGAAAATACTACAAGGAGCCAGGAAGAAACAATTTCAATATTGTGGAAACACAATCAGAATAGCCCAGGACCTGGAAGCTTCTACACTGAGGGATTGAAGGGCATGGAATATGATATTCCAGAGGGGAAAAGAGTTGGGATTGAAGTCAAGGCTCACCTAGTCAGCAAAACTGAGTATTTTTTTCCAGGGGAAAATGTGGGCATTCAGTGGAATCGAGGACATTCAAGGATTCTTCAGGAAAAAACAGAGTTGAATAGAAAGTTTGACATCCAGACAAAAGAAGGAAGAGATGCCTGAGAAGGTAATCAGTGAAAAGAAAACAAAAGGAACTTATCAAAATTGACATATTTATATTCCTACATGGAAAAACAATAAATGTGATTGATTAAACCTTTCTCAGTATGAAAATAATGGAAGAAGATTATATGGGCATATGAATACATATGTGAATGTGTGCATATATGTTTATAGTTACAAATGGACAGAGGGCATAGGTTGAATTTGTTAGGAATGGATGATACTTAAGAGGTGAAATTATGAGGTGAGAGAGGAAAGTGGCAAGAGGAGATGGGGAGAGACAGGGTAGGTTAAACTATCTCATGTAGAAGAAACAAGGGGGAATGCCTGCAGGGGAGGGGTAGAACAGGAAGGCAAAAAGGGAAAACCATATTCTCATTGAATTTGGCTCAGGGAGAGAATGACATACATACTAAATGGGATATCTCACCCTGCAGCAGAGTAGCAGGAAGGGGAATGAGAGGAGGGATAATGGAGGGGAGGGCATTCTGGGGGGAAGGGAGTTTTGAGGTACCCACTTTCAAAGAGGGACAGTATCAAAGTAAGGAATAGACCAGGTTGGTGTGGGTGGGAGGGAATTATAAGCAGCCTTTTACAATATATCTATTATGGTAATGTTTTGCATAGCTATACATGTACAACACATACTGAATTACTTATCTTCCTGGAGAGAATGGGTGACGAGGGAGGTAGGGAATGGATCTCAAATTCGAGGTTTTAAAATGAAATGTTTCAAATATATATAAATACTATTATTAATACTATCTTGCATGTATTTGGGAGATAAGATGTGCAGGCCTTGGGGCACAGAGACTCACCTTGCTCTAATGGAAAAGTCGAAGGGGGTATGGGAGAAGATAAAGGAGAGAGCAGATTGGATGAGCGATATCTTGTGCGACTGCTATTATAGGGTAGTGGGTAGGGGAAAAATGCGGAAAAATTGTAACTCAAAATATGGCAGAAATGAATGATGTAAACCAGAAATTAATAAAGCATTCATTAAAAAAAAGTGTCAGTGAAAAGATCTGGAAGGGATTAAGGAGTGGCAAGTAGTCTGGAGGTGGTCCAAGTGCAAACACTGAAAGGAGTTAAGTGGTAGGGCCACAATGAAAGGATAGTTAAAAGAATTATTGAGTATCTGGGTAGACTGGGATAAGCCAGATACCTCAGGTGAATGCCAGGGACTGGGTTCAGGGATTGGGTTGTGTTGGAAAGTTTGAAGGGCTTTTCCTTTGAGGGGTCCAAGTCCCATTCCCTATCAAAGTCATATCACCAAATCTCTATAGACTTTTATAATTTGTTAAAGCATGGGAAGCTTTAGTCTATTCTTTATCTTAAATTAATATGCATCCCCTCAGTAATAGATGCATAAACAATATAATCTTTGATTATCTTAATTCAATAACTCTTATTCTTTCAATAATCCATTTCTAGAAACCAACCTTTTTACAATCAAAGTTATAATTTTTACATTTACTATATTCTCTACTATTTTTCATTAAACTATTCATTGTGTCATTAAAAAATAAAATAAAACATGTTTCTTCATTTTGGCACAAATATGTTTTATATTTCCTTTTTTCTATTTTGAAGAATTTAATTAATTTTCAAGTTTTAAAATACATTTTATTTCTACAATTGGCCTATAAAAATGAGCACGTTTACTCTGCACTTTTGTTATTTATTATTAAAGAAAACTTAAGAATACCACACTAAAGGAAGTTCTATCATCTTATTTTAATATCCATGTAATTTGCGTAAATTAGACTGTCCATTTATCAAAGCCTAGGATTTGCTTTGGGATTATTTTGTCCTCTTTTCTTTTCTTTCTTTTTTTTTTTTTTAAATCATTCTTGCTTTGTTTCCTTTATACTCCTACTCCATGCAGTTCTACTGTGAAGCCTCATCATGGCATGAATGAGATCCTAAGATCTCTATATTTTAATTAATTTCAACTTTTCTGCAATATTTTCATGTTACACTTATTTTCTCTCCATTATATCTCCCCACCACTATCTTTAAAAGAATTTAAAAGGGAGGATAGCAAGAAAGGAGAGCAAGGAAAAGGGGCCAAAACCTTACAACAAGTATGTACATACAAACAAAACAAATTCCAGATATTTATCTTATTCTGGACATCAAATTCCATCACCTCCTCATCAGGAAGTCAGTATTATACTTTGTCATAAATCTTCTGGAATCATGGTTGATCATTGCTTTGATCAGAATACTTAAGACTTTCAAAAATTTTTAATGTTATTATATATTTTTTTCTCCTGCTTCAGCTCAGTTCACTTGGTATAAGCTTATGCAAGTCTTTTTAGATTTCTCTGAACTTGTCTTTTTTATAATTTTTATTAATTATTAATTTTTGTATAATTTCCTATTGTTATTTTTAAAGTTTAATAATAATGCAACCACGGCTGCTGACTGCTGGATTCTGACTTGCTGGGGTCCTGTAGATTCTTTTAATTTTGTTGCCTTTTTCTTTTGCTGACTTCAGAGAAATTTTATTCAATAACTTCTGAATTATTATGGCAAAACAATTTTGCTTTTCTAACTTTTTTATTATCAGCTATTTTAAGATGGTTGCAACTTGACCACGACTACTATTCAACTCTGCTTATTTTATATTGTTGAATAATTCAATTATTTTAAAGTTATATCTCTGAACCTCACTTTGAGCCATATTTGCCATGTTTTTTGCCATGGTGGGTCAGTTTTAATATTCTATGCTTTCAAGTTTTCCAATACATTCTACATAATGATAATGTTCATTATATTCCTCAAAATTTTCCCAATATCTTTAATTCTACATCAAATTTGTCCCATGATCCCCACTCCCCTCTCTTCATGTTCTTCTTTTACTTCATCTTATTTGATTTTCTTGCTGCTATCAATTCTTTTATCTCTTCCATTGTGTCAGCTATGCATTTGGGAATCTCTGTTGTTATATCAGGTTTGACTTTATTTTCCATGTAAGTTTCTGATGTGTTAATTTTTTAAATTTAAATTTTTTTTTTAAAGCAATTGGGGTTAAGTAACTTGCTCAAGGTTACACGGCTAGTCATTTGATTTATGCGTGGGTGCTCATTTTCTGAGGCCGGATCTGATCTCGGGTCATACAAACTCCGAGGCCAGCGCTCTTACTCACTGTGCCACCTAGCCGCCCCTTTAGGGCAATTGGGGTTAAGTAACTTGCCCAAGGTTACATGGCCAGGTTTTTGTTTGTGTGTGAAGTGTCTGAGGCCGGCTCCGAACTCAGGTCCTTCTGATTCCAGGGCCGGTGCTCTATTCGCTGCGCCACCTAGCCGCCCCTAATTTTTTCAAGTGCTTTTTGCTCCATTTGGAGTGAGAGTGGGGCCGCATTACAAATTTGCTTTGATCATTTCCAACATTTTTTAAGTAACATATGAATTAAATAGATGTGAACCTCTCACTATGTTGTGTATACTAAAAAGCCCTATTCACTAAGTGAGAGTAAAGCAGAGATATCAAGTATTTTCAGATACTGCAAAACTGAGAGTCAGAGAAAATAGACTGGACAATAAATTCAGGATCCACAAATGCTCTCAATATGCTGGAAGTTTGTCTAAATGTTTTAAGATTCATTCTTGTTTTTTCATGCTTTGGTTTGGTCAAAGAATTAAGGGATGAACCTCTCCATTCATGGATAGTTAAGTGCACAAACAGCAATCTGTCATTATGACTCAAATTGAGGCTTTGGTTTTGTAGAACCCAATAATGATTGTATTCTTTGAGAAGCCAGGGTCACCATCATATCAAGATGACTCAGGGGAGTTGGAGAGATAGATGTAAAGTCCTACACTGTTTCTAAAAATCACCTTCACAAGTGTATGGCATCATCATAGATATTAGTTCATATGAAGATATTATCTACATACAAATGATTTCATGGTCTGCATGCCCAATTTGACCTCATAGGGTCATTATCATCACCAAAAAGCAAAGAAAAGTTTTGCTACAATTATAGATCTAAAATATCCAGAATAAGAAGGGGAGGGAGAAATCCCCTTTTACATTGCTCTGGTTACACAACAAGTAGAATATGTGCCAAATCTTGTATAGCTTATATTAGGAGGGTCATTTATATACTAGAGTATATGTATGGTTCCAAGAAAATGAAGGTACTAGAAACTATGCCCCAAAAAGCATTAAAGGAAATGGGGATATTTAATATGAAAAACAGAAAGTTTAAGGAAAAAGCGATAGGTATTTTAGTCTAAATGAAGGATTATGTAGGAATGGAATGAGATTTGGCCCTAGAGAAAAAAAAAAAAAACTAAGACTTTTGGATGGAAGGAGCAGCAAGGGAGATTTAGGAAGCATGTAAACTGGGGGAAATAAATCTTATCAAATAGTGTTGTCCCAAACTGGATGAGCTATATTAGGAGGCTATATATCTATTCTATATAATAGCATATTAGCTATATTCTATTATAATGAATATTCTATTAGCTATAATAGAATATATTAGCTATATTCATTTCTTCTTCATGAGAAGAATTGAAAGGGAGACTTTAATGATGGCCTGTGTGAGATGCTTTAGATGTGATTCCTATTAAAGGACAGATCAGACACGATGATCTTCAAGAGTCCTTCCAAATCAGAATCTATGATTCCATTGACTTCTCATGGGTGACTAAGGTAAATCTGGTTACACTTTGAGCAAAACTTAAAGATAATCCTTGATTACGGGCAGACTCATAACTTCTTGAACAACTAAACAAGACTAAAAGCAGGAAATGGTAAAGCATTACTGCTGTATTGATACCATTTGTTGCATTAGACTGATAGTGGATATTTAATTGTAGTGAGTTAAGATTGTGATATACACATGTGACAGGAAAGTTACCAAAATCTTTTCAGTCTTTTATAAATATAATAACAAAAGAAATAGGAGCCGCAACAAAGTGTTTGCTTTAAGATTATTTGAAGAAACAGACAAGTGTTCTGTTAAAAAAAAAATAAAAGAAATTGTTATGACATTTTTAGCAATAAACTAGTATAATATTTTGTTATGGATTCATTTTAATACTACATTAATTTTAGTTAGAGGACTTTTTTAATCAGTAAAAAAGTCAAATCAATAATGATGAGATGAATTTTCTTTTTTTACTTTTTTTATCTTTATTAATTTCTTTACTTTTAGTTTACATGATTCAATTCCACAACCCTTTGAGTTTCAAATTGTCTCCCCTGTCTTCTCCTCCTCTTCCTCCATGGTAGCATGCAATGAAGTATAGTATCTGCAAATACATTAGCCATTAGTCAGGTTATAAAGAAAGATTGGAATGGATGGAATGAAAAATGGGAAAGAAGAAACAAAACCAAACAAGAAAAAGAAAGCAGGTAATTTGTTTCAATCTGCATTCAAACTCTGTTTTTTCTAGGTTTTTTTCTCTGAATGCAGATATCTCTCTCCTTCATTAGTTGTTTGGAGTTATCTTATAAGCCTGCATTACTGAGAGTCCAGTCTATCAAAGTTGGTCATCACCCATATGTTGTGTTTATAATTGTGTACAGATTTCTCCTGGTTCTGCTCTTCTCACTCATCATCAAATTGTATAAGCCTCTCCAGATAATTATGAAGTCCTTTCTTTTTTTTTTTTTTTTTGACCTGAAATTTAATTTTTATTAAAAATCTTCTCTAAAAATAATAACTTATGCAAGTATTTCCTAAGTATATCAAAAGAGCTCCATTCTAGAACTTTTGTATGTATTACAAATTAAGCTGATGCTGGAAGGGCCCATCCATTTGGCAAATGGCACAAAACAGATGAAGTTTTTGCCAGTGGGTTATGAGAATGTCTTCAGCTTTTTTTTTTTTCTTTAAACAAATACTTTATTAACTTCTGTTTTACATCATTCATTTCCGCCAGATTTTGAGTTACAATCATTTTCCCCCCATTATTCCCCTACCCAACCTCCCAGAATAGCAGTCCCACAAGATATCGCTTCCTCCAATCTGCTCTCTCCCATACCTTCTCCCATACCCCCATCGACTTTTCCATTAGAGGAAGATGAATCTTTGTGTCCCAATGCCTGCACATCTTATCTCCCAATTATAAGCAAAAGAGTATTAATAATAGTATTTATATATATTTGAAACATTTAATGTTAAGACCTCGAATTTCAGATCCATTTCCTTCCTCCCTTGTCACCCATTCCCTCTGGGGAGATAAGTAATTCAGTATATGTTGTACATGTCTAGCTATGCAAAACATTATCATAGTAGATATATTGTACAAGGCTGCTTATAATTCCCTCCCACTCATCCCACCCCCCACCTGGTCCATTCCCTACATGATCCTGTCCCTCTTCTATAGTGGGTACTTCCAACCTCCCCTCACCCCAAGGATGCCCTCCCATCCATCATCCCTCCTCTCATCCCCCTTCCCCCTATCCTGCTGCAGGTTGAGATATCCCATTTAGTATGTATGTCATTTTCTCCCTGAACCAAATTCAATGTGAATGTGGTTTTGCCTTTTAGCCTTCCTTATTCTCCCCCTCCTTTGCAACCACTTCCCCTTGCTTCTTCTACATGGGATAGTTTACCCTACCCTGTCTCTCCCCATCTCCTCTTGCCACTTTCCTCTCTCACCTCATAATTTCATCCCTTGAGTATTCTCCCTTCCCAACAAATTCAACTTATGCCCTCTATCCATATATAGCTGTAACCATATACACACACATTCACATATGTATTCATATGACCACACCCCCTTCTTCCATTATTTTCATAGTGAGAAAGATATCATCAGTCACAGATATTGCTTTTCCATATAGGAATGTAAATAGTTCAACTTTGATAAGTTCCTTTTGATTTCTTTTCCCTGATTACCTTCTCAGGCATCTCTTACTTCTTGTGTCTGGATGTCAAATTTTCTATTCAACTCTGGTTTTTTCCTCAAGAATGCTTGAAAGTCCTCTATTCCACTGAATGACCATATTTTCCCCTGAAACAAAATACTCAGTTTTGCTGGGTAGGTAACCCTTGGGTTCATTCCCAGGTCTTTTGCCCTCTGGAATATCATATTCCATGCCCTTCGATCCCTCAGTGTAGAAGCTGCCAGGTCCTGGGCTATTCTGATTGTGTTTCCACAATATTGAAATTGTTTCTTCCTGGCTGCTTGTAGTATTTTCTCCTTGATCTGGGGATTCTGGAACCTGGCTATAATATTCCTGGGAGTTTTCTTTTTGGGATCTTTTTCAGGAGGTTATTGGTGGATTCTTTCAACCTCTATTTTGCCCTCTGGATCTAAAACATCAGGGCAGTTTTCCTTGAGAATTTCTTGAAGGGTGATTTCTAGGTTCTTTCCTTGATCATGGCTTTCAGGTAGTCCAATAATTTTTAAATTGTCTCTCCTGGATCTATTTTCCAGGTCAGTGGTTTTTCCCATGAGATATTTCACATTGCCTTCTAATCTTTCGTTTGTTTGGATCTGCTTAACAGCATCTTGATTTCTCATAAAGTCATTAGCTTCCATTTGCTCCAGTCTAACTCTGAAGGAATGAATCTCCTCAGTGAACTTTTGAGATTCTTTGTCCATCTGGCAAATTCGACTTTTTAAGGCATTCTTCTCCTCATTGCCCTTTTGGGCCTCCTTTGCCATTTGAGCTAGTCTATTTTTTAAGGTGTTGTTTTCCTCAGTCAGGCTGTTGACCCTCATTTCATACTTTTCCTGCATCCTTCTCATTTCTCTTTCTAATTTTTCCTCCACTTCTCTTATTTGATTTTTAAAGTCCTTCTTAAGGTCCTCTATGGCCTGCAACCCGCTCATGTTTTCCCCTGGGGCTTTTGGAGCAGGACTTCTGACCTCACAGTCCTTTTCCGCTCTATGCCCCCAAAATAGGAGTCTAGGGTTGCATTTTTCTGTTTCCTTTGCCTTGGCATGTTGCCACTTAATTGCTTGACTTTTGGGCTTGTTGCCACACTATGGCTTTAAGGCCAGATAGAGGAATTTTCGTCCCGAACGTGTGGGGGCAACTTCCGTTTCTGGCAAGCTATAAACCCACCCACAACTTCCACCCTAGATCACAATCCAGATCCAGGGAGGTTAAAGCAAGAGCGATTAGCCCCCAAGACTGATCGCTGGATCTCCCCACGATTTGTAGGCTGGGAGCCGGAAATGCCTCTGAAAACTACACAGTGGCGTGTCTCCTCAGCAGCTTCTAGCCCCCAGGGGAGGGAGCTGACGCATTCCCCAAATACAGGTCCCAAAGTCCATAGGACACTAACCTCTTACTTTGTCCTAGGCAAGTCTATGTTGATAATTCTGGCGTCTCCACAGCTCCTGGTGTTCTGGGGTTCCTCCAGCCGGCTGCTGGCCCTGCCGCCCTGGGGCTAAAACCTCGGCTCACGTGGACCTGGGCTCGGCTCGGCTCCTGCGCTCTGCGCGCTGCCGGCTCCCAGATCACTGCGCTGGTCCTTCCTGCAGGGTGCTGGGCTGTCCTCAGCGGGAGGTTAGCTTCTCTGTGTCGTTCTGTGGGTGCTGGGGCTCCAGAAGGTTTTCAGAGTCCTTTTTTACATTGTTTGTGGAGAATCTGGGGGCAGAGAGGCTTGGATGAGCTGTTTCTACTCCGCCATCTTGGCTCTGCCCCCCTTGAAGTCCTTTCTTATAGCATAATAGTATTCCATTACATTCATATACCACACCTTGTTTAGCCAGTCCCCAATTGATGAGCATCCCCTTAATTTACAATTCTTTGCCACCACAAAAAGAGATGCTATGTATATATTTTTTGTAATATGGATCTTCCTCCCACTTTTATGATCTCTTGAGGATACAACTCTAGAAGTGGTGCTGCTGGATAAAAGGGTATGAAATTATTTATAGCCCTTTGTGCATAGTTTGAGATTGCTCTCCAGAATGGTTGAATCAGTTCACAACTCCACCAGCAATACACTAATGTTCCAATTTTTCCACATCCTATTCAGCATTTGTCATTTTCCTTTTTTGTCATCTTAGCCAATTTGCTTGGTGAGATGTGGTAATTCAGAAATGTTTTCATTTGCATTTCTCTAATCAATAGTGATTCAGAACATATTTTGATCTGCTTATAAATATCTTTAATTTCTTCATCTGAGAACTGCCTGTTCATATCCTTTGACCATTTATCAATTGGGAAATGACTTACATTCTTTTTTTTAAAACATATGCTTTATTAACTTCTGTTTACATCATTCATTTCTGCCAGATTTTGAGTTACAATCATCCCCCCCACCCTGTTTTTCCCCTACCCACCCTCCCAGAATACCAGTCCCACAAGATATCGCTTCCTCCAATCTGCTCTCTCCCATACCCCTTTCGACTTTTCCATTAGAGGAAGGTGAATCTTTGTGTCCCAATACCTGCACATCTTATCTCCCAAATACAAGCAAAAGAGTATTAATAATAGTATTTATATATATATTTGAAACATTTAATCTTAAGACCTTAAATTTCAGGTCCATTTTCTTCCTCCCTTGTCACCCATTCCCTCTGGGGAGATAAGTAATTCAGTATATGTTGTACATGTCTAGCTATACAAAACTTTATCATAGTAGATATATTGTACAAGGCTGCTTATAATTCCCTCCCACTCATCCCACCCCCCACCTGGTCCATTCCCTACTTGATCCTGTCCCTCTTCTATAGTGGGTACTTCCAACCCTCCTCCCCCCAAGGATGCCCTCCCCTCCATCATCCCTCCTCTCATCCCCCTTCCCCCTATTCTGCTGTAGGTTGAGATATCCCATTTAGTATGTATATCATTCTCTCCCTGAACCAAATTCAATGAGAATGTGGTTTTGCCTTTTTGCCTTCGTATTCTTCCCCTCCCTTGCAACCACTTTCCCTTGCTTCTTCTACATGAGATAATTTACCTTATACTGTCTCTCCCCATCTCCTCTTGCCACTTTATGACTTGCATTCTTATAAATTTGACACAATTTTCTGTATAATTTATAAATGAGGCCTTTAGCAAAGACATTGGTTGTAATTTTTTCCCCCAATTTTCCACTTCCCTCTTAATCTTGGTAACATTGGCTTTATTTATACAGAAGCTTTTCAATTTAATTTAATCGAAATTATCAATTTTACATTTTATAATGCTATCTAACTCTTGTTTCATCATGAAGTCTTTCCCTCTCCATAAATCTGAAAGGTAACCTATCCCTTACTTTCCCAGATTGCTTACAGTATCAGCCTTTATACCTAGATCATGCACTGATTTCAAATTTATTTTGGAGTATGGTTTTAGATATTGGTCTATGCCCAATTTCTGCCATACTATGTTCCAGTTTTCCCTGCAGTTTTTGTCAAATAGTGTGTTCTTATCCCAAAAACCAGGGTCTTTGGATTTATCAAATAGTAGATTACTATTTGATAAATGGCTGCTGAGGCTTGTGTAAACAATCTATACCATGGTCAACTACTTTATTCCTCAGCCAGTACCAAGTAATTTTGATGACTGCTGCTTTATAATACAGATTTATATCTGGTATGGTTAGGGCACCTTCCCTAGTATTTTTTTCTCATTAATTGCCTTGATTTTCTGGACCTTTTGTTCTTCTAAATGAATTTTGTTACTATTTTTTTTTCTTACTCTGTAAAGTAATTTTTTTGGTAGACTGATTAGTATGGCACTAAATATATAATTTAATTTAGGTAAAATTGTCATTTTTATTATATGAGCAATTGATGTTTTTCCAGTTATTTAGATCTGACTTCCTTTGTGTGAAAAGTGTTTTGTAGCTGTGTTTATATAGGTCCTGGTTTTGTTTTGGCAGGTAGATTCCCAAATGTTTTATAATGTCTACAGTAACTTTAAATGGGATTTCTCTTTCTACCTCTTGCTGTTGGATGTTTTTAGAAATATATAGGAATATTAAGGATTTATGTGGATTTATTTTATATTCTGTAACTTTGCCAAATTTATTTATTGTCTCAAATAGTTTTTTACTTGATTCTCTAAGATTCTCTAATTATATCATAATATCATCTGCAAAGAGTGATAGCTTAGTCTGTTCTTTGCTTAATTTGATTCCTTCAATTTCTTTTTCTTCTCTAATTGCTACTGCTAACATTTCTAGTACCAGATTAAATAACAGGGTTATAGTGGACATCCTTGTTTCACCTCTGATCTTACTGGAAATGTTTCTAGCTTATCCCCATTATATATAATATTTGATGATGACTGTGAATAGATGCTACCTATTATTTTATGGTAGACTCCATTTATTCTTATACTCTCTAGTGTTTTTAATAGGAATAGATGTTGTAGTTTGTCAAAAAGCCTTTTCTGCATTTATTGAGATAATCATGTATTTTCTGCTACTTTTATTGTTGATGTGATCAATTATACTTATGGTTCTCCTAATATTAAACAATCTCTGCATTCCTGGAATAAATCCTACCTGATCAAAATGCATAATTTTTGTGATAAGTTTCTGTAGTACTTTTGCTAATGTTTTATTAAAATTTTTTTCATCTATATTCATGACGGAAATTGTTCTATAATTTTCTTTCTCCATTTTATCTCTTCCTGATTAAGGTATCACAACCATGTTTGTATCATAAAAAGAATTTGCAAGACTCCTTCTTCATTCATTTTCCCAAATAGTTTGTAGAGTATTGGAATCAATTGTTCTTTAAAAGTTTTATAGAATTCGTTAGTAAATCAATCTGGCCCAGGAGATTTTTTCCTACGGAGTTCTCTGATGGCTTGTTCAATTTCTTTTTCTGAGATGGGGTAATTTAAGTAATTTACTTCCTCTTCGGTTAATCTGGAAAATTTATATTTTTGCAAATATCCCTCCATTTCACTAAGGTTGTAAAATTTACATGCATACAATTTGGCAAAATAATTCCTAATTATTATTTTAAATTCCTCTTCATTGGTGGTAGATTAACCCTTTTCATTTTTGATACTCATAATTTGGTTTTATTTTTTTTTCATATTGACTAAGGATTTATCAATTACATTGTTGTTGTTGTTTTTTTTTTCATAAAGCCATCTCTTAGTTTTATTTATTAATTCAATAACTTTCTTAATTTAAATGTTATTAATTCCTCCTTTGGTTTTCATTATTTCTTTTTTTTTCTTTTTTTCAAATGCTTTATTAACTTCTGATTTACATCATTCATTTCTGCCAGATTTTGAGTTACAAATTTTCTCCCCATTTCCCCCCACCCATAGCCCCAAAACAGCAGTCCCACAGGATATTCCCTCCTCCAATCTGCTCTCTCCCATATCTTCTCCCATACCACCTTCAACTTTTCCAGCAGAGAATGGTTGATGCCTATGTCCCAATGCCTGTATATATTATTTGCCAATTACATGTAAAATAATGTTAATAATAATGTGTGTATACAAATATATATGTATATATATACATATGTATGTGTATGTACACATACATATATATGTATTAAATAATTGATTACAAAACTTTGAATTCATTCACTTCCTCCCTTGTCACCCACACTAATGGGGAAGAGAAGCAATTAAGTATAGGTTATACATGTGTAGCTAATGCAAAATATTACAATAGTAGATATATTATAAAAGACAGACTATATTTCCTTCCCTCCTATCCCACCTCCCACTTGCTCTATTCTGTACTTTGATCCTGACCCTTTCCAAAAGTGGGTGCCTCCAACTTCCCTCCCCCCTAGCCAGCCCTCCCTTCCATCACACCCTTTCTCATTCCCTTTCCCCTTACTCTCCTGTAGGGTGAGATACCCTATTTAGTATGTACGTCATTCCCTCCCTGAGCCAAATTCAATGTGAATAAGATTGACACATTTCCTTTTGCCTTCCTGCTCTTACCCTCCATTGTAACCATTTTTCCCTTGCCTCTTCTATATCAGACTGTTTACTCCATTCTGTCTCTCCTCATCTCCTCTCATTACATTCCTCTCTCACCTCTCAATTTCACATTTTAAGTATCATCCCTTCCTATTAAATTGCTCCTGTTGCCTCTATGTATATCTGTAAACATATATACACCCATTCACATATGTATTAATGTGACCTTATACCTTCCAATACAGACATACACAAACACACACACACATATATATGTTTTATTCAACTCTGGTTTTTTCGTTAAAAATACTTGAAAGCCCTCTATTCCACTGAATGACCATATTTTCCCCTGAAACGTAATACTCAGTTTTGCTGGGTATGTGATTCTTGGTTTTAATCCCAGCAACTTTGCCCTTCAGAATATCATATTCCAAGCCCTTTGATCCCTCAGTGTAGAAGCTGCCAGATCCTGTGTTATCGTGATTGTGTTTCCACAATCTTCAAATTGTTTCTTCCTGTCTGTTTGTAATATTCTCAACTTGATCTGGGAATTTCAGAACCTGGTTATAATATTTCTAGGAGTTTTCTTTTGGGAACCTTTTTCGGGAGGTGATCAGGGGATTCTTTTAACCTCTGTTTTGACCTCTTGTTCTAAAACATCTGGGAAGTTTTTCTTGAGAATTTATTGGAGCATGATTTCTATGTTCATTCTTTGATCATGGCTTTCAGGTAGTCCAATAATTTTCAAATTATCTCTCCTAGATCTATTCTCCATGTCAGTGGTTTTTCCCATGAGATATTTCACATTGCCTTCTATTTTTTCATTTGTTTGGATCTGTTTAACAGCATCTTGATTTCTCAAAAAGTCACTATCTTTCATTTGCTCCGATATAATTCTGAAAGAATGATTCTCCTCAGTGAGCTTTTGAGATTTGTCCTCAAAATAGGAGTCTAATGTTATAATCTTATGTTTGCTTTGCTTCCTTTGCCTGGCCATGTCACCACTGAATCATTTGACCACTGGGCTTTTTGCCATAGTTGGACTCTGCCACCAGAAAGGGGAGCTTCATCACAAATGCTGGGGTTTTCTAAGATACTGAAGCTATTTGTTGTGTGTCCTCTCTGAAGCCTCCACATGCTCTGGCAAGCTGGTCACACACCCCAGGACCTACACCCTATACTGCAATCCACATCCAAGCAGGTTAAAGCAAGAGCAATTACCCCTCAGATGGGTTGCTTTGTCCCCCTACAGTCTGCAGGCCAGCCAGTGAAGTCCCTCCAGCCAGTGAAGTCCCTCCAGCCAGGCCTGCCCTGGGGCTAAAACCTCAGGCTTGTGTCACTGGAGTTGGCTCCCAGAGGGCTGCACTGGCCAATTCCTACCAGCCTGCTGGGCTGTCCTCAGTGGGAGGTTAGATTCTCTGTGTCATTTTGTGATTTATGTAGTTCCAAAGTTTGTTCAGAGTCCCCTTTTACATGATTTGGGGGAGGTGGAAACTGGAGCCCCCTGGAAGTCTGTTTTTACTTTGCCATCTTGACTCCCATTATTTCTAATTTAGTATTTAAGTGGGAATTTTCAATTTGTTCTTTTTCTAGCTTTTACAATTGCATGCCCAATTCATTGACCTCCATTTTATCTAATTTATTCATGTATGCACTCAGGGATATAAAACTTTCCCTACGAACTGCCTTTGCAGCATCCCACAAGTGTTGGTATGTTGGCTCATTATTGTCATTCTCTTAAATGAAGTTACTGATTGTTTCTATAAATTCTTGTTTGACCCACTCATTCTTTATGATGAAATTATTTAGTTTCCAATCAGTTTTCAGCCTATCTTTCCATGGCCCTTTATTGCATATAATTTTAATGCATGATGATCTGCACTGAATTATGAGGTTTTTATTCCCTAGTACATGGTCGATTTTTATGTATATGCCATGTACTGCCCTGAGGAAGGTATATTCCTTTTTATCCCCATGCAGTTTTCCCCAGAGATCTATCATAGCTAGCCTCTCTAAAATTCTATTTGAATACTTAACTTGGTTGTTGTTTATTTTGAGGTTAGTTTTATCAAGTTCAGAGAGGTCCCCCACTAGTATAGTTTTGCTATCTATTTCTTCCTCTAATTCCCTTAAATTCTCCTCTAGGAATTTGTATGCTATACCACTTGGTGAATATATGTTAAGTAATGATATTGCTTCATTCTCTCTCTTTTTTATATTTTAGTTTACATCATTTATTTCCACCAGATTTTGAATTGCAAATTTTCTCCCCATTTTCCTCCTACCCACTATACCAAATAGAGCAATCCAACTGAATATCCCCTCCACCAACCTGCTCTCTCCCATAGCTTCCCCCATCACCCCTCCAACTTTCCAGTAGGGCACAGTGGATCTCTATGTCCCAGTTCCTGTATATCTTATTTCTTAGTTACATACAATATAATAGTAACAGTAGTAGTAGTAGTAGTAGTAGTAGTAGTAGTAGTAATAATAATAATAATAATTTTATTTTTATATTTAACTTTTGATTTTAAAACTTTGAATTCCAGATTCTTTCCCTTCCTCCATAGTCACCCAACTTTTTACATGTATACCTATGCAAAACATTTCCACAGTGGATATATAGTGAAAGACTGACTATATTTCCCTCCCTCTTATCCCACCCCCAATTGATCTATTCTCTACCTTGATCATGTCCCTTTTCAAAAGCGGGTGCTTCCAACTTCCTTTCCCTCCAGTCTGCTCTCCCTTTGATCATAACCTCCCTCAGTCCCTTCTGCCCTACTCTCCTGTGGGGTGAGATACACTATTTAGTGTGAATGTCATTCCCTCTCTAAGCCAAATACAATGATAATAAGGTTGACCCATTCCCTTTTGCCTTCCTATTCTTACCCACCATTGTAACCATTTTCCATTTCCTCTTCTCTATGAAATAATTTGCCACATTCTGTCTCTCCCTATCTCCTCTCATTATATTCCTCTCTCACCTCTTAATTTCACCTTTTAAGTATCATCCCTTCCTACTCAATGGTCCTGTGCCATTTTTGTATACCTGTACACATATATACATACACTCACATATGTATTCATATGCCCATATACCCTCCTATATAGACATATATATATACATATACATATATATATACACACATACATGTCTATTCGCTTCAACTATTCTCAAACTGAGAAGTTTCATAAGTTACAATTATCATTTTTCCATGTAAGAATGTAAATAGTTTAACTTTGATATAAGTTCCCTATGATGTCTTGCTTTTCTTACTTCTTGTATCTGAATGACAAGTTTTCTATTCCACTCTGGTTCTTTCATCAAGAATGCTTGAAAGTGGGGGCTCACTTTGAGAAGTGTTGTGCGTGATTTGACCAGATGAGATTCTGGGCAGCTGTTGAGAGTGCCCCGGCTTTGAAAACCCAGATGTTGATGCTTCCCTCTCTGGTCCTTCCCCACAGTGGATCAGACAAAGAATGCCCATAAATAGTTCCTAAGGCGCGATATCGAAGGCTCCAGGGACACGCGCAGCCAGTCAATCGCGTCCCCGTTTTCCTCCCCGGACACCCTAGGCCGCGGTTGCCATGGGGACCTAAGGTCTACTCCCATGCCTTAGTCGCCCTACCCTGTCCCAGGTGTTTGCCGAGCTGGCGCTGCTAACTGAGAGGGGCTGGGATGGCTTCTCTGGCGCCGCTGGGGAGACACTGCCCAACCTCAGCTGCCACTTGTCCCTCTGTGTGTCCACAGCAGCGGCATCGGCCCAGGATCCGGCCCATGAGGTGCACGTGAGCAGCTCGGCAGAGATGTCATGCGGCCCCGACCAGGCGCTGGTTACAGTGAAGGTCAGTAGCAACAAAAACTCGGCAGCTGAGGCCAAGAACAGTTTGGGCCGCTGCCTGGACTACATCATGCAGAACCTGCAGAAACCTGGGGTCCAGGCAGAAAATGTAACTGTGACAAAGGATTTTAGTAGAACAGAAAATGCTTATCACATGGAAGCAGAGGTCTGCATTACATTCCCTGAATTTGGAAAAATGCGGGATGTTTGTAACCTTCTTGTTGAAAAGCTAGATAGTTCTGTTATCATCAGTCCTCCTCAGTTTCACCATACACCAGGAGCTATTGAGGATCTTAGACGTCAAGTTTGTCTCTGTGCTGTTGGGAATGCGTGGCGAAAAGCTCAAGAAGTTCGTCAGCTTGTTGGTCAGTCACTTGGAAAACCTCTCTTAATCAAAGAAGAGGAAACAAAAGAATGGGAAGGTCAAATAGACAATCAGCATTTATCTGACCCAGCAGGTTCATTGAGTATACAACAGAAAATCCAAAGTGCAATATATGCTTATTCCAGGGTATTTTTAAACTTTGAGGTTAAGAAAAAGGAAAAGAAAAAAAATGATTTAAAATTCTTTATAACCAAGCATTTTTCAGTTTTGTATCTTTGTATCCTCTTGCCCAAAACCATGATTAAATTTGTACAATTTTTATAAAGTTTTTCTTTCTACTCAGATTAATATTTTATATAGAATGCCAAATTTTATCTGTCAGCTAAAAAAATGGACCCCCAGTATACATAAACTCTTTGTTTTCCTCATTTTCAGGTTTTGCTTTCAATTCCCATTTTCCTGACATTCTTCTTTCATTGTAATGCCATTCTTTTTACTTTTTCTATTTTGTGACCATGAGAACAGAATTTGCATTACTATTTATCTTTTCTCTTTAACTGAATAAAAAAAAAAATTTTAGGCTTTGATTTTCATGGAAAAAAAAATAGTTCCTAAGATTTACATTTCAAAAGCAAGAAGCAAGCTGCCTATCTTGGAAGTCTGGAATTATGGTTACTTCTTATTTAGACTATATTATAATCATAAATATAATAACTTGACTTAGGTATAAAAGGATCATTGTTTCAACATCTGAAGAAGCATGCTATAGAGGGAAAAGAAAACCTTGTAAACAGACCTTGAGGAAAATAGCAGTTATCCAACAGACAAATTCTAAATTTTGTCAGAATTATATACACATTTTATAATAAACAAAACTAAATAATTTATTTGAAAAAAAAAGAGAATGATTGAAAGTCCTCTATTCCACTGAATGACCATATTTTCCCTGAAACATAATACTCAGTTTTGCTGGGTAGGTGATTCTTGGTTTTATTCCAAGCTCCTTTGACCTCTGGAATATCATATTCCAAGCCCTTCAATCCCTTATTGTAGAAGCTGCCAGATCCTGTGTTATCCTGATTGTGTTTCCAAAATATTCAAATTGTTTTTTTTTTTTTTCCTGGCTGCTTGTAATATTTTCTCCTTGATCTGTGAAGTCCAGAACCTGGCTATAATATTCCTTTGAGTTTTCTTTCTGGTATCTTTTTAGGAGGTAATCATGGCTTTCTTTCAACATCTATTTTGCCCTCTTGTTCTAAAACATCAGGGCAGATTTCCTTGCAAATTCCTTAAAGGTTGATTTCTGGGTTCTTTTTTTATCATAGTTTTCAGGTGGTTCACTAATTTTTGAATTATTTTTCCTGTATTTATTTTCCAGGTCCATGGTTTTCCCAATGAGATATTTCACATTGCTTTCTATTTTTTCATTTGTTTGGATCTGTTTAATAGTATCTTGATTTCTCATAAAGTTACTAGCTTCCATTTGCTCCAATCTAATTCTGAAGGAATGATTCTCTTCAGTGAGCTTTTGAGATTCTTTTTCCATCTGCCAAACTTGGCTTTTTAAGGCATTCTTCTCCACATTGCCTTTTTGAGGCTCTTTTGCCATTTGAGTTAGTCTATTCTTTAAGGTGTTATTTTCTCCTGTCAGATTGTTGCCTCTCATTTCATTTTTTTTTGCATCATTCTCGTTTCTCTTCCCAATTTTTCCTCTATATCTCTTATTTGGTTTTCAAAATCCTTTTTTAAGGTCCTCTATGTCCTCTAATCAGTTTGTATTTTTCTTGGAAGCTTTTGGTGCAGGAGTTCTGACTTTGCTGTCTTCCTCCTGTTCAATGCTTTGATAATTTTTGTCCCCAAAATATGAGTGTAAAGTGGGATTGCTGTGCTTGCTTTGGTACCTTTGCTTGCTCATATTGCCACTTAATTACATGAATTTTTAGCTTTTTGGTAGAGTAGGACCCTGCAACCAGACAGGGGATCTTTGTACCAATAGCTGGGCTTTTCTCAGCTGCCAAAGGTATTAATTGGGTGCCCTCTCTGAAGCCTCCACAAACTCTGGCAAGCTTGTTGCACAACCCAGGACCTCTACCCTAGACCACAAACCAGATCCAAACAGGTTAAAGCAAGATCAATTACCCTTCAGGCTGGTCCCTTGGTCCCCTTACAATCTGCAAGCCAGTAGCTGAAGGTGACATGTGGCAGCTGCATGGCTGCAGCACCTGAACCATTTCTTACCCTGGGGGCAAAGGATGACCACACTCCCCAACTACTGGATCCCAAAGTTCACACTGCACTTACCTCTCATGTTGTCCTTAGCATCTATGTGTTGATAATTTTGGAAACCACCACAGCTTCTGGTGATCTGAAGTCCCCCTAACTGGCAGCTAGTTGTGGCCACTCTGAGGCTATAACCTCGGGGTTGTGCAGGGCTGGGCTCAGCTCCCAACATGCTCAGCAGGCCACTTCCTACCTGCCTGCTAGATTGTCTTTAGTGGGATGTTAGCTCTGTCATTTTGTGGGTTCTGTAGCTCCAAAGTTTGTCTAGAGTCTCTTTTTACATGAATTGGAGGAGGTAGAAGTTGGAGACATGTGGAAGTCCTGTTTATACTATGCCATCTTGACTCTGCTCCCCCTCCCTCCAATCTTTTAATGTAGAAGCTGATAGGTCCTGTGTAATGCTGATTGTAGTTCCATGATATTTGAATTCTTTCTTTCTGCCTGCTTGTGGTATTTGCTCCTTTACCTTGCAATTCTGGAACTTGCCTCCTATATTCCTTGGAGTTTTCAATTTGGGTTCTCTTTCAGAAGTCTGGTGAATTCTTTTGATAAATATTTTACCAGCTGATTCTAGGAATTCAGAACAATTTTCTTTGACAATCACTTGGAGGATGTTGTCCAGGATGCTTTTTTCATCATGACTTTCTAGTAGACTGATAATTCTTAGGTTATCTCTCCTGTATCTATTCTCCAGGTCTGTTCTTTTTCCAGTGAAATATTTTACACTTTCTTCTAATTTTTCAATCTTTATGTTTTGCTTGACTGACTCTTGATGCATCATAGCGTCATTAGCTTCAATTTGAATAATTCTAATTTTTAGTGAATTATTTTCCTCAGTAACTTTTTGAAGCTCCTTTCTTAGGGAGGTATTTTATCCAGTTCGATTTTGAACTTCCTGTCCTAATTCACAAATTTTTATTTTTAAGGATTTATTTTTTTCAGTGATATTTTTTTCTACTTTGGTTAATGTAGATTTAAATTTATCTTCTACCTCTCTAATTTGGCTTTTAAAATCTTTCTTGAGCCCCTCCAAGAATGCTTTTTGGGTTTGAGATCAGTTCATATTTCCTTCTGTGGTCTCAGATGTGGATATGGTGTCTCCTGAAAGTAATTCTTCTCACAATAATAAAATCCAATTGTCTTTGGTCTTGTCTTTGCAAGTTGCTTCCAGCCGATTGTAACTGCCTATTTCCTAAACTTTACAGTGTATTTCTGCTCCTGGGGTACAGAGGGCTCTGACCCATGCTTCTCAGACTGAGAGCTAGGTGCCTGGTTGTTGACTTTTCATGCTGTAGATTCTGAGTTTCTAGACTGAGGCAAAGGCCTGCACTCTCAATGTTTCCCCTGAGTTACCCTGAGACTCACAGAGTAATCAGCAGGGGAAGGGTGGTCTGGCCACTTCAGATTTCTGCTTCTGGTCATAACCCAGGGCTACAGCTCAGGCAGGCTCAGCAGCTGGCAGCAGCAGAGCTGGTGTCCATAGATTACACTCATGGTGCTAAGCCCACCTTGGCTTGTGTTGTTACTGCTTGCTGGCTGTGCCACCCTGGGATTCTGGATCTCCTGCTGGGGTGAGTCTTTTTGAAACCCATCCCACCCTTCACTTCAGACTTCTTACTACCTCAGTTACACCCTTTCTCAGTGACTCCTAAACCTGAGGCTATTTCTACTATTTCAGGATTTTACTCTGTGTGGGACATTTATCTCTGGGTTTTCTGGGTCAGAGAATGTGAATCAGAGAAGCTAGGGTTTACTTTGACCTCTTGGCTTCTGAAAATTCAGTTAGATGATTTTTAAACCTCCAGGCTGTGGCTTGATAGCCCCAGGAGAATCTGTTATCTCTGCGGTGGGCCCTGTGCTTTCTCTTACCCAGCTCAGACCAATGATCTGCCCTGTGGTGAAATGGCTGTGAATTGCCCTTGGAGTGGGTGAGTCTGGTGGCTGGGGCTCCTTCTCACTCTGCTCAAGATGAATTTTCTATTGGGTTTTGAAAAAAATAAAGGAATTGAGAATGTCAGTTGACAGCCTGAGGTCAATCAAATTTGAGGAAAATACTATAATATGAATCCCATAAAATTTTCTTTCACCAATATAGGAAGAAAAAAAAAAGAACTCAAGATCATTATGTGAAGCATGATGAGTTCAATTTGCTGCTGCTGCTGCTGCTGCTGCTGTTCGTTTTATAAGTTCTCACAGTAAAATAGAAAAGGGAGGAGAGAAGTAATTGTGGCTATCATGAAATCTGAAATGAGATAAATTGGCATATTGTCTGTCATTTCCCCTTTTTATCTGAAGAGATGTGAATGAGAGAGAGAGAGAGAGAGAGAGAGAGAGAGAGAGAGGGAGAGAGAGAGGGAGAGAGAGAGAAGGTAAATTTGGCAAGGAGCCTTTATAATCCTTGAGGTCACTGGGCACGTTTATGTGTTCTTTTTTTGTTTGTTTTTAGCAACAATGAATAGAGTATTTGAATATTTCTTTGCTGGTCTTCAACATTCTCAGAATATACAGCTCTGCCATTGCTACCTGTGTGACATTTAGCAAGCCATTCCATCTTCATAGGCCTCAGTTTCTTCATTTCTAAAATGAGGTGGTTAGAAAAAAGGGTTTTCAGAGTCTATTTCAGTTTTTATTCCATGATCTTGCAATGTGTAGACCCAAGAAATACTTTTCAAAATCAAATTCCTCCTTAATTTAGGATTATAAGATCACATATCTAAAAATATCAGAGGCTATCTAGTCCAATTATTTTGTTTTATAAATTAGGTAAATGAAATTTAAGGTTTTAGTGGAATTGCCCAAGATTATCCAAATAGTATGTATCAAAATTGGCATTTAAATCCAGATTCTCTGACTTCCAAGTCTCTTCTTTCCATTTTAATGGATGTATGAAGTGTCTGGTTTTTATACCAAGCGTAAGAAGACAAAAATGAAGATAACCATGATACACTTCTGCTCACCCTCAAATAAAAATTAAATCATCCTTTTTCCTTCCTAATTCACATAATCCCTCAGTCTTTCTCCCATACTGTAAACTTGTTATTGACTCATTTTTGTTATTATAAGTCTTTTTGGGAACTACCAAGAATTATTTTATTATATTAGCTCAGCCCAGCCATGAGCAGTTGATGTTTTTCCAGTTACTTAGATCTGACTTCATTTGTGTGAAAAGTGTTTTGTAGTTGTGTTCATATAGGTCCTGGTTTTGTTTTGTCAGGTAGATTCCCAAATATTTTATAATGTCTACAGTAACTTTAAATGGTATTTCTCTTTCTACCTCTTGCTGTTGGATGTTTTTAGAAATATATAGGAATACTGAGGATTTATGTGGATTTATTTTATATACTGTAACTTTGCCAAATTCTTTATTTATTGTCTCAAATAGTTTTTTACTTGATTCTCTAATTATATTATATGCCCAATTGTTGCTAGAAACTCTCTTGCAGGTTAGGACAAGAACACATTTGGATCAGTTACTCTGCTTCAAACTCATTTTTCCTGTGCTGGCTCCAGCAGTTCTATCCAAATAGTTAAATAATGTAAAACAAGTTGCCTATTTTTGTAGTCATACAAAAAGCTATGTTTTATTATATATTCATATATGTGCATGTGTATACATATATATCTGTGTGTATATATGCATATGTGTGTGTAATGAATAATGTTATATAGACTTATTTTCATCAGTTTATCAGTTTTCAGGTAAGTGACTTTCTACCATATAATCTGAGATCATACAAAACAGCTGTTATAGTTTGTTTGGCTAAACATAAGTGTCAATCACCATTTTAAACATGTTCCCAGTTCTTGCAAGTCAAATAGGTTTTCTCAACACAGAGCATAATTGTGCACGGGTCCACATTTCTCTCTCACTTCCCTCACCATATGCTTAATGGTTCAGTTTTTATTTGAAATCCATCTACAGTGATATAGCTTGCATCACACATAGGTGCAGGCTGAAAAGCTATA
This sequence comes from Gymnobelideus leadbeateri, assembly GCA_011680675.1. Lineage (NCBI taxonomy): Eukaryota > Metazoa > Chordata > Mammalia > Diprotodontia > Petauridae > Gymnobelideus > Gymnobelideus leadbeateri. The sequence continues at coordinate 91,366 of WOXC01007875.1, read as the reverse complement.
TTTTCATTTCAAGCTGTGGTAAATATAGTCATATCTCTATATTTTCATAGTTACAGAGATAAAATTTAGGACATTATAGATGCAGATTTACATATCGTAGTAATCATAACATAGGGATAAAATAGAATTCAGATACATGAACATTAACTCTGTTGCTACAAAAGAGTAAAAAGCAAGAAAAATTACAGATTCCTTCAGCTAGATTAAAAAAAATTTAACCCATCAATTGGGGTAGAAGGGATGAGGGAAGGGGATTCTGATTACTCAGGGTCTCAGTAACCCCTCTAAAGGAATCTCGTGGTTTAGGAAAAAAAAAAAATATATATATATAAATTCTAACACAAAGAATTAGACTGACTCATGGATTCTGACAGTTTGAAGCCTTTGTTTAGTTTACTACATTGTGTGTCACAGAAGCTGCCTTTGTGAATGAATTACTTGCTGTAATCCTTGGTCATACAAAGCAACTCATGTCTGATAACTCTGACATTGTAAGAATTCTCCTAGCTCTGTCCAAGCTTTCCCTTCATTCTTTTGAAGTGGATGACCATATACTCTGAATGTTAAGACTCTATTCTGAAATTCTAGGAAGGGGATAGAAATGCAGAAAAGGAGAAATGCTGTTCCTCTGTCCTGGGCCATGATGCTCCAGGAGAATACCATTAAATGGATTTAAGTAGGGGCATCGATTGTAAACAGCGCAACAACAGAAATCCTTCATGCAACCAGCACTATAGTTGGGCAGTCAGTGCAGAAGAGACAGCTATTTGTCACCTGGGGCTCAGCTGTCGGCAAATGTGGCTGCTGAGCTAGCTTAGGTAAGAATTTATTTCCAACACAAGAGGTCCAGAGAGACTGTTATTATTACATTAGTTTGAGTCCACAGAGACTAAATTTTTTTTTCATTATTCATAAGGTAAAACCCTTGAGTCACACAGCAGCAGTAAGGGCTTTTGGCAGTAACTATTTATAAACAACTCCATTCCCCAGGTCTCTCTGTGTCTTCCACAGTGTTTCACAATGAGGGTAAAGGGTGATAGAGGACAGTACTGCTAAAAATGGACAATCTTACTTTTGCCCATTTTGCCAATTTTATCAAGCTGCACCCTGCTTTAGGCAAATACAATATAAAAATTCTAACCCACCAATCAAAGGAGGGTGAGATTATTCACATTATAAAAAGATGGTTAACTCTGTCAAAGGATTCCCTATACCAGGAATTTAATGGCTTGGAATCACTCCCTCTACTACATTTAATTGTTGGTTCTTTACATATATATATATATATATATATATATATATATATATATATATATATATATATACTTTTTTTCTTTTCCTACTGATAGGAAGAATTTAAAGGCTTTGAAATACTTAAGGGAACAAGACATTATGCCAAAATTAAGGGAACAAGACATTATACCAAAAACATCATTTCAATTTTTGGTCAATTTGTTTATTTATTTAATAAGGAGAGTTATACCCTATTTAGTATCAGTGAAGACTGATACACAATCTTTAATAAAAAACTAATGTCAATGTAAGTAATATTTTGCATAAAAATTACATGCTATTTATTTCCTGCTTTCAGAAACAAAGGTCATTCAATAGTAAGTATATAATTGGTGTCAAATAAATACTGTTCTATTCACTAATATGCAAACTGTTATACTGATTTAATTGAGATAGTGTACTGCTTTATTAACTAAGCCTATTTGTTTGCTAGCTCTTGTTTCTTACCACCTCCCCATCTTCCTTTTCTTCCTGGAATTTAAAACCCACCCTAACTCCTTCCATTTCTTCTTTTCTTCCCTCCTTCCCACCATCTTTCCATCTTTCTTTCTTTCCTTCTGTCTTACCCTCCCTCTTTCCTTCCTTTCTCCTTCCTTCCTTCTTTGTCTCACTCTGCCTTCCTTCCTCTATTTCTCTATCTCCCCTGCCTTTCTGCCTCCTTTACCTCTTTCCCATTATGCCTTTATTTTGTTTGCTTGACTTCTTTTTTTATTTTTCTTTTTTGGATGGGAGAGGGCAGGGCAAGTAGTATTAAGTGACTTGCCCTAAGTCACAAGGCTAGTAAGTATGTGTCAAGTGTCTGAGGTAGGATTGGAATTCAGATCCTCCTGACTCCAGGGTGCTCTATTCACTCCACTATCTAGCTGCCCCCTAACTTCTTATTTCTTAATCCCTGGCAGTGGCATCAATGAGAATTTCTTAGATCTGTAACTTTCCTCCATTTGCCATTTGCCTATTCGACCCTTTTTTTCCTATTCCTTACACAAGACACTACATCTTCCATCTCTAGGCCTTTATCGTAACTATCCCTCATGCATGGTGAACACTTCCTCCTATAAACCTTTACTTCCTTTATGCTTCAATTCAATCATTACTTTCCGTAAGAATCCTCTCCTGATTACCATAAATTCTAAGTGCCCTGACTCACCAATCTCTATGGATTTTGCATGAATTGTCTTTACATACTAACTTATGTACATGTTGTCTCCCCTGACAGAATATAAACTCCTTGGGGGTGAGGATTATTTAATTTCTATTTTTGTATTCCGAGCACCTAGCCTAGTGTTTGGCATCTCCTTGATTGAGTGGTTGGTGATTGTTTTGCTCCAAAATCATTGCCTTTGTAGTCAGAAAACCAATGATTAATATTTTAATTCCACTTACTAACAGAGTAAACACTAAACTACTCAAATTCTTTTCTATCTCTAAAATTGCAGTAAGAACAATCCATACCATATATTGTGGTAAGAAGCAAATGATATAAAAATTGCTATATAAATGAGCATTATTCTTAGCTATAGTGTTGGAATACTCATTTATTTTGTTATTTCTAAGTCTGATCCTTTCACGTTCTTTTGTTACTTATTCTGCTATGACTAGTTTGCTTGTTGAAACAAGAGTCCTAAAGTTCACTTTTCTCTTAAAACAATTATTAACATGGTTCTATTAACTCTCACTTCTTCCTCATTGAAACAGAACAAAGAAAAACGTCACAAAAATATACATAGTTAAGTTGACAAATTCCTTCACCAATCTTCTCTAAAATGCATCCTTCTTTCAACCTTCTGCTTACATTGCATTTCTGGTAGATGTCATGCTCTATCTTGCATCTTTTGGGATCCTCTTTTGTTATTTCATTGATCAAAGTTCTAAAGTATTTCAAAGTTGTTTTTCTTTATAATGTTATTTAAATTTTTTCTTTTAATTTTGTGAATTTTATTCTGCATCAGTTTATAGAGGTTTTCTCATTTTCTTTGTCCACTTCACCATTTCTTATCGTATAATAATATTCTATTATATATGGATACCATCATTTGCTGTACAACTCTCTAATATGTAGGCAACTCCATAGTTTCAAGTTTTTTCCTTTTATTTCAAAAAGTTGTTATAAATATTTTGCTCATATTAAATAGTAAATATACTAGTAAATATAAGATAAGGCATATAGACTTTATTTTATATTTATTTTATTTCCCATCTGTCTTTAATATTTAGGATCTAGGCCTAGTTAGTAGCTTTTCTGGGTAGAAGACGATGCATACTTTAATGAATTTAGATACATATTTACAAATTGCTTTCCCAAATGCCTAGACAACTCCAAAGATTTAGCAGCATGAATTAGTGTACCTGAGGCCACAGGAGTTTATGATATTTAGCCAATCCATCAAAAAGTATTTGTTAAGCCCTTACTACATGCATTTTCCAATATACAAGGGATTCAAAGAAAGAAAGGAAAATGGTCCCTTTCCCTCAAGTAACTTGCATCCTAACAGAGGAGACCAATCACATGAAAATAATTAGGTACTCACAAGATATATACAGAGGAAATAGGAAATTATTTTAGAGGGGAAGGCACTAGTAGTTTAGGAAAACTGGGAAACTTTTATTAAAGAAGGTAAAAGTTGGGCTGAGATATGAAGAAAGGCAAAGAAACCAAGAGAAAGAGGTGAGGGGGTAGAACATTCTGGGCAAAATGTGTTTATAACTGGAACCGTTTATCATGTCATTATAATGGCCAGCTATGTGTGAATTAGCAGCTTAAACTTTTCCCTAGAAAGTAAAAACACAAGTCTAAGTTGCTGACCTACTCTCTCCCTGTCCCTGCTCATAAAGCCTCTCATATCTCACCTCCTCATTCATCCTTTTACTACATTTTGGAAAATATCAAATCTGCAGAAATGACATTTGGGTTTCACATAATGTTAATTCTTATTTTTTTTTTTTTGCTTTTTGTAGGGGGGGCAGGGCAATTGGGGTGAAATGACTTGCTTAAGGTCACACAGCTAGTAAGTGTTAAGTGTCTGAGGCCAGATTTGAACTCAGGTCCGCCTGACTCTAGGGCCAATGCTCTATTCACTGAGCCACCTAGCCACCCCCATAATGTTGATTCTTAACAAATACCAGTTAAATATGTTTGAGAATATTTCCTCCAAATCTGAAACCCTAATGACCTGGATAAATTTACAAACATACCTGCTAAGAAGTCACTCTCTGCCAAAAGTATATTGTGGCCTCTAAAGCAGGACTGGAGTCATCTTTAATAAACTATGAATTATAAAACCTTAGTGTTAGAAGTGACCTTGTAGGTTTTGTGATTAATCTTAATATATTTAATAGAAATCAATTGAAAATTGCTTTTAAGTCCCATATCATCAACTGCCTTTTTGACATTTTGAAGTCACATAGACACCTCAGACTTGGCATGTCCGAAACAGAAAACATCTTTCACCATATGTCCACTCTTATTCTGAACTTCCCTATTGCTGCCAAGGGCAACACCATCCTGTTTGTTATCCAGGCTTGCAGCTTTAGTTATCTTTGACTTCAGTCTCATTCACTCTACATATTTAACCAGCTGCCAAAGTTCTTAATCTAAATCTCTCAAGGAAGCAGGATCATGTCATCTCTTGCCCAGATTACTGCAATAGCCTCCTAATTCACCTCAATTCTATCACCAATCCAATCCATCCTCTATAGTGCCAAGGTGAATTTTCTCTATTACTACATGCATATTCCATCATTTTTTCACTCATGTCAGACTCTTCATGACTCCATTTGGGATTTTATTGGCAAAGATACTGGGATAGCATGCCAATTCCTTCTCCAGCTCATTTTAAAGATGAGACACTGAGGTAAACAAAGTTAAGTGACTCGTCCAGCATGACACAACTAGTAAATGTCTGAGACTGAATTTAAACTCTGGAAGATGAGTCTCTTTCTCACACACATAACTGCATTTTAGGGGCTCCTTTCTGCCTGCAGGAACATTTACATAGAAGGTCCTTTGGCATTTAGGTTGTCAATTTTCTTGCACTCTACTCCCTACCACATGCTCTACAATCCAGTCATATTTCCCTACCTCTCCTTTGGCCCAAAACATTCTATTACCAATCTCTGTCTTTTCTAAAAATTATTATTGGCTATTTACCATGACTATAATGGGCTACTTGAAAATATGACTATTAGAAGCCTGGCCTCCTTTTTAAGACTCAGATCAAGGTCCACTTTTTCAAGGAAGTCTTTGTTAATCCCACCCCACCCTGCCAATGTTAACTTTCACCTACACTGTATTTGTCTTGGGTATTCTAAATTATATATTAAAATGTAAACTCCCTCAAGCTAGAGACTGCTTTTTTTTGTTTGTATCTCCAGCACTTAGAATATTGGTGGTGTGCATCATGTGAATAAAAATGCCCAGTAGAGGCAGAAAAAAGACAGAAATATAGGCAGAGATTATGAAGACACAACATGATTTATAAGGGATGCTAGACTAAAGCCATTTCCTTTTTTGACAAATTAACAAGAATGGTAGATCAAGAGAATACTTCATGTACAATTTATCTAGAATTCAGCAAAGTATTAGAAAAGAACTCATGATATTTTTCTGGAAAATATAAATTGTGTGCCTGTGTGTATGCATGTGTACAGAGATTGAGTACTAGTTGAAAACTTTTAAGAGTATTCACTGGAACAGGTATCTAGTAGAGTACCTATACTCCATAAAGTTAGGCATGGTTCTGTGTTATTTAGCATATTTATTAATGACTTGAACAAAGAAATAAATGGCAGACTTAGCAAATTTGCAGACAGCACAAACAGTACTAAGCTTCAAGGATATAAAAAGAGGCAAAAGACAGCACTGGACCTCAAGGAATTTACAGTCTCATGGGGGAGACAACATGCAAACACATATATGCAAAAGAAACTATATATAGGATAAAGTGAAAATAATTAACAGAGATGAGGTACTGGAATTTAAGAAGAGTTAAGAAAGCTTTCTATAGAAAGTTGGAGTTTAGTTGTGAATTAGATAAGGAAACCAGGGAAGTCAGTGAGTGGAACTGAGGATGGACCTTGTTATAGGTATGGGTGATAGGTACAGAAAATGCCTGTTACTGAGAGATGTAGGGTCTTACTGATGAGTCAGAAGGTCCCTGTGGCTGGATTAAAGAGTGTGTGAGGGAATTATGCATAAGAAGACTGGAAAGGTAGGAAAGGACTAGCTAAGGAAGGGTTTTGAATGTAAAGAAGAGCATTGGTGAAATTCTATATAGAGCATTGGCTGAATATCATAAGTATTTGTTATAGTCATAGGAGGGTCAGTGGTATAAGCATATCCTTCATCATGAGACAGAAGTCCCAGTGTAAACTTCCTTTATTAATGCAAATGTGTAACTCCACTGTAGCTTATAGTCTTAGAGAGGTGTTTGGGGACTGAGAAGTTGACTTACCCAGGGTCACACAGGGTCACACAGCTGATTTGTTCTAGAGAAAAGACTTGGATCTTTGATTCTCAGGATGGATCTCTAACATGATTTCCACAAGGCCACTTAAAATAAATTTCCATACTAGTAATTGTAAAATCTTTTGCATGTTAAAAAGTATCAGCAAGATGTGAAAGATGAGGTTATAGTATAGTTCTTCTGAAAAAAAAAAAACCTGGGGTTTTAGTTCATTGCTCGGCTTCAAAAGGCAGTAATAGTAGTAAAGGAGGCAACTTCAGTCTTGATATAAGAAAATAATATGGGGAGGGTAGGTAGCACAGTGAATATCGCACCAGCCCTGGAGTCAGGAGGACCTGAGTTCAAATGCGGCCTCATATACTTAACACAAATACTAGCCATGTAACCTTGGGCAAGTCACTTAACCCCAATTGCCCTCCAAAAAATCAAAAAAGAAAAAAAGAAGAAAAAAAAGAAAACACTTTGCAACAATCATTGTTATAGAAAAATACATGAGCTTACTTAGGGAATCAAGGGTTCATTCCCCTTTAGAGGTTTTCAAGCAAAAGCTTGAAAGGCTGGAGAAATTGTCATTTATGTAATAATGAGTGATTCTTGTTCAGCTTATGGGTTGGGATAAATGACCTTTAAACCCCTTCTCTACATTAAGGTTCTGTAATGTTTCAGTTTAGAGTTGAAAATGTAGATAGAGAGTTAATAGATAAATGCTAGATAGATAAATGTTAGATAAGTGTTAGGGATGTTAGATGATAGATAATAGATATGCATATATAGATCACATATCAGGTGCACATATACAGAATAGGGATACAAATGGGGCAGCTTGGTGGTGCAGTGGTTAGAGTGCTGGACCTGGAGTCAGGAAGACTTATCTATCTTCCTGAGTTCAAATCTGACTTCAGACACATACTAGCTGTGTGACCCTAGGCAAGTCCCTAAACCTTGTTTGCCTCAGTTTCCTTCACTCCAGCATCTTTGCCAAGAAAACCCCCAATGGGGTGATGAAAATTTGGACTCAGCTGAAATGACTTAACAACAACAGTCATACAAATACAATCAAGTCAGACATTTGCTACCCTAAAGGAGTTTACATCCTAGTGAGAGATGGACAACAGATAAAAGGACATTTGAAAGGAAGAAAAGTATATACATTTTGTAGCATAGTGTGGAGCAGACTGAAATGGCCCAGAGACCCGGGCCCTGGCAAAAATAAAGCCAAAGCTGACTTATCAGAGCTAATGAACCCAAGGGAAAGAGATCAGGTTGCAGGTGGAGAGGTAAAAGGCCAACTAGAGGCTCATGGCTGGGGCAGATCAGGAAGAGGGTTTTGAGATAAAGTAGAAAGACCACAGGGATTACCTGGAAGACATTCTTTTGAATCTGTGCAGAAAGGTATCGTACCAGGAAAGAGCATTTATAATTTTTATCTAGAATCACATAATTTAGAATCAAGAAGTGTGCTTGAATGCCATCTCACAGATTAGTCTGTTATATGATATTCATCAAATCAGTCAGTTGATCCACAACATTTAGGGAGTGCCTATTTATGCCTAGGATTATTATGGGCACTAGGAAAAAAAGTATAAAAACAAAACAGCCTTGCCCTCAAGGAGCTTCCCTTCTACTGGAAGAAATAAAACACACACATTTAAACAGAAATGTATAAAAAGGAAATCATTTCAGTTTCCTCCCATATAGTTTCATGAAGGGGAAGCACTGTCAATAAAATTCTTATGTGGGAGATAGTATCTTCCCAGAGTTTTCAAGGTGGATGGATATTCTACCCATAATGCATTCCAGGCAAAGATAACAACCTGTAAAAAGTCATAGAGGCAGTTGATGGAAAGCGTAGGAAGTAGAGCAAGCAGACCAGTTTGGCTAGACTGTCTAGTACATGAAGGGGAGTGATGTGTAATAAGTCTGGAAAATAGGCTGGAAGCAGATGGTGAAAAATATTCAATGCCAAGGAAAAGAGTTTGTGTTTTATTTGAGAGGCAATAGGGAAAACGTAGATAATCAAGCAAGTGAGTGACATGCCATATCTGTACTTATAGAAGATTACTTTGTGAGCTGCACACAGGATGGATTGTGAATGAAGAGATTAGAGACAGTGAGACCAATTAAGAGATTATTCTAAAAGTCCAAGGATGAGGGGAAAAGGGCTTGAATGGATGAGTGGAATAGATGTGAGAGATGTTGCAGAGGGAGAATGTACAAGACTAGCAACTCCTTAGATATGGGAAGTGAGAAAGAAGGGAAAATTCAGCATGATTCTAAGGTCATATATGTGGGTGACTGGAAGACTGATGGTGACCTCAAGAGAAACAGGTAACTTGGGAAGAGGAGTAGGTTAGCTAGTATTTACATATGCCTTAAAAATGTTAGCAATAATAGCATTTATACATGTTTTTGGTTTGTAAAATACATTACATATGCTAATTCATTTGATCCTCACAATAATCCTGAGGTAGGTGCTATTATGATCCTCATTTTACAGATGAAGTCACTGAGGCACAGAGAGGGTAAGTTGCTTGGCTAGGGTGGCACAGCTAGTAATTGTCTAAGGCAGAATTTATACTTGCATCTTTTGTACTCCAAGTATTGTGCTCTATCCATTGTGCCATATAACTGTCTCATAGTACTTATTTCACACAGTTGTTACCAGGAGCAGGTGATATAATATATTTTACAAAACGATTTCAAATGTTAAAGCACTATATAAATGAGAATTCTGTTTACCCCTACTACCTACTAGAATGTCAGCTCCTAAATGGACAATATTTGTCATTTTTGTTTTTTATCTCCGTCACCTAGTACAATTCTAGCACATAGTACAAACTTAATAAAAATTTATTGAATGGAAAGTGAACTGAGTGACATGAAATTTTATTCTGAACCTATCACAACTGTTCATTGTCTATATCTCTAAAATGATGATGGTCCTACTTCCTCTTACTGTCAGTGTCTTATACCAAGGTACCTTGAGGGAAAAGAATGCTCAGAAAATTCCTACAGTTAGAAGTTCAGCTTTTGTTGACCTAGTAATACAGATTCATCATAGCTAAACCCCTTTGGCATTTTTGTGCCCATGACCTCAGGCAACTTGGCAGCACTGGCTGTCACACAATTCCCTGTGCTGAAAGGATAACTTTAATAGTACTGAGAAAACACAATCACAAGTACAAAAGGAATGACATCCAAAGACACTTAATATCCAAAGCCACGTTGTTCTCCTAGGTTCAACCAATTTTATACACAGAAAATATTATTAGGGTCAGTCTCAAAAACACCAGTAGGGAAAACCATACCTCTACTTGGAAAACTTCTATGAACTTGAAATATAGTAAGAAGGAAATATTATATCAGAGTGTTAACTGATTTTCTCAGTATTTAAAGTTTTTAGCAGCACACAATGTTCAGTTTGGAAACTCTCAGCAAAATGAAATCAAAAGGAATATGAATATGTGCAAGGGAAAGTATGACAAACTATTAAGGATTTAGTAGAGTATGAAGAAAGGATAGCAGGAGTGGGGAACCAGCTATCTTGAGACCACATGTGGCCCTCTAAGTCCTCAAGTGTGATCCTTTGGCTGAATCAGAATTTAACAATTAATTAATAAAAGGATTTGTTCTGTGAAATTTGGATTCAGTCAAAGGGCTACACTTGAGGACCTAGAGGGCCACATGTGTCCTTGAGGATACAGGTTCACCACCCCCTAGAGGGAATTGTCTTAATTGATGGTGAGTTTACTTACATTTCAAGGTATATCTCAGTACAAAATCAGTCAATACTTTGAAGGATTGGACCCAAGAAGATAAAATATTAAAATTGTGCTTTTTAAGGTTGCAAAATTCAAATTCAAGAGGATGAGAAGGGATGCCCTGATTTAAAAAAAGTTCATAATAATATAAAAAAAGAAAGCTTTCTGGGCAACTGAATGATCTAGGTATGGATTTAGAAAAAAGGAACCATAAGGTTAGGTTGCATTAAAAATGAAAAAACATACTCCTACTGTTCTGTTTTATAATAATTGTTTTAAATATTATATTCAGTTCTGGGGAATGCTTTTATGTGGGACATCAATGGACAAGCAAGCCTTGGCAAGCTGGACCATGTACATGATGCCAGAAAAGGAATTGTGGAGATAACTGGTTGTGTTTAGACTGAGAGAAAGAGAACTTGAAAAAGACTTGATAGCTATCTCGAAATAATGGAAAGATTATCATGACAAAAAGGAAACAGACAATCTATATTGTTATAGAGGGCAGAATGAATAGAAATGGGTAGAAACTGACTGATTGAAAGAATGTGTAAGGCAGATTATGACTTAAGATAAGAAAAAAAGCACATTTAGAGCTGTTCAAACCTAAAATAGGCACCTTAATGTATTTAAGAATGCCTCATTAGTGCAGGTGTTTCAGCAAAGACTGGAAGGTCATTTGCCAGCGACAAGACATATGAGTTGATTGAACTGGATAAAAATGTGGTCTATATGACTTCAAAGATCTTCACTAACTCTAAGTTTTGTTTGTACCTCCTCTGGGAAGCCCCCTTTGAATACATTAATGCTTATCCATCTGCTCTACCTCTAAAGTCCTAACAGTGTTATAGTCTATGCCACCTACACTGGAGGGCAGTGGGGGCTAAGTGGAGAAAGGTACATATAGGAGAGATTCTGTGGAGGTAACATGAAAGATTTTACAACTGATCAGATTTATGAGGTGAATGATACTGAGGAGTTAAGAATAACACTCAGTTTTTAGATCTGGGAGAATGGGAAGATGCTGTTTCCCTCATAAAGTACAGGGAAATTCCAAAGTTGTGGTGGGGAGGAATGCTTAGAGAAAAACAATGAGTTCTGGTCATTTTGAGTTTGAGATGGCTATAGACATCTAGTTCAAAATAGCTAATAAGCAATTGGTGATGGGGAAATGAGGTTAGATAGATCTGAGAATCATCATAGAAGTGATTGAACTCATGGGAACTCAGATTATCAAATGAGTGTACGGAGAGAGAATTCTCTATATTTTATGCTTTATGTTTCATAATGCCCCAAACAGTGCCTCACATATATGCAAAACATGTTCAAAAACATTACTTAATTGATTGAGAAAATAGTCATCAGACATTTAAATTTGATTATATAATATTTGGAGGATAATTCACTCTAACATGGAAAGATGCTGATGGAACACATTATTAAGGAAAGTTGGATGATTTTATCTAGAAAGTTATAATAAATAGGTTGACAGCTGTCATTCTGAAATGGTTTAATTGCTATTCTGTCTGAAAGAAAGGAGAAGGACCAGATGAGATCTCTTTTAGCTTTGTGATTTTTTAAATTATTACTTTTGTATAATCAAATGCAATCTGTTTAATTTTTCTCTCTTCAAGCTTTGCATTTAAACTCCTTTGGGTTCAAAACTTCTTATCATTCCTTCTATTCTCTTTGTATATACAAATTTAGGGCTCCATTAGGACAGGATATTTCTGCTACAAATGGAATTCTTCTATGAAATCAAAGAATTATAAAATTGAAGTCTGCCTTAAAGCTTTCCTAGTCCAATGCCTACCTGAGATATGAACAAGTAGTTATGCAGCTTCATTTAATAATTTCTACAGATTGTTAAATTTTTTAAATGATTTGCCATTTCCTAAATCTAGGGTGGAGTATGCTTCCACTCACACACATCTATAGACTTAGTAGAAAAGCTTTAAGGAATTTCTTGAAACACATAAAGTTCAGATAATTTTCCAAGGATCACAAATCTAGGAGTTTCAGGAGGTAGATTTGAACCTTGCCTTCTTGACATTCAGCCTAATACTCTAAATACTGTACCAAGTTCATTTTTAAGGTAAAAATGCTCCATTTCAATTTCTACCCATTAGTCCATCATATAATCATGTCAGAATGAAGATAATCAGAAATGAATGATAAACTGGCTTTTGATAAATCTTTTCAAGATCAATTATCATAGTAAACAAGCACATATTTCAACTTAAGCATGACTTTATATTTTTTTCTGGAAGAATCAGAGAAAATAAGTTAATAATGGGTTAAATTATTACTACTTAATGTCTCGTCAGTGATCCCCCAGTCTGATGACTTTTGTATTAATCATTTCAAAGTATATTCTATGCAATCTACCTCACAAGAAGAATATGTTGCATCTGGTATTGCCTAACAATATTATTTTTGATCAACTCAGCAGATAAGTCAAGGACATACTGATTGAATTAGCCCTACCTCTATAGGAACAGTTTATTTTTGTCAGAAGTTACAACTAAAAGGTCTTTCATTGAGGAAGAAGCCATTTCACTGCTATCTAGAACAAGGTATGCCCTTCCCAGAAGGAAAGAAGACAAAAGTTGTTTGTTTTTTAACACTTGTCAAGTGTTATATTATTTTGCTAAAGCACTGTAGAAAACATTTTTTTTCAGAAGCAATAATAAACACTCTCCTGAACTGAGCCAAATCAGCTCCATCAGGAAGCAACTTCTATCTGAGTATTCATTAGTCCATTAATGGTTTTAGAAACAATGTTAGCCATATCAAAAGCTTTAAAGCCAGAGATGCTCATGATCAAAACCTCTATAAGAGACGACTGATAATTGAATTCTTTTTCTTCAAGGACAGACACCATTATTAACTCAAATGGAGATATTAGCATATGGAGTATCTTTTGTTTCACCTAAATCAGAGATTTTGTTTTGTAACAAGGGATAAGAATGGTAAAGTATAATGGAAAACAGCCTTGGCTTAGTAACCAAAGTTCTTGACATGGATATCCCATTGAATATCTATGGGATGCAGGGCATATCACTTACATTCCTGAGGCCTGCATTTGAACATCCATAAAAATCAGAAGAATGAACATATAAGGATGTGTTAATGTTTCTGTGATCTCACTGATGATGGCACAGTCTTTAAGCATGGCAGCACATCCATACCCATATTCTATGTGCTATTATTGTCCATGTTTTCATATACATACTGGATGGCAGGTGTAAAACACATGACCTGCAGGCTCCATATAGCTCATCACACTCTTAAGCATGAGCCAGATTAAAATGTAACTGGGAAATAGCTAACAAAATGAGTAAAATAAAATAAAGCATAGATATTACGTTTTGAAACTAAGTCAAAATGTGGCTCACAGGAACCTGTATGTACATATTAGTGGCATTTGTACCTGTTTGAGCTTTACTGCTGTACATGGCATTTATCGAATGTTCTGGAGTTCTTCCTCTAGTTCTCTTTGAAATTCCTGAATACCAGAAACTCATTATTGCCACAAAACAGACCCAATTGTTATTTAAATTTTATTTGCCATTCATCTCTCTGGTAACATTATTCAAATTCTTGTTTGGCAATGTGTTGTAACCTACATATGTTCAGCATGATCATCCCCATAGAAATTTAGGCAAACTTCTATTTTAATTCTTGAGAGAGAATAATAATCCATCACTCACATGGTAATACAACATCAGTGGAAGTAGACTGTGATTTTTTTTTACAAAACATGAAATCATTGCACAATTTCCCAAAAGACAGTTCTGCTCTCTACCTCTTATTCTTTGGTAGACCAAAATCATCCCTATCTATTCAATTTTTGTGTATACATATATATGTGTATAAATGCAATAAAATGTATATTATATTTTAAAACAAACAGTAAGTGACCTTTAGGGATCCTTATGTTCAGAGATTATTTAAAGGCAAACAAACTGTATGTAAATACCCCTACAGGCTAAATATTGATTAGTTTTAAAATGTGTGTATGTATGTATGTATACACAAATGTACATATAATTACATGCATACATATTTACATATAAACATATACATACACATGCATACATACATATTGATGGACAAACCTATAGTTTGTTCATTGAATTGCAAGTAACAAACTAAATAATAGATGATAAACTATATTATTACAAATGTCCTTTCACCTCTAAAATTATCTAGTTCTATGCCTATTTTAGGGGCAAGTAGGTTGTATAATTAATAGAGTACCATCTCTGGAGTCAGAAGGACCTACATTCAAATCCAGCCTCACACATTTACTAGTTGTTGCCCCATGCAAGTCACTTAACTCTGTTTCTTTCAGTTTCTCATCTGAAAAATGAACTAGAGAAGGAAAGGGCAAACCACTCCAGTACCCTTGTCAAGAGAATCCCAAAAATGGGGTGAGAAGGAGTTAGACATGACTGAAAGATGGAAACAATAGCAATAATGTCTATTAAAAAGAGGAAAGGGGGAAGTTAAAAAAGACAACACTTGAAGAATTGTAGGTGGAATAATTTCTTCCCAAGGTGTTAGGATCAATACAATGACTGGATTTCATGCTCGAGGCAATTATTAGTATATAAACCATTTATTATGAGCCCCACATGTTATAGATGGGGAAAACAAGATCTACAGAGGAGGAGAAAGACAGAGAGAAGCTGCTGACATTTATGTAACACTTTTAATAAATTAGTTTGTGAAGGAAAATAACACTATCCATAGTGTTAATAGAAATAAAGAGCATGAGGATATTAACCATCACTTATTTTAACATAAAATAATTTAGGCCCTGATAGTATAAAGATCTTGACCAAGTTTACATAGCTAATTAGAGAAGTAGGTGAGGGATCATTTCTTTATACTTGCCAAAGCTATTTGCAAATAAACTGGAAAGATTTGTGCAAACATAAATTAATTCCCACTTTCTCCCTATCTGTAGCTTCGAATGAACATTCTTTTTTTTTTAAGTGATTGGAAAATGTATTCAATTTAGCAGTTAAAAGACATCTCACACACAACATGCCAAAAACAAAACAAAACAAAACAAAAATGCATATCCATGCATTGACAGATGCATAATACAAATCAATAATGCCTTACAAACCCTTCTTTGAGTCCAGAACATAGAAAACACATGAGGCAATTAAACCACACAAAGAAGTTCAGCTCATCTCAATCATACCTCATACAGTAATAGGGCTAATGAACATCTTATTTTTACCTTATTCTATACTATCTTCTGACTAAGGCAGGCTGGCTTATCCTGCCAGCAGTGGTTATCTTCTTGTCCATAAGGAATAGTTTCAGGAAACACCCTTTTTATGCTGCTCTTAAGTCTTGTATTTGAAAGTCAACTTTTCTATTCAGGTCTGGTCTTTTCTCAAGAATGGTTGAAACTCCTCTGTCTCACTGAATATCCATTTATCCCCTAAAGGATAATGCTCATTTTTGCTAGCTAGGCGATTCTTGGTTGTAATCCTAGCTCTTTTGCCATTTGGATATCACGTTCCAAGCTCTCCAATTCTGTTATGAAGAATTTGCTAAATCTCCTGTTATCTTGATTGTGTTTCTACCATACTTGCATTGTTTCTTTTAGACTGCCTGCAATGTTTTCTCTTTGAACTGGGAACTCTGGGATTTGGATATTAACATTCCTGGGAGTTTTCATTTTTTAATCTCTTTCAGAGAATTATCATTGGATTATTTCACTTTCTATTTTACACTCTGATTCTAGAATATAAAGGCAGTTTTCTTTGATAATTTCTTGAAAGATGATGTCTAGGTTCTTTTCTTGACCATAGCTTTCAGGTAGTCCAATAATTTTTAAATTATCTCTCCAGCATCTATTTTCCAGGTCAGTTGTTTTTAAAATGGGGTATTTTACATTGTCTTTTTTAAATTATTCTTTTGGTTTTGTTTTATGGTTTCTAGATTGCTCACAATGTCATTAGCTTCTACTTATTCCATTCTAATTTTGGAGGAATCATTCCATTCCATTTGGCAAATTTTGCTTTTTAAGTTCTCCTCATTTCTTCTTGGGCCTCTTTTACCATTTGACCTAGTTTGTTTTTAAGGTGCTATTTTCTTCAGTATTTTTTGTATCTCTTTTACCAAGCTGTTGACTCATTTTTCATGATTTTCTTACATCACTTTCATTTCTCTCCCCAGTTTTTCCTATACTGCTCTTATTTTTAAAATTCTTTTTGAGCTCTTCAGTGGCTTGAGACAAATTCACATTTTTCTGGAGGCTTTGGATGTGGGAGCTTTGACTTTGTTGTCTACTAAGTTTGTGTTTGGATCTTCCTTGTCACTAAAGCAAGTTTCTATAGTCAGAAGTTTTCTTTTGTTTATTTTTCTGGGTTTGTTTGTTTTTTTGATTGCCAATTTCCCCAGCAGATTATTTGACTTTTTAATTCTTTGGTAAGGTAGGACTCTGTTTCTAGGGTGGAGGGTTATAAAGTCAATTATGGCAGCTCTCCTGAGGATTGCTGCTGTGAATAATTTTAAGGGTCTAATTGTACAGTAAAATTAACTCTATTCATCAATAAGCTAAAGCATAACATTCAAGAAAATAAAGCATAACATTTACAACAACAAAACAACTTATTAGCAAAGTGGCCATATAGTCTCAAACAAAACATATCATTCAGTATATATATTTTTATGTATCATCTTTAAGGGGTAGGAGAAAGTACAAATACCATCCATCCCTAGTTCACGGTAAATTATATCAGTCAAAAAGTCTCATACTTAAGTCTCATCAGTCAACAAGAGTATTCAAGTAAAGTCCTCTTTCACCTTAACTTGAGGCTAACTTCCATGGGCTGCTCCTCCTCCATGGGCTGATTGCTCTCAACTTTTGCCTGGATTCACAGGTAGGCAGCTCTCTGTTCCTGTTACATGTCTCTGCTTATAGTGACTGCTCCATTCCAAGCTCTTTGTAGTTTCTGTTTCTCGGTCTCAGCAGAGGTGGTGGAGGCTGTCTGACGAGATTGTGGCAAATGCTGTGTCGTCATTGCTGATTATAGGAAGTGAAGAGGTTACCCATAAAGAGGGTTAGGGGTGCACAAGACCCCAAAATACCAACATTCTGGGTCCTGCCAAACGAATTCAACTCAAGTCTTCTCTGAGCCAAAGAAAAGTAAACTTTATTAAAAGTTCGCTTGCATTAGACACAGAGTAAGTCTGTGCTCCGAATGAACATTGTTTTTTTTTCTTTTTTTTCTCTTTTTTAAAGCAATCGGGGTTAAGTAACTTGCTCAAGGTTACAAGGCTAGTCACTATTTTATGTGTGGGTGCTCATTTTCTGAGGCCGGATTCGATCGCGGGTCATCCCAACTCTGAGGCCGGCACTCTTACACACTGCGCCACCTAGCCGCCCCCTGAATGAACATTCTTAAGGAAGAATTTTTATCTTTGTTTGCTGTGGGTAAAAGTTTCAGCTGATAATCAAAGTTTTCAACTTTGTTGCTTATCTCTTCTTTATTGGGAAGTTGGTGATGGGACAATGTTGGCTTTAGAATATTGATTTTAATTTTCAATTTAGCAAGTATTTATTAATTGTTAATAGCACCAAGAACTGTTTTAAACCTCTGTGGCCCTCTGACCTCTAGGAAATATTCGCCTTTGCTTTTTCCTTTCTTAGCTTTATCTGGATGTTCTCAGAAGCTCTAAAGGGTATTGATCCAGAAAAAAGTCTTGCATATTTTTATTTCTCTCTCCAAATTCATATAAAGAGCTAATATATGGTTTAAATTTTAATCTTTTAAACACCCTGCATAATGTGTTCTTTGGCGAACTGGATCTTACTGTTCCAACTCGTGCATTGATATTTCCTATTTTGTTTTGATGGAATGCCAAATTCAATAAATAGAAGGAATGAAGGAGAATTTTGTTAAATTAACTCAATTTGCATTGGATATGAGCATAATTACTAGGGCTTGGAACTAAAGTGCATTTGCAAGCTGGACTACAAATAAAAGATGATATTAGATGTCAAAGCAATAACATGGATTACAAACATGGATGCACTGAGAATATAGTGAGTTTTCAGAGGGCTCAATACCTCACTTAACATCTTTATTCATAATCCTGAAAAAGGGGATAATATCTCAGGAATTACCTGAGAAGTTAACAGAAGATTGGAAGGTATTTGAAATACAGCAGGAAAAATAGATAAATAGAAAAGGAAAAAATTATTAAAAATGATGCTAGAAAAAAAAGACTTTAATTAGCCTATATAGACTCAGAGCAGGAGAGAAAACCCAAGGGTCATCTAGTTCAGCTGTCTCACTTTAGGAGGAACCTATAGCCCATAGAAGTTGCCATGTGTCCATATGGTTACAGTGACAATTAATGGCAGAGTAAATGATGTTTGGGAGCTCAAATCTGGAATCCAGTACTCTTTTCACTATACCACACTTAGGATGATGAATAATCATCTCAACATTTATCTTTGGGACAAGGTGGATAATGGCTTGTGTGCCTTCTTAGACACCTATGAAAAGCAGTCTGAAATACACATCTCTTCTTAGATTTTTTTATACCTTCCTACCAGATTATTGGAAAATTATTCTCTCTAAGAATATACATCTTCAGCATAGCTGCCACCCAAGGCAAGGATGAGAGACATACTAGAGCATGCCCCCACCTCTCTCAAGTGTAAATCTCTGCTCCCTTTAGAGATCTGTAGTTATGAGTGGGGAAGAATTTCTATTTTCCTGCCTTTTCCTTTTTCTGGTATGTGCACTTGCTTCCCTGTGTAAATACTAGAAGGAACTGGGCTAGTAAATATATATAGAGAGAGAGATGGGGGGGGGGGGAATATAAAGTATTTAGCAAATTACCAATGCATGTAGATGTCAGGATAGATGGGTATCACAACACATTTAAGATTTCATTGTGACATAATTAATAATTGGAAGAGACTTTAGAGCTAATATACTCTAGCCCCTTCATTTTTCATATTCAGAAACTGAGGTACATTATTACAGAGAGGCAATATGAGTTGTCCAAAGTTACAGAGTTGGATAATGGTTAAACCAATATTAGGATGCATATTTCAGGATTTTCAGATACTAATGTTGCTCTGTTATTGGGGACATTGAGACCAATTGTAATGGAAATGCAGATTTAAAGATCTTCCCTGCCCCTAGGCCCTTTGATTGGCTTAAGAGACTTTGATTGGCTTTAAGAGACTCTGAAAACCTTCCTTGACTTGAAAATATGCTCTGCCTCCTAATAGGCTGAATGTGGTCACATGGAGCCTGTGGTGGGAGGCTTGGTTTTCAGGAATGACCACACCTTGATGCTGTATGATTGGGCAGTGGGTCAAGGAGGTTGTTACAATCTTTGAGCCAGGAGAAGGCTATATAAACTCTGATGAGGGGCTTTGCTTTGGGGCTCACTTTGAGAAGTGTTGTGTGATTTGACCAGATGAGACTCTGGGAAGCCGTTGTTGAGAGCCCCCCGGCTTTGAAAACCCAGATGTTGATGCTTCCCTCTCTGGTAACTGTGATTTGGTATTGATGTATGTAATGTTAGGACAGTTTGGAAGCCTGTCTGTAACTCTGAAGTTCTGTAACACTGAAGTTTGGGGTGCTGACCTTTTTCCCCTGAACTAGTTAATGTGTGTTTGTTTGATTAAAGTAAGCTTGTTAACCCATTTTGAGTTGCTTTCCCTTTGAAAAGCAGATCTAAGAACCTATATTGGCAGCTACCCTGGGGATATTGGGGTGCTTGCTGCTACACCAATTTGGGAATTAATATTTTCTTTCTGCTCTTTACGTTGGCTGGTTGCATTGTCTTTCATTTTTGAGGAAGACCAAAATGACATCACTATATTAGAGTCAAGTTACAGTGCATTTGTCATATGATCAGACCAACATGAGCTCGAAACATTCTACCACATTTTGGGCACTAATACTCCATGTGAATATTTGGGGTGAATTCTCTAAGTTCATGCATATCTCATTTCTGTTGAGCTACTTCAATTGTGCTTTACTCATAGAGAACTGCCCGTTATCTGATGAGGACATGCCATGCTAAGTGGTCCTATGACAGTATATCTCATGTCACACAATCAATTCCATAGTTCTTAAAAGAGACCTTGAAGGTCTCATTGTATCACTTTCTTCTGACCGCCATGTGAATGCTTGCCCTCTGTAAGTTCTCCATAAAATAGTCTTCTTGCTAACTCTATGTTTCACATTACTTTATACAATAACCAGAAAGAAGAGAAGAATATATCACATCATGAATTGGAGGAAGAATAATAAGGAAATCTCCTAAAGTACCAGAAAAAGAAGGATTATTTTGCTTAATAAAACTTTTATTTTGAAAAGTAAGTAATGAGGCTTCACTATGGTTGGATAGATGAAAACCTGACCATCCACAAAGTGATTAATCATTTAGAATATCCCACATATCCAATTGGTTAGTAGTGCTGATATTTAGTGGGGTGGGTTGATAACAAATAAAATCTAGTTGGAATAGGAAGATAAAGTTCAGTCTAGTGAGACATAATATATATTGGAATAATACTTCAGGAGAAATATTAGTTGTGTCATCCCTTGAGGTACTTAAAACTGATGAACAAAATACCAGAAAATACATTATACCATGGGGAACAATCTAGTCTTAGCAGGAGCATTTGACTGGTTGAATTGGATGACAAAAATTCTATCATTTTTCTATAAATAAATTGCTGGATCTTAAATTCATTCACTTCTCTGACATATTCCAAATGCTTAAAAACTTCTTCCTACATCAACAGAAATCATTAAAATATTACTAAGTATCATGTGTTCTTTTGTACCCAACAATATACACACTCCTAAACTTTTCCTTCCTTAAAACACATACATACACAACTTTTCATTCACCTATTGTATGTTTAATCCAAAGCCTATTACTGCATATTATTCAAAGACATCATATATAATTTTAGCACCTTCTCATGGAATCAATATTTTGCTCATGATCCTAACCATATTTCTCCTGGAAACATCAGAATTTGTGTTATGTCAAAGTCTCCACCAAAAAGATCTTGGAGGAGAAAAGATGATAGAAGAGCAGGAAGTAGAGTCTACCTAGTTCCCCTACAAATCCTTCTCCACAAGGATATAGAAACCATACCAGTTCTGAGTTCTAATGAGGAAATCCAAAAAACAGTCACAATGAGTTATTTTCTAGTCCATATTGGCTTATAGAGAGGCTTAGAGCAGGCTGTGGACACTGGGGATGCAGCCTGGCCAGGAATTTAACATCATGTGGAGTATTTTAGTGCCCAACAATTCAAAGACAGCAGAGATTGGTTACAGAGATCCTATTGGGTCCCAGAAATAGTGCAGGTGGAAGGAACAAATGCCATCTCAAGACACCATATTATCTCCTAACCAGTCCCACATCAAACTGAGTTGAGGATCTATACCTAGGGGCAGTGCTACTGGAAGAACAGTTTCTATCTGTGTATTTAGTAATGAACAAGTTTGAAAGTTAGGTGGCTCTGATTAAACTAGCAGAGGGGAACTTAGCTCTAGCCTCCAAACCAAGCTGAAGTCCTCAGTGCAATAACCATGGTAGAAGTACCAGACCAAAGGGGAATCTGTGGTTCAGTCACTGTGAAACTACATAGCCAATAAGAATATTAACACTGGATGGGTCCATAAGTACTCCACTGAAACTCTCAACCAAGGAAAAGAAGAGAGGTCCAAACCTGTGCCAGGAACTTGCAGAGATCAGACCAAGAATGAAGTAACATAAGGAAATAAGGATCTACTATGTACTAGGCATTGTACTAAATACTTTATAAATATTATAACATTTGATTTACAAAACAAGCCTGTGGGATAGGTTGTATTATTTTCCTCATTTTAGAGTTTGATAAAAATGAATCAAATGGAAGCAGAAAAATTTCATAAAAACCTGAAAATATTTCATGAATGGAACTGAGTGTTAGAGCAATATTGTACAATGATCAACTGTGAATGACTTAGCTCTTTTCAGCAATACAATGATCCAAGAAAATTCCAGAGGGTTCATGATGAAAAATGCTATCTACATCAAAGAAAGAACTGATGGACTCTGAATGCAAATCAAGCAATGCTATATTTCACTTTATTTTTATGGGTTTTCTGGTCTGTACTTTCATAACATGAAATATGGAAACCTATTTTATATCATTGCACATGTTTGTCCTATATCTAATTGCTTCCTGCCTCAGACTTTCAGGGGAGGGAAGTCAGAAGAGAATTTGGAACTTGAAACTTTACAAAATGTTAAAAAAAGTTTCATGTTTAATTGTAAAAAATGAAATATTATTTAAAAAAACAAAGAAATTATCAAGGGAAAACTGCTCTGGTATCCTAGAACTTGAAAGTAAAATAGAAATAGAAAAAAATTCCACCTGTCACCTTCTTAAACAGATATCAAAATGAAAATTCCCAGGAATATTATATGCAAATTCTATAATTCCAAGGTCAATGAAAAATATTATTGAAAGAACAAGAAAGAAACCATTCTAGTACCATGGGGCTAAAGTCAGGATTTCACAAGAATTACTAGCTACCATGTAAAGTAGCAGAGAACTTAGAATATGCTATTAAAGAAGGAAAATGAGTTGGAATTGCAACCAAGAATAACCTACCCAGAAAAATGTAATCCCTTAAATACAATCGCTCAGGGTGAAAATGGATATTTAATGAAATAGAGGACTTTCAAGCATTCCTGATGAAAAGATCAGAGCTGAATAGAAAAGTTTATTCTCAAACACAAGACTCAAGAGAAATGTTAAAAAAGTAGACATGAAAGAGAAATCATAAAGGACTCAATAAAGTTAAACTGTTTACCTTTCTACATAGGGTGAAGATACCTCTAACTTCTAAGAATGGTATCATTATTAGGGTAGCTAGAATAATTCTACATAGGAAAAAGAGTACAAGTAGGAATTGATTATTTGGGTAATGAAAGAAAAACTGGATAGGCAAAAATGAGGGTTATCTTGGGATAAAAGCAAAGGGAGAAGAAAAATGGGGAAAATTATCTCATATAAATGGTACGTAAGGAAGAGTTTTAACATCATAAGGGGAAATTACAAATAGTAATAGGGTGACAACATATGCATCTCACTCACTTTTAATTTGGTTAAAGGAGTGGAAAAATACACACATATACACATGTGGCTATGTATACATACACTCAAGGCTGTGTGTGTTTAAATATATATATATATATATAATTTATTTTATATTTTATATTATGTATGTATATATATGTATGTATGTGTATATATATACATACATACATACACACTTGGTAATAGAAATCTATCTCACCCAATAGGGAAGTTAGAGGGGAAAGGGGCAAGAGAAAGGGGGAATAAAAGAGTGGGCAGATAAAAGAAGGCAATGGGCAGGCACAAAACAGATTTCTGTGGAAGATAAAAAGAACAATAAATAGAAGAAAATCAGATGGAGGGATATATACAGTTAGTAATCAAAACTGTGAATGTGAATGGATTGAACTTACCCATAAAACAAAAGTGGATAGAAGAATGGATTAGACACAATAATCCAAAAATATGTTGCTTACAAAGAAAATGAAATGGGGAGATATACATAGTGTTGAAATGCAGGGCTGGAACAGAATTTAATATCCTTCAGCTGATGTAAAATAGAAATAAGTAGCATTAATGATCTTAGACTTAGAAAAATAGATCTAATTAAAAGACATAAGCAGAGAAACTACAAGTGGTTAAAACGTTTTCATAACAATGAAGAAAGAGCAGTAGTTAAAAATAAGAAATTGAGAAGATGAATAGAATTTTTGAAAAGTTATATATTAAAGCATTTGGGAGAAAATTGAATGAGAAAAGAAAGAAAATAGAATTTTCTCAGAAGTACATGGTATCTATACAAAAACTGATTCTATATTTGGGTGCAATAAGCTCACAACCAAATATAGAAAAGTAGAAATATTAAATGCATCATTTTCAGACCATCATGCAACAAAAAATACATTCAACAAAAGGTCAATGAGAGAGATTAACAAGTAATTGGAAACTAAATTATCTAATCCTAAAGAATTAATTGGTCAAAGAACAAATCATAGAAACAATAATTTCATTAAAGAGAATGGCAACGATGAGAAAGTATACAAAAATTTATGGGATGTATTTATATCATTAAATGCTTATATCAATAAGATGAAGAAAGACCAGATCAATGAATTGGTTACAAAACTTAAAAAAAAAAAAACTAGAAAAAGAACAAATTTAAAATACCCAATTAAACACCAAAATGTAAATCCTGAAAACCAAAGGTGATATTGATGCATTTGGAAGAATAAAAATTGACTCAGAAAGGAAAACCAGTAGGTAGTTTTAAGAAAAAAAGAAAAAGAAAAAAATTGGTTAATTTGAGTTGGAAAAAAGAAGAAAACTAAATTACTAGTATCAAAAATGAAATAGGCAAATGCACCACCAATGAATAAATTAAAGCAGTTATCAGACTTTATTTAGCCAAATTATATACCAATAAATCTAACAACCCAAATGAAATGACCAAATATTACAAAAACATGAACTGCCCAGATTGACAGAAGAGGAAAAAGAATAATCAATTAACATTATTTTAGAAAAAGTATTTGAACAAGTCATAAATGAGTTCCCTAAGAAAAATAAGACAATGGGACAGTTAGGCAGTGCAGTGGATAGAATGGTGGCATATGATTGTGATCGGATGCTGTTGTACTATAAGAAATGACAAGCAGGAAGGTTTCAGAAAAACCTAAGAATACCTACCTATGTGACCACCTACAAAGTGAAATGAGCAGATCTAGCACAACATTGTAAAAAATAACAGCAATACCGTAAGTGTGATCAGTAGATAAGTAGAAGACTTAGCTATTCTGAAAACATAGTAAGCCAAGATAGTTCAAAAGAACCAATGGTAAAAAATGCTATAAACCTCCAGTTAATCAATGCAGATTAAAGCACATTTATTTTACTTTCTTTATTTTTTGTTTTGTTTTTTTTTCTATATTTTCTTTTGCAACATGGTTAAAATGGAAACATGCTTTGTAGGATTTCACATGTATAATTGATAAACTGCTTGCCTTCTCATGGAAGAGGGAGAAAATTTAAAAAAAAAAAAGATTGTTGGGGGCGGCTAGGTGGCACAGTGAGTAGAACACTGGCCCTGGATTCAGAAGGACCTGAGTTCGGATCCGACCTCAGACACTTAACACACACAAATAAAAACCTAGCCATGTAACCTTGGGCAAGTTACTTAACCTCTCCAAAAAAAAAAAAAAAAAAAAAAAGATTGTTAACATGTTATTCCATTTAATGATAAATATTAAAAAAATAAATATTTTTTTATAAATATGGCTTTCTACTTTATTCAGGGTCTAGCTACTTTGTATTCATTTTAATTGTCTAGATTAATTCATTTTAATTCTAGACAATTAATTTCAATTTTCTACTTAATTTTACATGAAAAATAATTTATATGAGTCAGTTAAAATAATTGTCATATTGTATGAAAAAGTCAGAAATTTTATGTCATCGGGTATTTATTGTTATTCTTTTATAAATTGCATTTATAGATAAAAATATACATCAAGTAATGGCATACGTCATTTTCAAATTTATGGTTGGCCTCTGAAGACACAAATTTGATTTGGCCTTAATTAATATGGGACCATTGCAATCTCATTCCTGGTCTTTCATTGAAACTATAGCATTCACTTGTTCTCATTAACTCAGAACTAATCCCAGGTTACAATTAACTAAAGTTATTTTATAAGGTAACATTTTCTTTTAATTAATTATTGTTTTGATACCATGGCCATGAGTCAACATATCAGTAAAACAAAAGAGATTAATTTTTAAAATGTATTACAACTAATCTTTAGCCCTAATAAGTCCCTTTTTAAAACTAGTATCAAGGGGGACTCTGAGATTTGTTATGAGATTTATTTTATTTAAATGGCTTGCTGTATTTTTATAGTTATAAACTATAATAATAGTTAAATATATTCTACTGAAGTTTGAAGTGGGGAGAAAACTCCACATATTTGTCATTTGCACATAAAATGAAAAAAATGTCATAGATTATTTGATATTTAGAATACTAATAACCCAGATCAAAGATCACAAATACACAAATATAACTGCATTTCTTTTTTTTTCTCATAATTCAAAGGATGTTTGCTTGTGTAATGTTAATGGAATATGAAGGTCTTCCCTGTCCATTAATAGGTCTATGTGACCATATGTCAATCTCGGATTTTTTTCTGCTTTCACAGCAAGACACGCCCTGATCATATATAACCCATTGCAGGAGGAACTTGCCTAAGGAGGAGCTTGCTTAGGGAGGTTTTCTTACAGGGAAGCCTGATTGTAGGAAGGCTTTCACACCTTTTGGTACTAAGCTAATTAGTCACTGAGTCAGGAGGGTTATGGTGCCTTCTGGCTCTGATTCTATTTGTTGAAAAATTTATATACTGGGAAGTTGGTATTTTACTTTGGGGGATTGCTCATGAGCAGGACCTTTTGATTTCCTAGATGGGACTCTGCTGAGCCATTTGTTATGAGCCTCCTGACTACTCAGATATTAGTGTTCTCCTGGTCTGGTGGTATATGTAGGTGGTTGCATTATTCTGTTGAGACAGTTGGAACACTGTCTTTTGGGTTCTTTCTTAGATACTCACTTCTTTCTACTCATCTGTACTTATCTGTATGTTAATTCAAGTAAGATCATTAACCCCTTTAAAGCTATCTTCCCTTTAAAAAAGGAAATCAAAGAACATATACTAGTAGCCCACCCTGTGTGGTAGTGTGGTTGCTAATACATCTGGCTACCAAAAGGGGGAAAAATATAAGCTCATTAGGTTCAAGCTCCACTCTCACAATCCATCAATTATACATTATTCTCAATGAGATTCAGATAAACTATTAAAACACACACACACACACACACACACACACACACACACACACACACACACCTGTATGCATGTGTGTATACACACATTTAAGGAGGCTACTTCTAACCATGAATCTGTAAACACACTAGGTGAGAATCTTATTGCCCCCAAAAAAACTCCATTAATTTTTTTTGGTCACCATACAAGGAAGAAAATATCATTTATTACATTTTTTCAAGAACATAAAACAGTAATCAACATTCACTTGCTGTTTCAAAATTTCATCTCTAATTTCATAAAAAATGTTCCTAAGTATTTCTGAAAACATGTACAAACAATATCATCTTTTGCAAATGCCACATGTATAGTTAATGTCAAATGTAAACATTTATGGCAAATAGATCTTGTCTCATTCTTAGGCATCCCAAGTGGGTATTTGGCTTTTTTAAATTTAAAATGTCTTTATCAGACTGTGGGTCTTAGAAGGGATTCTTTGGGGGGGGGGAGGGCAAAGGAATATAAATTGTGAGATAAAGAATGAAAACTGTAATTGGCCCATAATTTTTATATTGAAAGAAAATTCCATTTTCTTAGAAATGCTAAATATATTCAGTTAAAGAATGCATGAATCTGAATAGCATAGGGAAGGTTAAGAAGTATGAGACATGTTCCTTTGGACCAAATTTTCCTATTGAATTATGTAAAATGATAATCTAGCCCCATGTTCCTATGTCTTATTCCATCTCTGCCCTGACATTTCACTATTTATATTGCTTCATCTGTAGAAATATCGTATAAATGCAAACATTGCTGGCAATGCAGTTTATCTTTAGCATGACATTCATTACAGCTGCTGATCTTAGCCTCCCTTGCTTCAGTCATCAGCTTTGCTGCAGTTGGTAGAAATGACTACATCAGTTTATAGGAGGCAGGAACATGATTTGGGCAACTTAAGTATATATAGTATGAAGAATATTACTGGGAAACTGGCCAGAACTAGATAATGTTGGACTATTTTAAATTATAAGAACAATTCACCTATCTAGATCTCAGCTAACTGGAACATAGCTAAGGGTGAGGAATCTAGCAAAATGGCCTTTTAGCTGCAACAGATGTCCCAAATTTCATATGCTATAGAACTTATGAACTTTATTCATAAAAGAAATGTTCATTTAGGGCCTATATACACAATTCTATGAAGTTATTTATGTATTAACTTCACAAAATATTGAGAGCAACAAATGAGACATGGGAATAGAGAATGTTATAGCTAAGCCCCTGAATAGAATCAATGGCCTGAGAACAATGGGCAAAAACTTAATGTGACCTTTGGCCATAGAATACAAGAACATGAAAATTATTGAAATATTTTCTGCTCTTGTGTTGTAGGCTTTCAAATGCATTCTGTGTGTGGATAAGTGGAATGAAATGGGAAAAATCTAAGGAATAGAAAACTAAAGGGGAAATTATAATTGTCTTCAAGTGTTTGAAGATGTAGCCCATGAAAGAGTGAAGTGAACTATAACTTGCTTAGTTGTAGAGGACAGAAGTATGTTGACAAATGGATTAAAATGACAAAAACTCAAATTTCAACTTGATATAAGTAGTGGAGAACTATTTAATAATTAGAGCTATCAAAAATGGAATTATTTTCTGGGATAGGTTTGTCTTTATCCAATCCCCTGCAATTTTAGATCTGATATCAGAAACACAAAGACATTCATAGGTCATTCATCAGTTAACCAAAGGAGATTTACTTAAGGAGAGAATAAGAATATTCAATTAGGATATACACTGAGGACACCCAAAGGAATGGATTTAGCAGAGTGAAGCTCCTTTGACCAAGCTACACTATCACCTAACAATTATCAGAGAACAACAGCAGTGTCAACCAGGAAGAGATATACATAGTCTGTCTTTAGATCCCAGAGGCAATCAAATCTCAAAGATGGTTTTAACACATTTCTAGGAAAAACTAAGCCTGACTTACAAAGTGCTGGCCATTAAGATAATTGCTTTTATCACAAAGGGTTTGCCTTGGGAGTTTCCATGGAAAATCTTTGAGTAAATGCCTGGTGACAGACTATATATGTCAAGCATGTTTAGAGAATACTTTTTAGTGATGGATTGGTCTAGATGGTCACTGAGATTAATTCTCTAGGTACACATGTCTATATGTATGTACGGAACACAATATGAAGTAAATACAGCAACTCAAAAATAATTTGAGTTTACTTGATAGGAAAAACAGATCTACACAGCTCAACAAATAGAGAAAGCATATCAATTATAGAATGGTGTGATAATCAGAATTATTATGTAACTCAAAACTCATCAACACCCTGACTCTAGACTTAGACTACATCTGATCTTGGTAGATTGCCAAAGTAGTCATTTTTTCTCTCTGAATGGTTATGCCCCTACCTGAAATTTATTTCAGGGAATTTCCAAATACAATTTAAAAGTGGTTCTCACAGAGGTTTTCTCAAATATGCAGAGGAAAAAAAATAGTTAGACCCCATACCAGCACTCAAGGTAACAAAATGCTATTAGGATAAGGGGAAACTTTTATTTTACCCAGTAGAAAAAGCAAGATTCTTGCATATGGAATTTTATTAATAGATGTCTCAAAATTATTTTGTTGTTTTTGTTTTCTCAAATAGCTCACAACCTCCCTTAGGGCATCAACCATACATTTGGTTCTTCTGAATTAAGAACATTTGTTCCCAATAAACCTACATTATTTGAATAATTTACCGTGATGAGAGGACAAGGCAAGGTCCAGATTATTATTATTATTATTTTTTTTGCTCTTTGGAGGGAAGGCAGGGTAATTGGGGTTGAGTGATTTGACAGCTAATTTTTTGTGTTAAGTGTCTTGAGGCTATATTTGAACTCAGGTCCTCCTGACTCCACGGCCAGTGCTCTATTCACTGCACCACCTAGCTGCCCACATATCATTTATTTCTTAAGCATAGGTCCTCTTTCTTTCTCCATGAGGGCCAGGTATACAACATTCTTCTTTTTCCAAGAAAGTTGCAGTTTAGGAACTATGTGAAGAAGATTCTTTTGCTAAAAGATAAATGTTCAAACCCTCAAATTTTGGAACTCTCAAACTTGTGTTACACATAAAACAATCCACAAGGATAACACTGCCAAGGAAATCTCCCTTTTTCTGGCTAGAATGCTTGATCATAGGTTGATAATATCTAGAGAATCTTCATACCATCCCCTCCTCTCAATAAAAGTTAAAGTTTCTGCAACATTGTCTCTGAAATTACATCTAAGCCTGAGCTGCCAAGCAAATGGAATGTCTGCTTTTCTGCATTGCCCCCAATTCTTGAGCTGGGAAAATCCACTATAAGTTCTCTGTTCCGCAACCTGCGCTATAAAAATTGTGGCTACTCCCCATTATGCTCCTGCTCCAGGGCAGCCAATACCAATTTCCAGGAAAAGAAATTCTTTTAATGCAGTCTTCTTCCCAGAATACAGATCCTGGGAAAGACAAAAATAAAGACTTTAGTACAAAAGAGGTGGGGCTAAGTGGGTGATTCTTCCCCTTTCTTTTAGAGGCCTGCAAAAAATCATAGCTCTTACCACAAGAATACATCCTTTTGATTCTCAGAAAGCCACTATAATGGGGATAGTTACAATGACTGAAAACCAATAATGAATCCTGTTATTGGAAACCAATTAAGAGCTGCAATTGTTCAATGTTTTATATAGCATATATCTCCAAGAATACAGAGATAAGCTTATGTTTATTATTCTATTTGGGGGGTGGGAGTGAGGATAAATGAGATGTTTGTAGTGTTTTGAAAACCATAAAATGTTACATAAATTCTAATTAGTCAATAACTAGATCTAAATCTTTGATACACTGTCTACTAATGTTCCTTTTCTAATTGAAAATATAAAATTAAGTTTAGTATCTTATTTTAAAATTCACGAAAGTACAAAATACTATATATATATATATATATATATATATATATATATAACATGGATATATTATATATAACATGGATATATTATATATATAACACTCAATTATTTTTTGCCCTACCTTCATCTATCATTCTACCCTCAAAACTGTAAGTTTGGTGACCATTCCTGGGAAGATCTAAATCAGTCAGTTTAACACTCCCTGGGACTATGCAGTCTCCTTTGTACCCCTCCAGTTACAATATGGAGGTTGTATTTTAGGATAGGTAAGGTGAATTTTGTTATTTTTTTTTAGATAATATTTTTCAGGATCCACAGCCATAACAACCTCTATTTCCCAGGATCATGAGTTGTAAGCATCCCTACCATATTTGCACAGCATTGTATGATGAAAAATAATATAAACATTTGTGCTTAAAATTTTAAGTATCCACTGCAACTGCATAGTGAGATATAATGGTGAGATAATGTAAACTATTGTAAGGCTATTGTTTGCAAGATGACTTCTTTGTCTGTTACCCTATAAAGCAAGTGGCCACTGGTCAGTAAGTGGAGAACACGTAGGGGAATATAACAGTGTAATGCTGTGTGCTTCACCTGACCCACTTTGAGGTTTCAGGGAATTTAAGGGACCCCAAAAATTGGAATGCTGTGTCAGTCTTGACCAATCCCATTGAGACACAGGGGTAGTTGCCCCCTGCCCCCTTCTTCCTGTCCCCTGAGAGAAGGATGATTAGGGAATGCTGCAGGATTTAGTGTTCCCATTATCAGCAACCCTCTTGAGAAGTGTAGACTAGAATAAAGTAACTTAGATTGTTTAATCTCTTTTTGTGACTCTGTTCCTGTCTTTCTATCTACCCAGATCAAAAATGAACCTGTACTAGAGAGAGAGGCTATAGCCACCCTCCTAGTATCTCCACTTGTCTTATAGGTACCTATGCCTCCCCTACAACATCTTCCTCTTGTTTTTGAGAATTATAATTAAATTAATAACCCCTAGTCAGTACTCACATATACCTATGAAATGAAAATGCCTTGATAGCAGAAAGTATCTCATTTTTGCATTTGTATCAAATAACACTTGTGACCTAGGAAGTACTTACTAAATATTTTTCATTCATTTACTTTCTCAATCATACTGAGATTTCCAATTTATGCTTGAGAGAAAAAATTAAAAGTAAGATCCAGGGATTAAAAGGTAAACCCTTGGGTATTTGAAAAAAAATCAAGCTATTTCAAAATGAACTATTTCCTGAGACTAGATGGCCAAAGTTTTACTCTCCTGATTTGCTATTTTCACATTCCTTCAAATAATATAAAGGTTCGGGGTGGGGGAGTGGACAGATGAT
Source organism: Gymnobelideus leadbeateri (assembly GCA_011680675.1). Lineage (NCBI taxonomy): Eukaryota > Metazoa > Chordata > Mammalia > Diprotodontia > Petauridae > Gymnobelideus > Gymnobelideus leadbeateri. The sequence continues at coordinate 58,591 of WOXC01007875.1, read as the reverse complement.
AATATTTATCCCTCAACTAAAAAAAAAAGAGCCAAACGAGAACTAGTCTCTTCTAATGTCTATCAACTTCAAAAGAAAAAAAATGCCTTAACAGACTACATAAAGACCTAGCAAATCAATGTTAAGTATCTGTCTCGGTATTTGATGTCATTTGTCTCAATCTAAAAGAAATCTCAAAGAAGAAAATGTTGCTTTTGGATTGTTTCCTAGAAGTATGCTGCCAAAAGCAGAACATAAGTAAGTTTAACATTTCTCTTTCCTACCTTCCTCCTTACCCCTCCCCCCTGCTGTTTAAACGTTATGCAGCCTACAAGGCCCCATTTCTGTCCTCCTTTCCCTTACTACTCCAGTCTTCCTTCCTTCTCAAATTCCCCTTCCTAATCTATAAAATATTGCAGTAGAAATGCTTATTTATTTCTCCACTCCTCTATTCTTTTCACCCTTCCTTCCTGCTTTAAATACCTACTACAATATAACAGAATTTTTTCAGTGATAATACTGGGTAGGCCTCCCAATTCTAAAATATCTTTTTTTTCTTCTGCTTTTTGGAGGGGGGGAAGGCAGGAAAATTGAGGTTAAGTGACATACCCAAGGTCACTGTAGCAGCAAGCACCTTAGCATACACAGTATGGCTACCAACAGAGGTTCTTAGATTTGCTTTTCTAAAGGAAAGCAACTCAAAATGGGTCAACAATTTTGCTTTAATCAAATATACGTCATTTATCTAATTCAGGGGAAAAAGATAGATAGATAGATAGATAGATAGATAGATAGATAGATAGATAGATAGAAAGATTACTCTTGACACTGATAATATTTTTTCAGGCCTCAGTTCAAATGCTTCTTTCTGCAGGATTCATTTTTCTGACTCCTCCAGCTTCTATTGTCTTCCTCACCATTGTCAATTTGTATCAGCTTTATGTGTTTATTATATACCTATATATGTTCCTATTTCCACCAATAGGATGTAAACTTTTTGAGGACATGAACTTCCTTCTGATTTTGAAATCCCTATAACTAACAGAATGCTTGGCTTTGTAAAATTTAATGTATCCTTTGTGATTGACTGAGACAATATATTTACTTTAAAAAATCATCTTATTGGTAAATCGAGTTTATTTCAGGCCCAATGCTTGATATCATTTAGGCTGATCTTCCATTTATCTGGAACCTTACTACATGAGCCGGTGTTCCCCTTTTAGCTCTGATTGTTTCTACCATGCCTTCTACACAATGGTGTTTTCATAATTTACTTTAGATTTCATATTTTTACTTGACTCTGCCCATTTTTCTTCATTTTGAGTCTGACTTGGTGTCACCCTCCATCTATTTTATTTTTGAAACTCATGTGGGGATTTTATTTTCATCCACTCACTGCAGGTGTCTAGACCTTTAAAACACTCCCCCTCCATCAATCAGATCACTCTCAAGGCATCTCTGTGTTCTCTAATGATTCCACTACAATTTTAACTTGGTCCTTCCAAATGTTCTATTGAGGCACTTCATGCCTAAAGCTTGCTGTTTTATGTTCCTCAAAACATGTAAATGGATAAAATATTTTAGACGAATGGGCACGTTTTCAGCTATTTCCTTGTCTATTATATATTTTCCATGCTTTTATAGACAACTCATTTTAAATAATGTTTCTCATCTTTGCTGAGAATTTTTTCCTTTCTTTCAAGTAGGGAGAACTATCTCACAAAAACACATGCACATTCCCTACTGTATAGTCACCTGGGATGATTTTTAAAATATATACATATATATGAAATAACATGTGTATGAATTTTATGTATATATCTTAAGTACATATATGTATTAGATACATTGCACATATATGTACACATTTGTATCTATGTGTATGTATACATATATTTATATATTTACTTTTAAACAAATAAAAATTACTTTGGTCTTTCTGAAGTAAAATCATCAAAATGGCTCTAAAAATTAATCTCACTAAGTAGTGATTCTGAGATAAATTTTCAAGCTTTCTTGTCCTTGCTTCATGTCTATTATCTTTCTTTTCTCCAAGAACATATGCACAAACATAATTTGATAAGTTATAAACCATGTCATGTGCCTCTACTGGTCTTTTTTTCTTATTTAAATTATGCATTGATAATTTCAAAATGTTTATTGTTATTCTCTTGAAAGAAATGATGAGCACATTAATGGCAAAACTTCTGTCTTATAATTTTGGTTAACCAAGAATATCATGCACATAGGTACTTTAAAAATATTGAATTATTTTACTTGAAAATAAGGGGCTAGGGGTGGAGCCAAGATGGCAGAGTAGAAACAGCACTTCCAATGTGCTATGCCCCGCACAAATTTCAAACAATATGAAAGGGAACGCTGAACAACTTCTGGAGCCACAGCACCCACAGAACAGCACAGAGAAGCTAGCCTCCTGCTGAGGACAGCCCAGCAGCCCTGCAGGGAGCGTCCAGCGCAGCGCTCTGAGAGCAGGCAGCATAGGGCGCTGGGAACTGACAACGCAGCTCGCAGAGCCGAGCCCAGGTCTGAGGTTTTAGCCCCAGGGTGGCTGGGATTTCAGCAAGCTGGAGGAACCCCAGAACACCAGCAATTGTGGAGATTCCAGAACTATCAGCACAGATATGCCTAGAACAAAGTGAGAGGTTAGTGCCCTATGGACTTTGGGACTACTATTTGGGGAACATGTGGCTTCCTCCCCTGGGGGCAAAAAATTGCTGAAGAAACAGCTGCACAGAAGCCATCTTGCAGCATCAGTAGTGGCTCTAGCTCCTGGTCTTCTAACTGTAGGGAAATCCAGCAATCAGGCTGGGGGTTAATCGCTCTTGCTTTAAACTGCCTGGATCTGGATTGTGGTCTGGGGGGGGAAGTTTGGGGTGGGTATCCAACTTGCCAGAGTGGGTGGAGGCTTTACAAAGGCCACCCAACTGGTGGAAATTGTGAAGACCCCACATTTGGGCGGAAGCTCCCCTGTCTGGTGGCAGAGACCTACTGTGGCAACAAGCCCAAAAATCAAATAATTAAGTGGCAACATGCCTAGGTAAATGAAACAAAATAAACAGAAAAGTTCAACATTGGACTCCTATTTTAGGGGCAAAGAGGCTCAAAGCATGGAGGAGGACTGTGAGGTCAGAACTCCTGCACCAAAAGCCACAAATGAAAATACAAGTTGGCTACAGGTCATAGAGGACCTTAAGGAGCAGATAAGAGAAGTGGGGGAAATTTGGGAAGAGAAATGAAAAAGATGAAGCAAAAGTATGAAATGATAGTCAACAGCCTGACTGAGGAAAATAACACCTTAAAAAATAGACTAACTTAAATGGCAAAAGAGGCTCAGAAAGGCAATGAGGAGAAGAATGCCTTAAAAAGTCGAATTTGCCAGATGGAAAAAGAATCTCAAAAGCTCACTGAGGAGATTCATTCCTTCAGAGTTAGACTGGAGCAAATGGAACCTAGTGACTTTATGAGAAATCAAGATACTATTCAACAGATCCAAACAAATGAAAGAATAGAAGATAATGTGAATATCTCATGGCAAAAACCACTGACCTGGAAAATAGACCCAGAAGAGATAATTTAAAAATCATTGGACTCCCTGAAAGCCATGATCAAAGAAAGAACCTAGAAATCATCCTTAAAGAAATTCTCAAGGAAAATTGCCCTGATGTTTTAGACCCAGTGGGGGAAATAGAGGTTGAAAGAATCCACCGATCACCTCCTAAAAAAGATCCCAAAAAGAAAACACCTAGGAATATTATAGCTAGGCTCCAGAACTCCCAGATCAAGGAGAAAATACTACAAGCAGCCAGGAAGAAAAAATTTCAATATTGTGGAAACACAATCAGAATAGCCAAGGACCTGGCAGCTTCTATACTGAGGGATCAAAGAGCATGGAATATGATATTCCAGAGGCAAAAGAGCTGGGATTGAAGCCAATGGTCACCTACCCACCAAAACTGAGTATCTTGTTTCAGGGGAAAATATGGTCATTCAGTGGAATAGAGGACTCTCAAGCATTCTTGATGAAAAAAACAGAGTTCAATAGAAAATTTGACATTCAGACACAAGAAGCAAGAGATGCTTGAGAAGGTAATCAAGGAAAAGAAATCAAAAGGAATTTATCAAAGTTGGACTATTTACATTCCTACATGGAAAAACAATAACTGTGTTTGATGAAACCTTTCTCATTATGAAAATAATTGAAGAAGGGTACATGGCATATGTTCACAGGTATTCATGGATAGAGGGCACAGGTTGAATTTGATGGGAAGGGATGATTCTTTTTTTTTTGGAGGGCAATTGGGGTTGGGTGACTTGCCCAGGTTCACGCGGCTGGGTTTCTGTTTGTGTGTTGGGTGTCTGGGGCTGGATCTGAGCTCGGGTCCTTCTGGCTCCAGGGCTGGCGCTCTGCTCACTGCGCCACCTAGCCGCCCCAAGGAAGGGATGATTCTTAAGGGGTGAAGTGAAGAGGTGAGAGAGGGAAGTGGCAAGAGGAGATGGAGAGAGACAGGGTAGGGTAATCTATCTCATGTAGAAGAGGCAAGGGGAAGGAGTTGCAGGGGAGGGCAAGAACAGGAAGGCAAAAAGGCAAAAGCATATTCTCGCTGAAGTTGGCTCAAGGAGAGAATCACATACATACTAAACTCACTCTCCTGAGTAGGGGAAAGGGGGATGAGAGGGAGGATAATGGAGGGGAGGGCATTCTGTGGGGAGGGGTGGTTGGAAGTATCCACTATCAAAGAGGGACAGGATCAAAGTAGGGAATGGACCAAGTGGGAGGTGAGATGGGTGGGAGGGAAATATAAGCAGTCTTTCACAATACATCTACTATGGTAATGTTTTGCATAGCTATACATGTACAACACATACTGAATTGCTTATCTTCTCAGAGGGAGTGGGTGACAAGGGAGGAAGGGAATGGATCTGAAAATGGAAGTTTTAAAATTAAGTGTTTCATAAGATGTCCAGGCAGTAGGGCTCAGAAATTCACCTTGCCCTAATGGCAAAGTCAAAGGGGGTATGGGAGAAGATATGGGAGAGAGCAGATTGGATGAGGGGATATCTAGTGGGACTGCTATTCTGGGGTGGTGGGTAGGGAAAAAATGGGGGAAAATGTAACTCATAATCTGGTGGAAATGAATGATGTAAACCAGAAGTTAATAAAGCATTTGTTTAATTAAAAAAAAAAGAAAAGAAGGGGCTATATCCTGAGTTACCAAAATTCACCACGCAATCAGGAAAGGTTTCATGGATCAAACACATATAACTCATTTAGAATGCAATTTCTTTGAAGGCAGGGGTCATATGTTTTATGCTTTTCAATCTTCCCCCCATCCCTACCCCCATAACCTAGCATAATGCCTGGCATATGTTTATTGATTGATTTATTCCTATTTAAAAAAGCAAATTAAATCAGGTCAAATAAAGACTACTATAAGAGAGATTAAAAGTAAGATGACTGGATATAAAAGTACTTGAAATGATTCAGCAATTTGGATGTGTATCACATACTTATTTTACTATTTTAATAATAGTTAATTAACTTTTTAAAAGTTTTCAATACCTCCTTAAATCTCAATGTGTGGGTAACCATTTTGCTTTTATTTAGGGATATAATAGGATGAGAACTTTATTTAACAAAAGTAAAAGTGAAATTTATATTGCAGCAATTGGACAAAGAATTGAAGAAATATACTCTTTGGTTGCCTTGTCTGTCTTCTCTCTCTACATTTCCAGTTTCAATTTCATCTCCTCCATATGATTTATTTTAGGCTGATGTTTGCCAAGTCTCTATAACTAACCTCAATTTGTCCCCTGACCTCATATCCTTTATTCCTAGTTTCCTATTGGAAATTTCCTTCACTGGCCCAATAACACCTCAAACTCAACCTGTCCCCAAATTATCTTTCTCCTAAAAATCTTTCTCCTTCTCTCACTATTTCTATTCATATCAACACTGTTTTGCATGTGCATGTCTCTTCTGTGTTATTAAATTGCAAACTCTAAAAAGCAGGATTGGGGCTACCATGTGTATGTTTCCCGATTGGGAAATAGCATAACACTATAGAAACAGAACTTCATGGCAGGAAGAGCTGTTTTCAAGTCCTTCCTCTGGCACATTCTGGTTATATAACACTGGAAAAGTCACTTAACCCTTCAATGATCTATTTAACAATAAGAATAAAAAGAGAACTTGTTTAGTCATTTTTCAGTTATATCCAATTCTTCATGACCACATTTGGAGGTTTATCATTTTTTTTTGGACAAAAATACTGGAGTATTTTTCCAATTTTCTTCTCAAGGTCTTTTTGTAGATGAGGAAACTGAGGCAAACAGGATGACTTTCCCAGGGTTACATAACTAGTTAGACTTTAAGGCCACATTTGAATTCAAATCTTCTTGATTCTACCAGCACTCTGTTTATTGTGTCACCTAGCTTCTCATAAGTACCAGAAAAAGCATCAAACCTCATTGGTTCATGAAGTTTCCTTATTTGGCAGTTCCCTTTATCAATGAAGTTATAGGTACAGTCCATATCTTCTATCCCTACATCCTAGGTACAATGTCATAAGCAAGGCAACATCTTAATAAATATTTCTTAAATTAAATTGAATTGAATGGCTACTGAACTAATTAAACTAGCCAGTAGCTTTCCAAGCTGTAAATAATCCTGACTGATATCTACACTGTTTGAAATAAATAATGTATTCAGCCCTATTGTTCAATTTGGCCACTGAGAACATATCCCAGTGCAGATTTATCAATGTTCTGTACAAGGTTCATATCATCAAAACCAGCATTGTGTTCATGCAAATATGCCCAGATTCTTATAGAAATACAAGTCTAGCATCTTAGTTTTAAATTTATCTCTGAATTCTGAGCATGTATTATGTAGGCAATCAGCCCTTTGTACCTGTTAAATGAGCAGAATGGCTTTAAAAATCACCGTATTCTCTGAGCAATGGCAATTTTCCCTCTCTTCCTCATGAGGACAAAAACCCACAAATCTGTATGACTCTAAATTCATGAAGTGGATTCAAGCTATTCTGTAGGGCAGGAGACTAATTTCTGGCAGGCTTTGTTTAGACTTTAATCTTTTTGAACAAATCAATCTCAGTCACAGAACAAGAGCATACTACAGCTAAGGAAAGAAACGTATTTTTGTATACTTCTCTTCCCCCTGTATCTACCAGGTCAGAATTTCCTGATGCTGTAATTTTCATATTTTGTAATTCACCTTTAATTTATGTAAATTTTTCCAAAGATTAATAGTTTATTCCTTAAGGAAAAATTAGCTAGAGTTTACTTTCTTTTTTGTTAGAGAATTTAGCATTTATTTGAATTACTGATATGGTTCAATGTGGCTTTGTTTTCCCATTATGACCACTATTATATTTTTAATCATTCTCTAAGGCCAGTTTAAGCAAGATGGTTGCTCTGTGTTTTTTCAACTACTAGGGGACCCATTATTTATGAATGCTTTATCCCCCTCTAACTGTGTTGATGTGTCTGGTTTAACCAAATATTTAAATAAAGCATAATATGTAAAGCATATTTAAATATTCAAGATATGTAATAGCATGCTCCAATGGGTACTTTTATTTGGGCTAGAGAGAGTCATGTTTGACTGTTGTTCTTGTTCCTTAGTTTTGCCCTACAGATTATGACTGACTGGCGCAGAGTATCCAATATGCCAACTCTCAACCCAATTTATATCAATGCATATCTTTTTTTCCTCTGCCACCCAAGATCTGAAGTAGTAAAAGGTCAGGTAGGAAGGAATGTAGCCAGCACTAGGGAGTAAAAGTCACTTCTCATTCCCTTCTTCATATCTGAATAATTATTAAATGAAATCCTGAAATAAGAGTAGAGAATCTTTGGTGTATGATAGTTTGCTAGTGGAAAGTCTAATTCAAATAATATTTTCAGATAAATACAGTAAATAAAATTGATTAAGCACCTGCTATATGCTGGACACTGTGTTCTCATGTACTGGAGATACAAAAGACAGAAGACATCACTGTTCTTAAGAAGCTCACAATCTAAAGTAAGGGAAAATATGCAAACAACTATGTATAAATAAGCTATATTCAAGAAAACTAGCAAACAATCAACAGAGCAAAGGCACTAGAATGGAAAGAGATTGAGAAACGCTTCCTGTAGAAAGTGGAAGTTTCATCAAATACTTGAAGGAATTTAAAAAGATGGAAAGTAGAGGTGAGGATGGAGAATTTTCCATGCTTTTGAAATAGTCTGCAAAAATTTCCAAAGAAAAGAGATAGAGATTACTGCTCAAGGAATAGTGACCCAGTGTTAACAAATCAAAGGATAGATGGGGGGAGGGGTGTAATGTGCAATAAGATTGGAAAAGTGAGGGGGGGCAAGTTATGAAGGACTTTTAATGCAAAACAGAAGATTTTATATTTTATCCACAAATTATAGGGAACTATTGGAATTTATTGAGTTAGGGAAAAGGTTGCATAAGTCAGACCTGGATAAACAGGACTTAGAAAATACTTAAAGTTGGTAGACCAATCAGCTGGTTATTTCAATAGTCAAGGTGTTAGAGCAATCTCCATGCATAAGGAGGGAAAACATGACATTGAGAGGCTGCTATATAAAGAGGAGTTATTTAGCTTGGAGATGGCAGGATTCAAGAAGATATGAAAGTGTCTTCAAATATAGAAAGGCATTTTGAAATTTTGATTTAGTTTGGTTTTTGTCATATAGAAATTGGTAAATGGGAATTGCCAAGAGGCAAAATTAAGCTAGATAAAAGGAACAACTTTCTCATTACTAAATTATCCAAAAGTGAAGTGGGACGACTTGTGGGGTAATGAGTTGCCTTTTTTGTAGGCCTTCATGCAAAGGATGAATTCTCTCTCATTCTATATGCTGTAACAAGAATTCATTTTAAGGCAGGAATTGAAAAAAATGGCTATAGAGTTTCCTATAAACTGTAAAATTTTGAACTAATTTTTTTCTATAATGAGTTTTTGTGTTTTTGAAAAGTTTTCTTCTTACATAAGTTAATCAGTTCTCCTCTAAGCTTATTTGCACTAAACAATGCCTTACCTAACACCAATATGAGGTATAGGGGACCTCCATCAGATTATTCTCTATCTTAATTGTGTATACTCTTTAACATGATATTATTGTGGCTGTTGATACTCAAAATCAGAGAATAATTTTTACTCTCATGATCTCTTTAGGTTATTCCATCCAAAATGGAGCTTCTAAGTATTGAAGAACCAAAGCAGCTAAAGGATTTTGAGTTAATCCCATGAGAGCACTAGACTCAGATGATCTGAGTTCTATCCTTATATTTATCCCTAGAATATGTACATTCACTGTATACCTTTATGATTTTTAATGTTATTTAATCTCATTTTTCTTTCATGCTTTCCTCTTTTAAATGAAAATTGGTTTTGCAGTCATCTCAAAAAGCCCTTCTTTCCATAAAGTTCCAATACATGTTACATTGTTGAGTTTATGTTCCTCTCTGTTATTCTTTACTTACATTAACACCATTCCTTTTCTTTATATAACTTTCAAAGATATTTCAAAACTTCACTAAAATTGTTGGTACACAGTGTATTTTTTCTGGGTATGTCTTTCAATTATGCTTTTTTTTTTATTCTTCCTCCTCATTTTACTTTTCTTTACTTCTTATTATCCTTATCACTACTGATATTGCTTTTCTTTCTTTCTCTATACTGTCCTCTAAGTTAACTCAAAAAGGAAGCATATTGGGGGGATTGTTCATTATTGTTAATATATGTATAGATACATATACATACATACATACAGGAATACAGGAATATGGGAGCTCCAGATGGACAATGATTTGAGCTCAAAATTCAATGGAAGGAGGAGAGTAGGCTGGATAATATTTTGGAAATTACATAACATTTTCAATTATCCCAAACTGCTCCTTAACACAAGCTCAAAAATTTTTAGCACCAATTTTCTGTCAGCTATGCATTTTGGCCGAAAATCTCTCTCCTGATTTCAGAATAAAAACTTAAAATGACAATGGAAAGATACACGGTAGTTGTGAACAGACCACAGCATATTATCAACAATGAATTAATTATGAGAAGTGATATCATCAAGGAAATGAATTATTGGAAAATGAATTAGGATAATCATGTATGGAGAGTAAATAATTAGTTTTGTGGTGATAACCTCCAATTGGTAAAAAGGTATATAGAGGTTAAAATATTGAAACTTAGATCTATGAGACAGTCTGGATAAATCTGAACCAGAGACAATCAACTATGTCCAGCATTTTACAAACAAAAGGAAATAAACCATCAAAAGGACTCCATATTGAATAGATTGACAGAGAAAACTGCAGAGCAGTTAAGCAGAAATTAGATTTAGACTTGCAATTTATACTATATGCTCCTGAGATATTTGAGGTAAAGAAACTGTAGTTCATCTCATGAGAAAAAAAATAACACAAAATGGAAAGAGGCATGATTGACAGCTATGAATGGGTAAAAGATGAAAGAAAGGATTCTTTTTTTTTTTTTTTTTAAAGCAATTGGGGTTAAGTAACTTGCTCAAGGTTACATGGCTAGTCATTATTTATGCGTGAGTGAGTGCTCATTTTCTGAGGCCGGATCTGATCTCGGGTCATCCCAACTCCGAGGCCGGCGCTCTTACTCACTCCGCCACCTAGTCGCCCCTTTAGGGAAATTGGGGTTAAGTAACTTGCCCAAGGTTACACGGCTAGGTTTTTGTTTGTGTGGATTAAGTGTCGGAGGCCGGCTCCAAACTCCAGTCTTTTTGACTCCAGGGCCGGCGCTCTACTCACTGCGCCACCTAGCCGCCCCTAAAGAAAGGATTCTTAAACAAAATAGGATCAATGTTATTATAGACAATTATATACAACAATAAATACATAATTGTTTTATTTTTTGGCACAAATGAATTCGATGTGAAAGGAATGAGAGTTTTGACTTATGAGATCACTAGGGTTCTTCCCTGCTTCCAGGATTGGAAAAGTGATCCTAGAGGTTTGTTTCTATTGAACAATCCTTTGAAACTCCAGGATGCATAGCTGTGACTATTCTTTCCCCACTCCTGAGTCTGACTCCACAAGAACTCTGATCAAAATGTTCTCATTTACATGTGGTTGTTTAACTTGATAGGGTTGTTTCTCTCAGTCTGCCTTATCCAGGTTTGGCCTGGAAGCTAAAATGATCTGTTCTGAGAGAAGCTCCTTTCACCCTAAACTCAGCTGGTGGGGTGTATGACATGTTCAAAGAGGACTACCACCTGTGGTGTGAAGGCTTGCCAGGCCCTTTTCAGGGCTGTTCATCTACCTTTGGTGTCCATCTGTCACCCAACTCTCATCTATGGCTCCAAGAAGCTATAGCATGCCTTCTGGCAACAGGCCAGTAAAACTGTCTCAGTAGATAGACTAATTATATGTGAAGGTGGGGCTGGATTAATATCTGGAAATTATTGATATAAAATTAAAATCAACAATAAAACTTATATTTTAAAAATGAAATAAGATATAGTTGCTTGTAAATAGGGGGGAAATGAAGAAAACAGAAAAGTACTGGAGGTAGGCTGCTATTTTATTTAGCATGCAATCAATTTCTCTTCTGTATTTCCATTTTTTGTTTGATTCCCCAGAACCTAACTTAGTAGGTGACACACAGTAGGCATTTATAATGGCAGTTAATTAATTTCTTAATTAAATTGGTGTTATTTGTAAAGGATTTATATATGTATTGCTCAGGCAGATAAGATGCTGCCATGTTTGGAGAAAATACCCATTCTGTTGTGATCACAGAACTATTTAAGCATCTAAGATATTCAATAAAGTTTCTGTCCCCTAACTTTAATTTTAAAAGCAGGTGTATTGAATGTTTTACATTATATTTTTGAGGAAAGAAATCCAAATGAAATTGCTGTCTTTAATATGTCCCTTGGACTTTTGTTTTCCTATGGGCCAATGGCTCAAAAACAATGTTCCTTGTGCTTGGTCTATAACTTGGATTTTATTTTATTTTTTAATATTAGTAATTCACATTCATATTGTACACTTGAGAGAAATTAATTCTAAAACCTCAGAGAATGATTTTAAAATGTTCATTCTATAATCATTAACTTACTATGAAAGTGCTTCATAATATTTCTGCCTCTGATTAATAGAGAAACTTAAGTTGGGTTAGAGTCTCTGGGGAAATTTTTTCATTATTCTTGGTTTCAAAAATGATTTTTCTCTAGTGTTATTTTCATAAAGTTGCTACTCATTTTACATGTTCGAAAACATGTGCAGGAAATATGTGCAGGGATACCCCATGTGGCACCTGCATGTAGGGATTTGGCTACATAGGAGATGATCAATACACATTTTGAATATTGATGAAGCATATTTTTAAAAGGACTATAATGGAGGAGAAAGATTGTAGAATTCAGGAAACCTGGGTTCTAATTTTAGGTATGCTAATAACTTGCTGTATGACATTGGTTAATTCTTGTTCTCCCTTGACCTCACTTTTCATAGGTGTCAAATAAAGTACATAGTTTTAGTCCAAGATCTGAGCTCCAGCAAAAGTAGCAATTGATGGTATAGTGGATAGAGTGTTGGGCCTTATTTCAGGAAAATTCATCTTCCTGAGGTCAAATTTGTCCTCCAACATTTAATAGTTGTGTGACACTGAGAAGGTCCCTTAACCCTGTTTGCCTCAGTTTCCTCATCTATAAAGTGAGGTAAAGAAGAAAATGACAGACTACACCTGTAGCTTTGACAAGAAAACCCCCAACGGGGTTATGAAGTGTTGGACATGACTGAAAATAACTGAACAACTGTGTATAAGTCACTTAAATTCATTCAAGGTCAGTTTCTTGATCTTTAAGGAATGAAGATAATTCTCTCATGGTCTTCATAACCAAGTTGTGGAAATCCAATGAGATTATATCTATCTATCTATCTATCTATCTATCTATCTATCTATCTATCTATCTATCTATCTCTATCACATAATAACCCCAAAGTCTATATGCTAAAGCTATATGCTAAGTAGACAATAAACTCTGTGAGGTCAGAGTATATTTTATCTAAGCATTCTATCTCTCCAGTGCCATACTGAGTACATAGAAGTAGTTTAGTAATGACCTTTGGCATAGAAGAACCAAACCAAAATTTTTAATGAGAACTTGGAGTCCACTGTAAGTGAAGAGAAGGTAAGAGAAAATCTAGCAGCTTTAAGTGTCAATTTAAGTTATCAATTCTAAATGAACAAGGGTTACATTGAATAGGTTGGAACATGTAATTATAGACCTGAAGGTAAATTCACAAGTCATTTAGTTCCATTTTATGAATAAAACAGTAAAATATAAAAGGAAGTTGAATGACTTGACTCATGTCCCTTAGGTATGGAAAGAAAACTGTGGCTACGTCAATGAACTTTGGAAGATCTTTCTGATATCAGTGGACTAAAATAAAATAAATTTTGTCTGGACCTTTAGAGAAAGGAAAAAGGTGGAGGCCATAACCTCTTCCATGTCCTCCTAAAACTGCTAGTGAACTTTGACCCTAAGCTGATTTTTCCCCTATTCATTTCTCCACCCCCATCCTCCTGGCTTTATTTTCTTCCCTTGAACCTATATACATATATATACAAATATATGTGTGTGTGTATATATATATATATAGGTATGTGTATGTATATATATATGTATGTATATATGTGTGTATATATATATGTAACAACCTATATAACAAAGGAAATATATACATACATATATATATATATATATATGTTTCCTTTGTTTCATTTTTCTGATTTTCATTGATGCCCTGCAAATCCTCAGACCTGAAACAGCCCCTTCATCAGTCATTCCCATTCCCATTGCCATGGTTCTGAAAGAACCATGCAGTAGTCCCAGCTTCTTTTTTTCAGTTATTTTTCAATCATGTCAGACTCTTGGTGACCCCTTTTGGGATTTTCTTGGCAAAGATATTGTAGTGGCTTCCCATTTCCTTCTCTACTCCTTTTACAGATAAGGAAACAGATAAACAGGGCCACAAAGCTGTTAAGTGTCTGAGGCTAGATTTGAACTCAAGAAGAGGAGTCTGTTTGACTCTAGGATGGCACTCCATTCACTGTGTTACCTGCCTGCCCAAAGTTCAGATGAAGTCAGTTTAAAATTTGTGCTCTTTAACATCAAATTGACCCTGTTGTTGAGTGGAAATTCTTTAATTCTTCCTTGATTAAATTTTTCTCCATGCCCCCTGCAGTGTCTGCTCAAAACTCTCTCTCATCAAAAATCCAATATCACCCTGATCTTTTCTTTCTCAGCATATGACCCTGCCTAATACTGTACTCACTCATCATTAACTTCCTCATTTCTTTTATTCCATACTTTAATATTCTCCTCATTGTCAGCTGTCCTATCTTCTCGTATCCTGATTGCTGAGAAAGGAAGGGCTATTGTCACTGCTAAAATTACCATCTTTACTTGTGCTCTAGATCTTATTTTACAACAGATAGCGTGCTGGACCTGGAAGCAGGTAGACTTGAGTTCATATTCTGCCATAGATGTTTACTCCCTGTGTAACCCTAAGCAAATCAATTAACTTTTGTCTGCCTTAGTTTCCTCGAAAGAAAAATGGGAATAATAATAGCACCTACCTTATAGAGTTACGGCTAGGATCAAATGATACAACATTTCAAAAGCATTTAACACAGTAACTGTTACATGACCTGTCACATAGTAGCACATAAAGAACTATTTGTTTCTACCCTTTTTTCTAGCATTTTTCTCTATGTATCACTTCTTTTTACTTAACTTGAGCTTTCCTGCCTATCTATTAAATTCTTCTTTGCAATTTAAGATCATGCTTAGGTATACTTCAATCATAATTGTAACAATTAAAACACCTCAGTCTTAAAAATCCCTCAAGCTACATTTCCATATCTCACTTCTTTTACATCTCTATTATAACAAGTAATCTAGTCAAAGAGTCACCTACATCTTTTGCCTTCACTTCCTTATACTCACTTCTTAACTCCCCCCTCTAAAATAAGGTTATATTTGCTTATCTGTGCATATAATTACACTCCAGTAAAATAATAGTACCTCAAAGAAAGTCCCTGTTATTATTTTCTTAGTTTGTTTTCTTTTATCTTTGTACCCCAGCACCAAACACAGTACCATTTAACATTTTATTATTGTTGTTGCTCAGTTGTATCCAACTCTTCATGACCCAGTTCAGGGTTTTCTTGGCAGAGACACTGGAATGGTTTGTCATTTCCTTCTCCAGCTCACTTTAAAAATGAGTTACTGAGGCAAATAGCATTGTTTCTTATCCAGGGTCACACACTTACAAAGTATCTGAGGCCAGATTTGAACTCAGGGAAATGAGTCTTTCTGACTCTAAGCCCAGAACATTATCCAATGCAACACTTATATTTCCTTTCTGTTTAACTGTTTAAAACTTGTTGAATTGAACTGTATTCTTTGAACTATAAGTTAGTGAATACAACTTTGATACCTTTCGAAAACTGGACAAGACACTTAACACCTTAGTACCCCAGGGAAGTCTCCAAAGATATAAGGTAATGAGAAGGTGCTCATTTGTATTTGTCAAAGGAGATTCCTCATGAGGAAGTCCTGAGGCCAGTGATATGACATATCCAGTTTCCATCTCTATCCCATACAAGAACCAAAAATCAGAGAAATTTATAATACATATTATATACTGTAGGTATACTATAAGTGATAGTATATCTGCATTTCAAAAATGTACTTTGAAATTTCACAGAAATAAAAGTAATTTCATTAAATGTTTTTAGAATAGGCTGAATGATGAAACCCAAAGAAATTGTCCACACTGCAATGACCTCTCACTTTGTCCTTAGCATCTATGTGTTGATACTTCTGAAAACCACCACAGCTGCTGGTGATCTGAAGTTCCTCCAGCTGGTGGCTGGTTGTGGCCATCCTGAGGCTAAAACCTTGAGCTACTGTGGGCTGGGCTCAGCTCCCAATGCACTGCGCTGGCCCTTTCCTGCCAGCCTGCTGGACTGTCTTCAAAGGGAGGTTAGCTTCTCTCTGTCATTGTTTGGGGTGTGTAGCTCCAAAGTTTGTCTAGAGTCATTTTTTAATTTTTTGAACTGCATTTTTTTTTATTTTAGTGTACATAATTCATTTCCACAAGATTTTGAATTGCAAATTTTCTCCCCATTTTTCCCATTTCCATCACCCCAAAACAGTTATCCCAATAAATATCCCCTCCTCCAATCTGCTCTCTCTTATATCTTCCCCTAACCCCCCTCCCACTTTCCAGGAGGGCACAGTGGATCTCTATACCCCAGGGCCTGTACATCTTATTTCAAAATTACATGTATAATAATAATAATAATAATAATAATAATTTTAAAACATATGATTATAAATCTTTGAATTCCAGATTCTTTCCTTACCTCCCTCATCACACACCCTTACTGGGAAGATAAGAAACACAATATAGATTATACATGTGTGGCTATGCAAAACATTCCATAGTCAATATATTGTGAAAGATTGACTATATTTCCCTAAATCCCATCCCACCCCCGACTTGTTCTATTCTCTTCTTTGATCCTATACCTTTTCAAAAGTGGTGCTTTCAACTTCCCTCCCCCAAAGTCTGCCCTCCCTTCCATCCTCCCCCCTCTCATTCCCTTTCCCCCTACTCTCCTGTAGGGTGAGATAAGCTATTTAGTGTGTATGTCATTCCCTCCCTAAGGCAAATTCATTGAGAATGACTCATTTACTTTTGCCTTCCTGTTCTTTGCCTCCGATGTGACAGTTTTGCCTTGCCCCTTCTATATGAGATAATTTATCCCATTCTATCTCTCCCCATTTCCTGTCATTATATTCCTCTCTCACCTCATAACTTCACCTTTTAAGTATAATCCTCTCCTACTCAACTGGTCCTGTACCCTCTATGTATACATGTAAACATATACACATATTAACATATGTACTCATATGCTCATGTACCCTCCTATAGAGAAATATATGTGTATTTCGATTCCCTTCAAATATACTAATATTGAGAAATGTTTTATAAATTACAATTACTGTTTTTTTTTATATTTAGGAATGTAAGTAGTTCAACTTTGATAAGTTCCTTTTGATTTCTTTTCCCTGTTTACTTTCTCATGATCCTCTTGCTTCTTATATCTGAATATCAAATTTTCTATTCAACTCAGGTTTTTTCATCAAGAATGGTTGAAAGTCCTCTAATCCACTGAATGACCATATTATCCCCTGGAAAAAAATGCTCAGTTTTGCTGGGTAGGTGATTCTTGGTTTTAATCCCAGACCCTTTGCCCTGCAGAATATCATATTCCAAACCCCTTGATCCTTCAGTGTAGAACCTGCCAGATGCTGTGTTATCCTGATTGCATTTCCACAGTATTCAAATTGTTCCTTCCTGGCTGCTTGTAATATTTTCTCCTTGATCTGGGGATTATAGAACCTGGCTATAATATTTCTAGGAGTTTTCTTTTTGGGATCTTTCTCAGGAGGTGATCAGTGGATTCATTCAACCTCTATTTTGACTTCTGGTTCTAAAATATCAGGGCAATTTTCCTCAAGAATTTCCTGAAGGATGATTTCTAGGTTCTTTTTTTGATCATGCCTTTCTGGTTGTCCAATAACTTTTAAACTATCTCTCCTGGATCTATTTTCCAGGTCAGTGGTTTTTCCAATGAGATATTTCACATTGCCTTCTATTTTTTTTTTCATTTGTTTGGATCTGTTTAATAGTATCTTGATATCGTCTAAAGTCACTAGATTCCATTTGCTCCATCTAATTCTGAAATAATGATACTCTCCAGTCAGCTTTTGAGATTCTTTTTCCATCTGGCAAATTCAGCTTTCTAAGGCATTCTTCTCTTCATTGGCTTTTTGAATCTCTTTTGCCATTTGAATTAGACTACTTTTAGGGTGTTATTTTCTTCAGTCATGTTGTTAACTGTCATTTTATAATTATCTTACATCATCCTCATTTCTCTTCCCAATTTTTCCTCCACTCTCTTATAAGGTTTTCAAAATCCTTCTTAAGCTCCTCCATGGCCTATAAGCAGCTTATTTTTTTCTTGGAAGCTTCTGGTACAGAAATTCTGACTTTGTTGTTTTTCCTGCTGTTCCATGCTCCAATCCTTTTTTCCCCCCAAAAGGATTTCAAAGTTGGATTACTGTGCTTGCCTTGCTTCCCTCATTTGCTGTTGTTCTGACTTGACTTTTGAGCTTATTTTCCACAGTACAACTCTGCTACCAGAGAGGAGAGCATTGTCCCAATAACGGGGGTTTTCACAGCTGCTGGAGTTGTTAGGTGGGTTCCCTCTTTGCAGCCTCCACAAGCTCTGAAACACAACACAGGACCTCCACCCTAGACCACAATCCATATCCAAACAGGTTAAAGCAAGAGTGATTACACCTCAGACTGGTTGCTACAATCTGCAGGACAGGTGCTCTGAAGCAGTCTCATGGTTGCAGCTACATGGCCACAGCACCTCAGCCACTTGTCCCTCCAGGGGTTAAAGGCCTGACCACACTCACAAATTCCCAGTACACAATGTCCACACTGCACTGACGTCTCACTTTGTCTTTAGCATCTATGGGTTGATAATTCTGGAAACTGCTACAGTTGCTGGTGATCTGAAGTCCCTCTGGTGTGTGGCTGGTTGTAGCTGCCGTGAAGCTAAAACCTCCAGCTCATGCCTGGATGGGCTTAGCTTACAAACATACTGCACTAGCCACTTCCAGCCATTCTGCAGGGCTGTCCTAAGCAGGAAGTTAGCTTCTCTGTTTCATTTTGTGGTTTCTGTACCTCCAAAGGGGAAAATATAGTCTTTCAGTGTATTAGAGAACTTTCAAGCATTCTTGAAGAAAAAAAAAAAAGAATTGAATAGAAAATTTGACATTCAGATACAAAAAGCAAGAGACATATAAGAAGGTAAACTGGGAAAAGAAATCATAAGGAACTTATCAAAGTTGGAATATTTACATTCCTTAATGGAAAAACAATAATTGTAACTTATGAAACTTTTCACAGTATGAGAATAAAGGGAATAGAAATGCATATATATATATACATATATATATACATACATAAATATATATCTGTATAGGAGGGTATATGAATGTATGAATACATATGTGAATGTGTTTATACATGTGTACAGGTATACATAGATAGAGGGCACAGGACCAGTTTAATGGGAAGGGATGATACTTAAAATGTGAAATTAAGAGGTAAGAGAGGAATATAATGAGAGTAGATAGGGAGAGGAATATTGGAGTAACCTATCTCATATAGAAGAGGTAAGGGGAAATGGTTACAAAGGAGGGGAAGAACAGGAAGGCAAAAGAGAATGGGTCAAACTTAGTCTCATTGAATTTGGCTTAGGGAGGGAATGACATACACATTAAATATGGTATCTCACCCTACAAGAGAGTAAGAGTGAAGAGTATAAGAGGGGTGATGATGGAAGGGATGGCAGGCTTGGGGGAGAGAGAAGTTGGCAGCATCCACTTTTGAAAAAGACAACATCAAAGTAGAGAATAGAACAAGTGGGATATGGAAAAAGAGGGAGGGAAATATAAGTCAGTCTTTTACGTTATATCTACTATGGAAATGTTTTATATAGCTACACATGTGCAACCTATATTGAATTGCTTATCTCCCAGTAAGGATCTGTGACAAGGGAAGAAGGGAATGAATCTGGAATTCAAAGTTTTAAAATCAAATTGATATATATACATACATATATATATATATATATATATATATATATATATATATATGTATGAATAGCATTTGATTTTAAAACTTTGAATTCCATATATATATGTATATATACATATGATTTAAAACTTTGAATTCCATATATATAATATATATAGATACATATGTGTGTGCTATATTATTATTATTATTATTACCAATATTATTTTACATATAAATGGGAAATAAGATATACAGGCACTGACTGGGACTAGAGATCCACCATGCCTTACTGGAAAGTTGGAGGGGATATGGGAAAAGATATGGGAGAGAGCAGATTGGAGGAGGGGATATCCAGTGGGATAATTATTTTGGGGTGGTGGGTAGGGGAAAAATGGGGAGAAAATTTGTAACTCAAAATCTGGCAGAAATGAAAGATGTAAACTAGAAGTTAATAAATCATTTGATTAAAATTATATATTTATTTTTAGTTTTCAACATTCATTTCCATGAGATTTAGAGTTACAATCTTTTCTCCCCACCTTTCCCCTAGTCCCCATGCCAAAATAGCAAACCTACTGATAAACCATTCCTCAATCTCTTCTTTCTTATATCCACCCCCATTACCTCCCTAACTTTCTAGTAGGTCAAGATAGATTTCTATGCCCCAGTGACTGTATATCTTATTTCCTAGTTGCACATTAAAAGAAATCTTTGTAAACATTTCTTTTTAAAACTTTGGATTCCAGATGTTTTTCCCTTCTTCACTCCTCACCCTCCCCCACTGGGAAGATAAGCAATTCAATATAGGTTTTATATGTGTAGTTACCCAAATCATTTAGTTATATTGTGAAAAAAAATAACTTTATTTCCCTCCATCCTATCCAGCCACCCACTTATTCTTCTTTGTCCTTTGATCCTGTCCCTTTTTTTCCATTTAGATTTTATTGTCAATGAGGAAATAATTAAATCTATATACAGTCTAAAAACCATAAAAAATGTGAGTAAAAATGTACCCAAGGCCGGTCCCTTGACTGATAAGGGATTTCCATGATGTGGGGAGTGTGAATGGAGGACTAGTGTGGGCCTTGAGTATTGTACCTGGTGACCATCGGTAAACGTACCCAACAGCCCACCCTCAGAAAGGAGCTTGATAGTGTTTTGGCAGCACAATGAGCAATGATAGGCAGGAGGAAAGGAGTGTCTGTGTGTGGCCCAACCAGCAGGCCCCAAGTGCCAGGGAAGCTTCTTTTACTGTCTACAAAGGGAAGGGAGTGTGCCCCTCTTCTCTAGCAGTGATTGGGCCTCTGGGCTGGGGCCACCTACCCCCACCCCTCCAGGCTACTCTGACAGGGGCTTGGAGGAGCTGGCTGGAGTTCTGGGTTTATCATGAACATGTGCACTTGTGTAAGTTTGTGGAGAAGTCCATAGTGGGTCCATTTAATGTTCCATCCTGTGGCTAGGATGGGATGGGCAGAGCAGGAGGGCTGAGGTACCTGCACTGCCCAGGAGGGTGCCCAGTACCTGGCGCAGCAGTTTGGGGCAAAAGTTCAGCAGCAGCTTCTTGGCTGACTTGTGTGTGGCAACCATTCCTGGTGATTCCCTCCAAGGGGTGGCACAACACAGGGTAAGGATCTGGTGTTTCCTGGGGGAGGACTGGCCTGTATTCTCTCACTAACTCCTCCAAACCTTGACGGTGCTTTCTACAGCTCCGAAGAAAAGCCTCCCTCAGGAGACAGCCAGGGAAGTGACATTGCCCTGGTGTCGAAGGAGAGTCTGTGTACAGATCATGTTGTCCATGCTCCCGACCCTGAGGGACTGATTGTAGGAGGCGCTGAAGACTTTGGTCTGGTCCAGGGTTGAGATAACTGCCAGGGCATATCCTGTCCCCATGTGGCCTGTCAATGTCCACACTTGCTCCTTGGATTCAATATCCCAAACATGGATGAGGTTCTCGGAGGTCCCACAGACAACGTGGTGATTTCCCATTGCGATAGAGTCTACTCTGTATACAGTCTACTCAGTACATTGCCCCCCCGCCCCTGACGTCCATAGTATATGGATACACTCGAGGTTTCAGTTGTCTCACACCTTGATTGTCTAAGAGCCACTGTACAGGTAGTTCTGAGAGGCCAACAGGGCCCATACTTGGTAATTGAGGCCTGTGAGCTCCTTTTTGAGCTTCAACTTTGTGCCCACAATGTCCCAAACCTTGATGGCTTTGAGGGAACCGCTGAAGAGCTTGTTATGTGAGGAATGTCATGAGCTCGGATGGTTTTGACCTTCTGCAGGTTCTGAATGTCCCAGACAATGATGGTACTATCTGCAGATCCATTGTAGAGCTTGCACCCCTGGATACAGAGCGCAAGCACAATGCCATTGTGGCCTTCCAAGGTCTTCTGGCATTTGTAGGTTGTGCAGGTGTCCCACACCTTTATGGTTTTGTCTGATGAACCACTGAAAAGCAGGTCCCCCATGGAGTAGACACAGAGACACCATACAGGGCCCTGGTGGCCCACTAAGGTCCCTTTGCACATGAAGACCTGCTGGGGGTCATAGGATCCTAGGATTCCCATATTTAAGCAGGTATTGATATGAGACAGCTCATCATTCAGTATGGATGCACCCTGGTGGAACTCTATAAGGTCTTCACTCAGTTTGCTCTGGTTCTTATCCAACATCGAATTTGAGCTCTAGGTTCTTCTCCAGCTGGTCAATCTTCTCTGACAGTTTCCCTAGCATTTACTGGAGGAAGGCAATTTCTTGGTCTTTCTGTGCCAGGGCCACATGCATTTCATGTAAACGGCCATCTGTCTTTTGCAAGAGCTCCTTCAGGCCTTCAAATTTACAGGTCTCTAATTGAGTTTCATAGGTGTCCTGATTTCCTATGAATGTACAAATGTATTTGGAGTGAGGACACGTGATGTGCTCACATTCTTTGAGATGGGCCTCCAGGTTCATTTTCAGCAGAGGGTGTTAGCTGGGGTTGTTGGGGCATCTCAGGTCAGTAGTCACAGTTGCCTTCATGGTCTTTCCTGGAGCTGAGTTTGATGGTGAAGGGGAAGCCACAGGGGTCTACCTCGAAGGTGGCAGGCTTTCCACTGCCCACAGTGCAGCAGCCAGGCTTTCAGTGAATGAAGAGCTCACCAATCTGCTTGGCCACGGCAATGTTGTTCACCAACATGGTCACTTTGGCGTTGTCCACTGGGCACTTCTCAGACTTTAAGGCACATCTTCTACAGAATGTGTGCCCACAGGTCCTGATTACTGGGTCCTTGAACATGCTGAAGCACAGCCAACAGCACAACTTCACCGACGGCTGCTCGGTAAACACGAGAGGCTCTGGCTCTTCCTCCTCCTCATGCAGGGAGAACGTGGACCATAAGGACATGCTGGATTCAGAATGCAAGGAGCAGACAGATATGGTCGAATCAGAGCAACGAAGAGTGTTGATTAGGGGCATGCCATCCTCTTCATCCCTCTGGGAGTAGGTGAGTGTGGTGGAGGAGGAGGGAGTCCTGTGGTGTTGTTTGTACATGCTGGTTCCATCAGCTACTTTAGTAATGGTGGTAACAGCTGAAAATGCAGGACCAAAGGTAGTTTACATCCTGGTCCCATTTGTGCTGTCCAAGGGAGGGAGGTTTGCTGAGCCCCCAGAGAAACGATTATATCGTGCACTCTTGCTTGAGCTCATAATCTAGGGAAGCATTTAGTATCCACAGGCAGCTTTCTCCATCACCTGCTGCCCGAAAGTGGGGGCAGCAGAACAAGACCCTTCCTCCAGGCACATAGTGACCCCCTACGAGCCTGTCCCTTTTCAAAAGTGTTTACTTCTAACTACCCTCTCCCCCAATCTGCCCTCCCTTCTATCATTCCATCTCCTATCCCCTACTCCTGTATTTTCCTGTAGGGTAAGATACCCAATTGAGTGTGTATGTTATTCCCTCCTTAAGCCAAATTAAGGAGAATAAGCTTGCCCCATTCCCTTTCATGTTCCTGCTCTTCCCCTCCATTGTAATAGTTTTCGTTTGCCTCTTTTACATGAGATAATTTACACTAATCTATCTCTCCCTTTCTGATTCTCCCAATAAATTCCTCTCTCACCTCTTACTTTTATTTTTTTTAGATATCATCCCTTCATATTCAATTCAAACTGTTCCCTGTCTATGTATATATCAACATGAATATGCCCACACTCATATATATATATATATATATATATATATATATATATATATATATATATATATATTTATATAAAACAACCCCCTATATATACATGTATGTATGTATACATACAGAAATATGTATATATATACATATATATGTATATATATATATATATACATATACTTTTTTTTTCTTTTCAACTATCCTCATACTAAGTATAAAGAGTTACAATTATCATTCTTCCATGTAGGAATGTAATAGTTCAACTTTAACAAGTTCCTTATAATTACTTTTCCCTATTTACCTTCTCATGCTTCTCTTGCTTCTTGTATTTGAAATTCAAAATTTCTGGGCAGAGCCAAGATGGCACAGAAGAAACAGGATTTATGAGCAGCTCTGGTTCCTCACTCCCCCAATCCATGTAAAAGGAGACTCTGAACAAACTCTGGAGCTACAGAACCGACAAAATGACACAGAGAAGCTAACCTCCAACTGAGGGCATCCTAGCAGCCCAGCAGGGAGCAGCCAGTAAAGTTCTCTGCAAGCTAAGCCCAGATCCTCATGAGCCAGAGGTTTTAGCACCATGGTGGCCTGACCACCAGCCCACTAGAGGGACTCCAGAACACCAACAGCTGTGGTGTTTCCAGATTTATCAACACATAGACACCAAGGACAAAGTAAGAGGGGAGGGGAGTATGGAGGGGAATAACCCATGAGTTGGGAGAGTGGTTCGGCTTTTTCCTCCAGTGCAAGAAGCCACTGAAGAGCCAGGGCCCAGCAGTAGCCACACAGCAACTTATGCTCCAGGCCTGCGGACTCTAGGGGAACTGGGTGACCAATTTGGAGGTGGGGGCAGTAATTACTCTTCCTTTAACCTCCTTGGATCTGGATTGTGGTCTGGGGTGAAGGTCTTGGGGTGTGTGACAAGCTTTCCAGAACTTGTGAAGGCTTCAGAGAGGGCACCCAATAAACACCTTCAACAGCTGCAAAAACCACAGTGTTTGGGAGTGAAGCTCCCCTGTCTGGTGGCAGAGTTCTACTGTGTCAACAAGCCCAAAAGTTAAGTAATTGAGTGGCAACATGCCTAGGCAAAGGAAACAAAATAAACAAAAAATTCAACATTAGACTCTTATTTGGGGGGTAAAGAGAATCAAATCATAGAACAGTAGGAGGACTGTGAGGTTAGAACTCCTGTACCAAAAGCTTCAAGTGAAAATATGAGCTGTTTATAGACCACAGAGGACCTTAAGAAGGAAATAAGAGAAGTGGAGCAAAATTGGGGAGAGAAATGAGAAGGATGCAAGAAAATTACGAAATGAGAGTCAACAGGCTGACTGAGGAAAATAACACCTTAAAAATAGATTAAACCAAATGGCAAAAGATGCCCAAAAAGGCACTGAGGAGAAGAATGCCCTAAAAAGCTGAAATTGGGGCAGAGCCAATATAGTGGAGAAGAAACAGCACTTCCACGGGGCTCCAGCCCACACCACTTCAAAATCATGTAAAAGGGGGACTCTGAACAACCTCTGGAGCTCCAGCATCCAAAGAATGACACAGAGAAGCTAACCTCCCACTGAGGACAGCCCAGCAGCCCAGCAGGGAACAGCCAGCTCAGTGTTCTGGGAGCTGAGCCCTGGACCCTGTGAGTCAGAGGTTTTAGCCCCAGGGCAGCAGGACCAGCAGCTGGCTGAAGGGACCCCAGAACACCAGCTGCTGTGGCTTTTCCAGAATTAGCAACACATAGATGCCTAGGACAGTGAGAGGGTAGAGCCTTAGGGACTTTCAGACGAGTATTTGGAAGCAGGTCAACTTCTTCCCCTAGGGGCAAGAAGGAGACGCAGCAGAGGTGCCATTTTGCAGCTTGAGTTGCAGCTTCAGCTCCTGGCCTATGAACTGTAGGGAGATCCAGCAAACACACTGGGGGGAAATTGCTCTTGCAATCCTTCTTGGAACTGGATTGCAGTCTGGGGTGGAGGTATTGTGGTGTGTGTCCAGCTTGCCAGTGTGTGTGGTGAGTTCAGAGAGGGCACCCCACTAATACCTCTGCAAGTTGAGGAGATCCCAACATTTGTGACGGAAGCTCCACTGTCTGGTTGTATAGTTCTACTGTGGCAACAAGCCCAAAAGTCAAGTAATTAAGTGGCAACATGCCTAGGCAAAGGAATAAAAATATACAGAAAAATTCAACATTAGAGTACTATTTTGGGGGGGAAAGATGATCGAACCATGGAATGGGAGGAGGACTGGGAGGTCAGAACTCCTGCACCAAAAGCCCCAAATGAAAATGTGAGTGGGTTACATGCCACAGAGGACCTTAAGAAGGATTTTAAAAACCAAATCAGAGAAGTGGAGGAAAAATTGGGAAGAAAATTGAGAAGAATGCATGAAAAGTATGAAATGGGGGTCTGACTGAGGAAAGTAACACCTTAAAAATAGACTAACTCAAGTGGTAAAAGAGGCTGAAAAAGGCAATGAGGAGAAGAATGCCTTAAAAAGCCAAATTTGCCAGATGGAAAAAGAATCTCAAAAGCTCACTGAGGAGATTCATTCCTTCACAATTAGACTGGAGCAAATGGAAGCTAGTGACTTTATGGGAAATCAAGATACTGCTAAACAGATACAAGCAATTGAAAGAACACAAGGCAATGTGAAATATCTCATGGAAAAAACCACTGACCTGGAAAATAGATCAAGGAGAGATAATTTAAAAATTATTGGACTACCTGAAAGCCATGATCAAAGAAAGAACTTGGAAATCATCCTTCAAGAAATTCTCAAGGAAAATTGCCCTGATGTTTTAGATCCAGAGGGCGAAATAGAGGTTTAAAGAATCTATCGATCACCTCCTGAAAAAGATCTCAAAAGGAAAACTCCCAGGAATATTATAGCCAGGTTCCAGGATTCTTAGATCAAGGAGAAAATACTACAAGCAGCCAGGTAGAAACAATTTCAATATTGTGGAAACACAATCAGAGTACCACAGGACTTAACAGCTTCAACACTGAGGTATCGGAGGGCATGGAATATGATATTCTGTAGCTCAAAGGACCTGGGATTAAAACCAAGAATTGCATACCCAGCAAAACTGAGTATCTTGTTTCAGGGGAAAATATGGTCATTCAGTGGAATAGAAGACTTTCAAGAATTCTTGAGGAAAAATCCAGAGTTGAATAGAAAATTTGACATTCAGACACAAGAAGCAAGAAACACTTGAGAAGGTAATCAAGGAAAAGAAATCAAAAGGAACTTATCAAAGTTGGACTATTTACAGTCCTACATGGAAAAACAATAACTGTGTTTGATGAAACCTTTCTCATTATGAAAACAATTGAAGAAGGGGACAAGGCATATGTTCACAGGTATACATGGATAGAGGGCACAGGCTAAACTTGATGGGAAGGGATGATTATTATTTTCTATTTTTGGGGGGGAGGGCAATTGGGGTTGGGTGACTTGCCCAGGTTCACGTGGCTGGGTTTTTGTTTGTGTGTTGGGTGTCTGGGGCCAGATCCGAGCTCGGGTTCTTCTGTCTCCAGGGCTGGCTCTCTGTTCACTGCGCCACCTAGCCGCCCCAAGGAAGGGATGATTCTTAAGGGGTGAAGTCAAGAGGTGAGAGAGGAAAGTGGCAAGAGGAGATGGAGAGAGACAGGGTAGGGCAAACTATCTCATGTAGAAGAGGCAAGGGGAAGTAGTTGTAGGGGAGGGGAAGAACAGGAAGGCAAAAAGGAAAAAGCATATTCTCATTGAAGTTGGCTCAAGGAGAGAATCACATACACACTAAATGGAATATCTTACCCTCACTCACTCCCCTGAGTAGGGGAAAGGGGGATGAGAGGGGAAATGATGGAGGGGGGGGCATTCTGGGGAGAGGGGAGGTTAGAAGTTCCCACTATCAAAGAGGGACAGGATCAAAGTAGAGAATGCACCAGGTGGGAGGTGAGACAGGTGGGAGGGAAATATAAGCAGTCTTTTACAATATATCTATTATGGTAATGTTTTGCATAGATATACATATACAACACATACTGAATTGCTTATCTTCTCAGAGGGAGTGGGTGACAAGGGAGGAAGGGAATGGATCTGAAAATCGAAGTTTTAAAATTAAATGTTTCATAAGATGTCCAGGCAGGGGGGCTCAGAGATTCACCTTGCCCTAATGGCAAAGTCGAAGGGGGTATGGGAGAAGGTATGGGAAAGAGCAGAATGGATGAGGGGATAGCTAGTGGGACTGCTATTCTGGGGTGGTGGGTAGGGAAAAATGGGGGAAAATGTAACTCATAATCTGGTGGAAATGAATGATATAAACCAAAAGTTAATAAAGCATTTGTTTAATTTAAAAAAAGGAATTCTTGAGGAAAAAAAAAACAGAGTTGAATAGAAAATTTGATATTCAGACACAAGAAGCAAGAGATGCTTGAGAAGGTAAACGGGGAAAAGAAATCACTATGAACACCAAAGTTGAACTATTTACATTCCTACATGGAAAAACAATAATTGTGACTGATGAAACCCTTCTCAGTATGAAAATAATTGAAGAAGTGTATATGGGCATATGAATACATATCTGAATGTATGTATATATAATTATAGGTATACATGGATAGAGGGCACAAGTCCAATTTCGTGGGAAGGGATGATACTTAAGGTGTGAAGGTAAGAGGTGAGCAAGGAATGCGGTGAGAGGAGATGAGGAGAGACAGGGGGGCAAACTGTCTCATGTAGAAGAAGCAAGGGGAAGTGGTTGTAGGGGAGGGGAGGAACAGGAAGGCAAAAAGGAAAAAAAACATTCTCATTGAATTTGGCTCAGGGAGAGAATGGCATACATATTAAATGGGATATCTCACTCTGCAGGAGGTGGGGGGAGGGAGGTGAATGAGAGGGGGCATGATGGAGGGGAGGGCATGATGTAGGGAGGGGAGATGGAGGCACCCATTTTTTTTAAACAAATGCTTTATTAACTTCTGTTTTACATCATTCATTTCTGCCAGATTTTGAGTTACAACCATTTCCCCCCCGTTATTCCCCTACCCAACCTCCCAGAATAGCAGTCCCACAAGATATCGCTTCCTCCAATCTGCTCTCTCCCATACCTTCTCCCATATCCCCTTCGACTTTTCCATTAGAGGAAGGTGAATCTTTGTGTCCCAATGCCTGCACATCTTATCTCCCAATTATAAGCAAAAGAGTATTAATAATAATATTTATATATATTTGAAACATTTAATCTTAAGCCCTCGAATTTCAGATCCATTTCCTTCCTCCCTTGTCACCCATTCCCTCTGGGGAGATAAATAATTCAGTATATGTTGTACATGTCTAGCTATGCAAAACATTATCATAGTAGATATATTGTACAAGGCTGCTTATAATTCCCTCCCACTCATCCCACCCCCCACCTGGTCCATTCCCTACATGATCCTGTCCCTCTTCTATAGTGGGTACTTCCAACCTCCCCTCCCCCCAAGGATGCCCTCCCATCAATCATCCCTCCTCTCATCCCCCTTCCCCCTATTCTGCTGCAGGTTGAGATATCCCATTTAGCATGTATGTCATTCTCTCCCTGAACCAAATTCAATGAGAATGTGGATTTGCCTTTTATTTTCCCTTCCTATTCTCCCCCTCCCTTGCAACCACTTCCCCTTGCTTCTTCTACATGATAGTTTACCCTACCCTGTCTTTCCCCATCTCCTCTTGCCACTTTCCTCTCTCACCTCATAATTTCATCCCTTGAGTATTCTCCCTTCCCAATAAATTCAACCTATGCCCTCTATCCATATACACACACATTCACATATGTATTCATATGACCACACCCCCTTCGTCCATTATTTTCATAGAGAGAAAGATATCATCAGTCACTGTTATTGCTTTTCCATATAGGAATGTAAATAGTTCAAATTTGATAAGTTCTTTTTGATTTCTTTTCACTGATTACCTTCTCAGGCATCACTTGCTTCTTGTGTCTGGATGTCAAATTTTCTATTCAATTCTGGTTTTTCCCTCAAGAATGCTTGAAAGTCCTCTATTCCACTGAACGACCATATTTTCCCCTGAAACAAAATACTCAGTTTTGCTGGGTAGGTGACCCTTGGGTTCATTCTCAGTTCTTTTGCCCTCTGGAATATCATATTCCATGCCCTTCGATCCCTCAGTGTAGAAGCTGCCAGGTCCTGTGCTATTCTGATTCTGTTTCCACAATATTGGAATTGTTTCTTCCTGGCTGCTTGTAGTATTTTCTCCTTGATCTGGGGATTCTGGAACCTGGCTATAATATTCCTGGGAGTTTTCTTTTTGGGATCTTTTTCAGGAGGTGAATGGTGTATTCTTTCAACCTCTATTTTGCCCTCTGGATCTAGAACATCAGGGCAGTTTTCCTTGAGAATTTCTTGAAGGGTGATTTCTAGGTTCTTTCTTTGATCATGGCTTTCAGGTAGTCCAGTAATTTTTAAATTGTCTCTCCTGGATCTATTTTCCAGGTCAGTGGTTTTTCCCATGAGATAATTCACATTGCCTTCTAATCTTTCATTTGTTTGGATCTGCTTAACAGCATCTTGATTTCTCATAAAGTCATTAGCTTCCATTTGCTCCAGTCTAACTCTGAAGGAATGAATCTCCTCAGTGAACTTTTGAGATTCTTTTTCTATCTGGCAAATTCGACTTTTTAAGGCATTCTTCTCCTCATTGCCCTTTTGGGCCTCCTTTGCCATTTGAGTTAGTCTATTTTTTAAGGTGTTGTTTTCCTCAGTCAGGCTGTTGACCCTCATTTCATACTTTTCCTGCATCCTTCTCATTTCTCTTTCCAATTTTTCCTCCACTTCTCTTATTTGATTTTTAAAGTCCTTCTTAAGGTCCTCTATGGCCTGCAACCCGCTCATGTTTTCCCCTGGGGCTTTTGGAGCAGGACTTCTGACCTCACAGTCCTTTTCCCGCTCTATGCCCCCAAAATAGGAGTCTAGGGTTGCATTTTTCTGTTTCCTTTGCCTTGGCATGTTGCCACTTGATTACCTGACTTTTGGGCTTGTTGCCACACTATGGCTTTAAGGCCAGATAGAGGAATTTTCGTCCCGAACGTGTGGGGGGCAACTTCCATTTCTAGCAAGTTGTAAACCCACCCACAACTTTCACCCTAGCAGCGCTTTGCGTGCTGCCCGCTCCCAGACCCCTGCGCTGGTCCTTCCTGTAGGGCTGCTGGGCTGTCCTGAGCACGAGGTTAGCTTCTCTGTGTCGTTCTGTGGGTGCTGGGGCTCCAGAAGTAGTTCAGAGTCCCCTTTTACATAATTTTTGGGGAATCTGGGGGCAGAGTGGCTTGGATGAGCTGTTTCTACTTCGCCATCTTGGCTCTGCCCCCCGAGGCACCCATTATTTAAGAGGGGCAGTATCAAAGTAGGGAATGGACCAGGTGGGGGATGGGATTGGTGGGAGGGAAATATAGCCAGACTTTTACAATATATCTACTATGATAATGTTTTACATAGCTATACATAAACAACATATACTGAATTGCTTATCTTCCCAGATGGAAGGAAATGGATTTGGAATTTGAAGTTTTAAAATTAAATCTTTCAAATATAAAAAAAAATCCCCAATATCCTAAGTGTATCACAGTGGGGTGGATAGCAAGGTCCAGGGGTTCTTTGGGTTATATTAGAAGGTGAGATAAATGTCTATGTATCTGAAGGGTGTAAAAGCAGGTCAGATGATGATAAGTCCTCAAGTGGCTTAGGATGTATTGGTAGAATATATGGTAAAGTTTTATGGTCCTGCATCTTATAACAAGAAGGAATATAGTTGGTGACTTCCATCTCATCCAAATATGTGATCAGTTAAGAAGCCTGAATAGGTTCTGAGTAATCTGGGACTGGGGTGAGGGGCAGGGAGGAAAGGAAGTGAAAGAAAGTGTGCCCTCGTGCTGGTGAGTAATAAAATATATGCTTTGGGGAGGAGTAGGTTCAGTTTTTCAAATAATTTCTCTGTTTCATCTTTCACAGCAAATTTTGATGTATAATATAATAATGATCTTGAAAAAAAAGCTGAATTAGCCAGATGGATAAAGAATCTCAAAAGCTCTCTAAGGAGAATCATTCCTTCAGAATTTGATTAGTTTAAATGGAAGTTAGTGCCTTTATGAGAAATCAATATGCTTTTAGATAGCTCCAAACAAATGAAAGAATAGAAAACAAATGAAAGCTGAAGGCAAGATGAAATATTTCATGGGAAAAACCAGTTACGTGTAAAATAGATCCAGGAGGGATAATGTAAAAATTATTGGACTACTAGAAAGCTATGATCAAAGAAAGAACCTAAAAATCATCCTGCAAAAAATTCTCAAGGAAAACTTCCCTGATGTTTTAGAACCAGAGGGAAAAATAGAGGTTGAAAGAATCCACTGATGACTTCCTGAAAAAGATCCCAAAAAGAAACCTCCTAGGAATATTATAGCCAGGTCCCAAAATTCCCAAATCAAGGAGAAAATATTATAAGCAGCCAGGAAAAAATGATTTGAATATTGTGGAAACACAATCAGGATAACATAGGATCTGGCAGTTTCCACACTGAGGGACTGGAGGGCTTGGTATATGATATTCTGGAGGGCAAAGGAGCTGGGATTAAAACCAAGAATCACCTACCTAGCAAAACTCAGTATCATGTTTCTGGGGAAAATATGGTCATTTAGTGGAATAGAGGACTTTCAAGCATTCTTGATGAACAAAAACAGAGTTGAATAGAAAATTTGATATTCAGATAAAAGAAGCAAGAAAAGCTTGAGAAGGTAAACAGGGAAAAGAAATCATAAAGAGCTTATCAGAGTTGAAATATTTATATTCCTAAGTGGAAAAACAATAATTGTAACTTATGAAACCTTTCTCAGTATGAAAATAGTTGAAAAAAGATATATGGGCATATTAACACATATCTGAATCTGTGTATATATGTTTACAGGTATACATAGAAAGAGGGCACAGGACCATTTTAATAGGAAGGGATAATGCTTAAAGGGTGAAATTGAGAGGTGAGAGAGGAATATGGCAGGAGATGGGGAGAGACAGAAAGGGGTAAACTATCTCATATAGAAGAGGTAAGGGAAAATGGTTGCAATGAAGGGGAAGAACAGGAAGGTAAAAAGGCAAAACTTTATTCTTATTGAATCTGGCTCAGGGAGAGAATGACATATATACTGAATAGGATATCTCACCCTACAGGAAAGTAGGGGAGAAAAGGATGGGGGGGGGTGAGGGAAGGGAGGGCGGGGGGAGAGGGAAGTTGGAGGCACCCACTTTTGAAAGGGGACAGGATCAAAGTAGAGAGTGTAACAAGTGGAGTTGGGATAGTAGGAAGGGAAATATAGTCAGTCCTTTACAACATATCTGCTATGGTAATGTCTTTCATAGCTACACACGTACAACATATACTGAATTGCTTGTCTTCCCAGTAAGGGTGGGTGACAAGGAAGGAAGAAAATTAATCTGGAATTCAAAGTTTTAAATTCAAATGTTTAAAAATATATAAATTCTATTATTAATACTATTTTACATGTAATTGGGAAATAATATATACAGGCATTGGGGCATAGAGATCCACTATACACTACTGGAAAAGTCGAAGGGGGTATGGGAGAAGATATGGGAGAGAGCAGATTGGAGGAGGAGATATCTGGTGGGACTGCTATTTTGGGTTGGTGGTAGGGGGAAATCAGGGGCAAAAACATAATTCAAAATCTGGAGGAAATGAATGATGTAAATCTGGTGGGAATGAATGATGTAAACCAGAAGTTAATAAAGCATTTGGAAAAAAAAAGAAATTCAAATTTTCTGTTAAGCTGTGTTTCTTTTCTTCAAGAATGCTTGAAAATCCTCTATTTTGTTGAATTAGCATATTTTGCCCTGTAGCATTATATTCATTATTGCTGAATTCTGGAATATCATATTCTAAGCATTTCTATACCTTAATGTAGAAGCTGCTAGGTCTTGTGTTATCCTTATTGTGTTTCCACAATACTCAAATCATTCCTTCTTGAAATATTTCCTCCACTACTTCTCTCCCTGGAGACAGGTGCCACACTATGCTTTTCTGTTCTCCCTATTCCAACAGAATTCAGATTTGACCTCGGAACTCTAGAATTTGGCTATAATATTCCTAGGAGTTTTCTTTTGGGGATTTTTTTCAAGAGATGATCATTGAATTCTTTCATTTTCTATTTTGCCCTCTTGTTCAAAAACATGAGGGCAATTTTCCTTGAGAATTTCTTGATGGATGATTTATATAGTTTTTTTTATCACATCTTTCAGGTAGTCCAATAATTTTAAAATAATCTCTCTTGATATGGGAGAGAGCAGATTGGATGAGGGGATATCTAGTGGGACTGCTATTCTGGGGTGGTGGGTAGGGAAAAAATGGGGGGAAAATGTAAGTTATAATCTGGTGGGAATGAGTGATGTAAACCAGAAGTTAATAAAGCATTTGTTTAATTAAAAAGATTAAGAAAAAATAATCTCTCTTGGATCTATTTTCCAGGTCAGTGGTTTTTCCAATGAGATATTCCACATCTCCTTTTTTTAAAAATTTTGTTTGCATCTTTTTTATAGTATCTTGAATTTTCATAAAGTCATTAGCTTCCAGTTTCTCCAATCTAATTTTGAAGGAATTATTCTCTTCAGTGAGTTTTTCAACTTCCTTTTCCATCTGGCAAATTTGGCTTTTTAAGGCATTCTTTTCCTTACTGGCTTTTTGGGCCTCTTTTTCCATTTGAGTTAGTTTATTTTTTTTCTTTATTTTTTTGGAGGGCAATTGGGGTTAAGTAACTTGCCCAAGGTCACACAGCTAGGTTTTTGTTTGTGTGTGTGTGTGTTAAGTGTCTGTGGCTGGATCGGAACTCAGGTCCTTCTGACTCCAGTGCAGATGCTCTACTCACTGTGCCACCTAGCTTCCCCAAGTTAGTTTATTTTTAAGGTGTTATTTTCTTCAGTGTATTTTTGGGTCCGCTTTAGCAGGCTGTCTATTTGTTTTCGATGATTTTCTTAAATCCTTCTTATTTCTCTTCCCATTTTTTCCACTTCTTTTCTTACTTCATTTTCAAAATCCTTCTTGAGCTCCTCCATGGCCTGTAACTAGTTAATGTTTTTGTTGGAGGACTTGATGCAGGAGTTCTGCCCTCTCTGTATTCCTCCTGCTCTGTGCCTTGATCCTTTTTGTCCCCCCAAAAGTATTTTATGGTATGTTTGTGTTTCCTTTGCTTGTTCAGATTACCAGCCTATGACTTCACTTTTGATCTCTGTGCCACGGTAGAACTCTGCTTCCAGAAGAGAGGCAGCTTCATTCCAAATCACGGGACTTTTCACAGCTGCCAGAGCTATTAGGAGGGCACATTCTCTACAGCCCCAACAAGCTCTGGCTCACTGGCCACGCACAGCCAACCAACACCATGATCCAGATCCAAGCATGTTAAAGCAAGAGTGATTATTCTCTCAATGGTTGCTTGGTCCCCCTAAGATCTGCAGGCCAGGCGCTCCTGAGTCAGCCACTTGCCAGTGGCTGCACAGCTGCTACACCTCTGCTCCATTCTCCCCCTTGGGCAAGTACCAGCTGTTCTCTTCCACCCCCCCTGTTCCAAAAGAGTTCCACACTGACCTTTTACTTTATCTTTGGTGTTTGTGTGTTGATAATTTGGGTAACTGCCACAGCTGCTGGTGATTCACTCTCCTGAAGTCTGCTCTGGCCACTTCTAGTCAGGGCTAAACTTGGGCCAGAACCACATGACTCATATGGGTCTGTACTCTGCTCCCAGCTCAGTGTGATAAACAATCTCTTTCCCTCTGCCAGGTTGCCTTCAGTAGGAGATTTGTTTCTCTCTGTCTCTTTGTAGGTTTCGTAGCTCTAAAGCTTGTTTAGAGTAATTTTTTACATGTATCAGAAGTGATTGGAGGGGAGCCCACGCCAAGGTAGTGCTTCTACTCTACCATCTTGGCTCTGCCCCTCAAGGAGAAAATATTATAAGTAGCCAAAAAGAAAGAATTCAAATAATAGGGTCACTGTCAGGATAACAGAAGATTTAGCAGTATCTACCTTAAAGAATAAGAAGATTTGGCATGTGATATTACAGAGGCCAAAAGAGCTTACTTTACAACCAAGAGTCACCTACTTAGAAAAACTGAGTATAATTTTTCATGGGAAAAATTCAGTGAAATAGAGGACTTTCAGAAATTCCTGATGAAAAGACAAGAGAGAATCAAAAAGTTTGACTTTCAAAGCAGTACTAAAAGGAAGCATAAAAATGCAAACAAGAACAAGAAATCATAAGGGATCCTACAAAGTTTAACATCAAAGTGTTTACATCACTTAATGGGAAAATGATACTTGTAATACTAAAAACTTTATAATTTTTTAGGGGAGTTAGGAGTACATATATAGAAAGAATGAACAGGTATGTGTTGAATGTGATGAGTTTATCTAAAGAAATAAACAAATGTGTGAGAAAGAGGAGTTCACTGAGAGAAAGGAAGAGGGGGAATTAGAATGGGGTAAATTATCTGATATAAAAAAGATAGAAAGATAATTGACAGGGGAGAGGAAAATGAAGAATGCAGGAGATGGAGCATGTTTACCTTACTTTTACCAGAATTGACTCAAAGAGTGAATACACACTCACTTGGAAGTAGAAGTATATTTTACAATTTAATAAAGTAGGAGGAGGAGGAAGGGGGAGCTAATGGTGAGGTAATAATCAAAAGTAAAACACTTTGAGAATTCACAGGGTGAAATAATAGAGAGCAGGATAAACAGGGACAAAATAGGATGGAGGAAACTACATAGTTGGTAATTATTACTGTGAAAAAAATGTACTACAAGTTTCTCTTATAAATACTGAATTTCCCTAATATATAGAAACTGAGTCAAATTTATATAAAAAGAGCTTTTACTCAATTAACAAATGTTCAAAGAATATGAATAGGCACTTTTTTCATAGTCATGTAAAAATGCTCTAAATCACTATTGATTAGACAAATGCAAATTAAAACAACTATGAGCTACTAACACACACCTATCAGATTTGCTAATATTACAGGAAAGGAAAATGACAGATGTTGGAGGTGATGTGGGAAAATTGAAATATTAATGCACTCTTGTTAAGGCTGTATACTGACTCAATCATTCTGGAGAGTAATTTGGAACTAGGACTAAATAAAATTATGCAGACCTTTTGACTGACCAATACCACCATTAGGTCTGTTTCTCAATGAGGTAAATACCAAAATGGAAAAGGACCTATATTTACAAAAATATTGATAGCAGCTCTTTTAGTTGTGGCAAAGAATTGGAAACAGTGGGGATTAATATTAATTGGGTAAATGGATGAACAAGTTGTTGTATATGATTGTGGTGGAATATTATTGTGCTTTAAGAAATGATGAGCAGGATGCTTTCAGAACCACCTGGAAAGACTTACATGAACTGACGAAAAGTGAAATTAGCAGAAATAGAACAATGTACACAATAACAACTATATTGTATGATGACCTGTTGTGAATAACTTAGCTATTCTCTGCAATACAAAGATCCAAGAGAATTCTGGAAGATTTATGATGAAAGTTGATGTCCATCTCCAGAGAAGAAACATGGAGCCTGAATGTAGATTGAAGATACATTTTCCTTATTTTTCTGAAGTGTTTTTTCTGTGTTTTCTTTCATAGCATGACTCACATAGAAATGTGTTTATATAACAAAAAAAATGTAAAATTTATGTCAAATTGCTTGCCTTTTCAATAAGTAGGGGTAGCCTACTAAATTGGATATAATGAAAACTAAAGGAGAGATTAATAAAATTGAAATTAAGAAAACTATTGAATTAATAAATAAAACTAAGAGCTGATTCTATGAAAAAAAACAACAATAAAATGGATAGACCCTTAGACAACATGATAAAAAAGAAAGAAGAAAACCAAATCTACCTCCAATGAAGAGAAAATTAAAACAATAATTAGGAATTATTTTGCCAAATTATATGCATATAAATTTGACAATCTTAGTGAAATGGATGAATATTTACAAAAATATAAGCTGCCCCAAATAACTGAAGAGGAAGTAAATTACTTAAATAACCCCATCTCAGAGACAGAATTTGAACAAGCCATCAGTGAACTCCTTAGGAAAAAATATCCAGAGTCAGATGGATTTACTTGTGAATTCTATCAAACATTTAAAGAACAATTGATCCCAATACTCTACAAACTATTTGGGAAAATTAGTGAAGGAGTCTTACCAAATTCTTTTTATGACACAAACATGGTACTGATATCTAAATCAGGAAGAGAAAAAATGGAAAAAGAAAATTATAGACCAATTTTCCTCACAAATATAGATGCAAAAATTTTAAATAAAATATTAACAAAAAGACTAAAGCAACTTATAACAAAAGTAATACACTTTGATCATGTAGTATTTATTCCAGGAATGCAAGTATGGTTTAATATTAGGAAAACCATCAGTATAATTGATCATATCATCAATAAAACTAGCAGAAACCACATGATTATCTTAATAGGTGCAGAAAAGGCTTTTAACAAACTATAACACCCAATGCTATTAAAAACACTAGAAAGTATGTGAATAAATGGAGCCTTCCTTAAAATAAAAAGTAGCATATATTTAAAGCCATAAACAAGTACTATATGTAATGAGGATAAGCTAGAAGCATTTCCAATAAGATCAGGGGTGAAACAAAGGTGTCCACTATCACCCCTCTTATTCAATCTAGTACTAGAAATTTTAGCAGTAGCAATTACAGAAGAAAAACAAATCAAAGGAATCAAATTAGGCAAGGAATATACCAAGTTATCACTCTTTGTGGATCATATGATCATATACTTAGAGAATACTAAAGAATCAAGTAAAAAACTACTTGAGACAATAAAAAATTTGGCAAAGTTGCAGGATATAAAATAAGCCCACATAAACCCTCAGCATTCCTGTATATTTCTAATGAAATACAACAGCAAGAGATAGAAAAAGAAATCTGTAGACATTATAAAATATTTGGGAATCTACCAGCCAAAACAGACCCAGGACCTATATGAACACAACTACAAAACGCTTTTCACACAAATAAAGTCAGATGTAATTGGAAAAACATCAAGTGCTCATGGCTAGGTTGAGCTAATATAATAAAAATGATAATTTTACCTAAATTAAATTACATGTTTAATGCCATACCAATGAACTTACCAAAAAACGACTTTATAGAACTACAAAAAATAGTAACAAAATTTGTTTGGAAGAACAAAAGGTCCAGAATATCAAGGGTATTAATGAAAAGAAATGCTAGAGAAGGTGGCCTAGCTATACTAGACTTTACTCTGTATTATAAAGCAGCAGTCATCAAAATTACTTGGTATTGGCAGAGGAATAGAGAAGTGGATCAATGGAATTGATTGTGTACATGAGACTCAGCAGGCACTTGCTATAATAATAAACTCTTTGATATAG
This sequence comes from Gymnobelideus leadbeateri, assembly GCA_011680675.1. Lineage (NCBI taxonomy): Eukaryota > Metazoa > Chordata > Mammalia > Diprotodontia > Petauridae > Gymnobelideus > Gymnobelideus leadbeateri. The sequence continues at coordinate 19,197 of WOXC01007875.1, read as the reverse complement.
GCACAGACCTCAGTTTTGGGCCTAAGATCTCATTATTTGACAAAAACTGCTGGGAAAACTGGAATATAGTTTGGCAGAAACTGGGCATAGACCATTATCTAACACCATGTGCCAAAATTAAGTCTAAATGGGTGCATGATCTAGTAATAAAGGATAATATTGTAAGCAATATGGGAAAGCAAGGAATAGTTTACCTATCAGATTTATGGAGTGGGGAAGTTTTCATGACCAAACAAGAATTAGAGAGTATCATAAAATGCAAAATGGATAACTTTGATTACCTGAAACTGAAAAGCTTCTATACAAACAAAGCCATTATAACCAAGATTAAGAGAGAAGTGGGAAAATGGGAAATAATTTTTACAACCAATGTCTCTCATAAAGGCCTCATTTCTAAAATATACAGAGAATTGAGTCAAATCTAAAAGAATATGTCATTTCCAAATTGATAAATGGTCAAAGGATATGGACAAACAGTTCTCAGAGGAAGAAATTAAAGATAAGCATATGAAAAAAAAATGCTCTAAATCACTATTGATTAGAGAAATGCAATACAAAACAACTCTGAGGTACCACATCTCACCAGGATTAGCTAATATGACAAAACAGGAAAATGATAAATGCTGGAGAGGATGTGGAATAATTGGAACACATACATTGCTGGTGGTGTTGTGAACTGATGCAACCATTCTGGAGAGCAATCTGGAACTATGCCCAAAGGGCTATAAGTAATTTCATATGCTTTGACCCAGCAATACCATTTCTATGGTTCTATCCCAAAAAGATCACAGAAGTGGAAGACCCATATGTACAAAAATATTTATAGCAGCTCTTTTTGCAGTGGTAAAGAATTGGAAATTAAGGGGATGCCCATCAATTGGGGAATGGCTAAACAAGTTATGGCATATGAATGTAATGTAAATACTATTGCACCATAAGAAATGAAGAGCTAATGGACTTCTTATCTACCTGGAGAGAGTTATACGAACTGATGCTAAGTGAGAATAGCAGAACCAGGAAAAAAATTGTACACAATTACTGATACAACGTATGCATGACGACTAAATTAGATAGACCAGACTCTTCTCAGAAATGCAGGGCTATAAGTAAACTTCAGAAGTATCATGTTGGAGAGATATGTCTACATTCAGAGAAAGAACCACAAAGAACAGAATTTGAATGAAGATTAAAGCAAATTACCTGCTCTCTTGCTTTTTCTTGTTTGGTTCGGTTCCCTCTTTCCCACTGTTCATTCCATCTGATACAATCCTTCTTTATAACCTGAACAATATCTAATATTAAATATATGTAGATCCTATACCCATTTGTATGTCATCATGGAGGGAGGAGGAGGGGAGGGGGGAAAATTTGAAACTCAAAGAACTGGGGAACTGAATCTTGTAAACTTACAGTAAATGAACAAATTAATAAAGACCAAAAAAATAAAATAAGTAGGGGAGGCTATGGAAGGAGAGAATCTGAAACTCAAAGTGTGAAAAAACAGAATTGTATTTAAACGGTATTGGGAAAAACAAAATATTTAAAAAGAGAATCTTTAAAAATATCATGAGGGATTGGGAAAATCTTCTGTAGAAGATAGGATTTTAGTTGATGCTTAAAGCAAGTAAAGGAATCCAGAAGTCAGAAATGAGGTAGAACATTTTAGCCATGAGGGTGAAATCAGAGAAAATTCAAGGAGATGAGATATGGAGTGTCTTGTTTATTGATCAGCAAGTATCCAGTGTCATTGGATTAAATAATATGCCAGGAAAAAAAGTATAAGAAGATTGGATCAACATAGAGATAATTAAAATCATGGGAGATGATAAGTTTAAGTGAAGTAGTATAGTGGGAGAAGATAAATTGGCCAAGGATTGAGTGCCTGTCCAGGTGTAGATCAGACACTGGAGTTTACTACCTACTCTATTTTGTGATTCTTTGAATTGAACTGAAGTTGATGCCTAAGAATTCAGAACAGTAAGGTAGAGTGAAGAAGAACCCTGGATGACTGGTAGTCTAGATACTTTACCATTTTTTAACTTTGGATCCTACAATATAGTTAATTTGCCATTTCTTAGGCTTTTTAATTTACAAAATTAATTAAGCTAAGTTATATTTAAAGTCTTTAAAGTATAAATGATATATTAGTTATTATTACCATATATAATCATAATATATATTTAGTTACTGTTTCCTCTTTCCCTCCAAATATTTCCTCTGTCCTCAAACCTCACTGATTTTAACACCATAGAATTGAGTGGGAGGGCCAGAGTTAAGTGGAGATTGGAGTGAGTAGAAACTGGTTGATATTCATAGGAATAAGTAAGGAGATTGTAAAGAGAGAAAGAAAAGATGTGGAAAAAAGGAGAGTGATTGTGAAGAACATGTTGATCAGGCCCATAAACCATAGCTTGTAAAAACCTAAAAGTTGATTTTGAAGACTGGTCACCATGGTGTTCAAATCCTACTTCACAGAAAATAGAGGCCTCAACCAAGTTAATCAATCAAGGAAAGCCATGGGGCAGGGAGAGGTACCCACTATGTATAGAGATTTTTGCTAGTCATTGGAAAGAATGTATGGAAAAGTGTAATGGAATATGCAATTGGAATTTAGAGGGAATCACATGCCATGATCAGAAGTTTGGACTTATTTCCACTTGCACCCCCCTAAAGATGGTTTTCCTGACAGCTTAAATAGATTTTTGTAAATGGAATATAGACACATGGATTAACTCTCAAAAAATAAAGCACTGAAATACTGATGTAACATCCTAGTCTACTTTCCACATGTTCCATTGGTAACTCAGCATGGAGACAGGGACTCTCAGTTCATGAAATAGTGGATAAAATGCCAGTACAAAAGGTTTGTTGTCAATATTGGGAGCTTTATAATAATCAAAATAATTGTGAGATTACATGTTCATTCTAACAGCCAGTGCTTAAGCAGAATCTAGATTGTCTCTATTAGAGACATCATTGGGAATTTTACTGCATTTGTGTTACATTAAATACTCTATTAGTTCCTAGAATGCTATGAAAGTTCATTATAAAACATGCTTTAATACAAAACCAGCATTGGAATTTGTCTTGATGATTATAGTCCTCATGCTAACAAGGCTAAATACTGTTGGGGTTCCTTAAGGATCCTTTTTATGCCAATAGAAAGTACTAGTATTACTAGAAAATTTTACAATTTCAGGATTTGCCACCAATATACTGGATAGAATTAGTTGCCGAGAACCACTTCCCACAGAGTGGGTGTTTTCTATTAATCGGCTAATTAATAGATTTTTTCATTCTTAGGAATAAGCTCTTTATTGGATTTACCCTTTCAGCTTTGCCATCCACATGTTAAAGTGGTAATAAGATATTTCATATGTGAATTGGGACTCTGAATGCAAAAGATCCTTCCACATTAGATTCACATGGTCCTGATGAAAAAAGCCCTTTATTCAAATACTTTTAGTGGATGATGAGAGACATTCTAGAGAGAGGCAGAATAGCTTCACTTTCCAACTGAATCAATTTTCTTTTGTTGCTCATTATTACAAAAGAAAATATCTCATCACAATGTACTTTTTGAAACTAAGTAAGATATTCTATTCACACAAATAACTTAATGTAATATTTATTTTAGTAAGAACAAAAAAATCAACCAATATAGTTATTTCTACATGACATTCAAGAACATTTTTGGAAGGAAAAAGAAGAATAATTGATTTCCTAGTAATTAAGACACCTGATGGATGTTCTCACCCCCACTGTCCAACGATAAGAAAGCATTAAAAATCCCACATTAAAGCATACTACTTTTTTTCCAGTTTCCTCCTATTCAAGATCCTTGTTATATAATCTCAATGACTGGTGACTGGATCCAGATAGCCTAAATTTGAACATCTAAGTTATAGTGATCACGGAAAAATGTTCAAACTTAGGAGATCCAATCAAGTTCTCCAAGAGGCAGTACCTAAAGTAGGTTATGTCAGGCTGAACATTCTACTTAGGCACACTCTGGTATACCTCAAGTCTGATTTACCTGTGTTTGTATCCTCCAAGCTTAGCATTTCTGTAAAAACAGAAGAATACAAATGAAATCAGTCATAGTGCTGTCTTGCCGAGGCCAAGCTAAACAAAGGCTTTTTTGCTGATGAAATCAAGACTATTCTTCAGAAGAATATTATAATTCAATAATATTCTATTTGAGTCCTCCTTAACTTGGAGTTTCTTGAGGGACAACCCAAAAAAACATAATGTTTGGGTTTGTTTGTTTGTTTTTTCCATTCTGGGAAGAACGAGTCTTGAAAGGCTCAGACAAAATACTTTCAAAAGGGCTACTTGAAAAAGATATTTACAAAGAATTCTGTAACATTATGAACTTTCTAATTGTTGTTGCTATACAGTCATTCAGTTGTGCCCCAGTCTTCATGACCCTGTGGCCCATACAGTCCATGCAACTTCTTGGCAAATACACTCGAGTAGTTTGCCATTTTCTTCCTCAGTGGGTTAAGATAAATAGAGATTAAGAGACTTGTCCAGGGTCACACACCTCGTAAGTGTCTGAGACTTGATTTAAACTCAGGTCTTCTTGACTCTAGGCCCAGTGTTTTATCTTTTTTACTATACTGAACCCTAAATACAAATGTCAGAACTCCATGACTGAAAACCACTGACTATATTTATTTTATTGCAATGCATTGTCTGGTCCCTCCCTATAATGGTTTAATTGAACAAAAGATATATTGTGTGGTTACTAATTACTTGGGCACCAGAAAATCTATTTTAGCCAAAAATTATATCATAGTATCATTTCTTTTTCAAGTTACATATTCTTCCAATAACAAAAATAATTTGGCTTCATGTTTTAATATATTCAGCCTAATTATTTGAAATATTTAGATATCATCTACAATATTTTCTTCTTACTAGAACTAATTTAGATCTTCTCATGTGCTTATTAATCTTGTAAATGAGCAAAGTGATGAAAAACACATTAACTATGCAAATTTTAAAATGTATTCCTTGACCAGTTATTTATCTACAACCTCCATATTTCTATTGCTAAGGTACAGCCTTATAAGTTACAAAGTCAAGCTGACTATAATGGTAAATGTTTAGGCTTAATAGCAACTTTTAAAAATCATCAAACTTCATGCTAAATTAATATATTAGTAAACTCTGCAGAAATATTAACAATGACATTTAAATTTGCTTCTGAAGGATTATCCCACCTAATTAGCTCAAATCCCACTGGGGAGGATAAAAATTCTCATAAATGGAAAATATAAAAGGGAAGATATGTGACTATTATACCAAGATAATGAATTTATTAATCATGTTAATATATATTTAAAAATTGTATTTATTTGAATACTTAAAATGCTTGAGGTAAAACTGTTTAAATGGACAGAATATTACTTTTTCCTTTATTTTAGAGACCAAAAGTTGCTTGAAACTATTTTTATTCATTTATTGCACAGCATCTTGAAAACATTTGATTAAGCACAGAGGTTGGGGATGCCTCATAAACATTTTGTGGCACAGTTTATATGAACATTTTGTTTGTATTTATGATTTAATCTACTTAGGGAATTCCCAGTAATAAAATCCCCTTTGTCAATGCTAATTAGCAGCACCTCTACAACTTAAAGAATTGCCTGGAATAATAAGTGACTTGCCTATGTAACATAGCTAATAATGATCAGAATCAGGTCTTGAACTCAGAACTTCTTTTTCATTCCTTTAGTATCTGTTACCTTTCCTGACAATGGCTGAGTTTAGCAAAACAAAGGATCAGGCATGCAGAACCAAGTCTAACATTTCTCTATAATCATCACTTTCAATATGTAGTGTTTTAATAAAAGTTGATCTTTGAAAATCTATATGTTTTGAAATAAGTTCAGGCTTATTTATTTTGCATTAAAATAATTCACCAGCAACTATATTTATGTTGATGCCTATAAACTACAAATTCTCACAGTCATAAATATAAACAACAATTTTTCAAGGAACATTCATTTTTATGCAAAAACAGAATCTGTATACAAACATAGCAATTTCAAAAATCTATCTTTCTCTGTTATTGTCATTCATTAAAGGAAAAGGAGCAGCTGCAATGATTAAATACTGTCAATATCATACACATTAGGTAAAATATGCTATATTCCTTAAATACTTTACAGAATCTGCCCCATATTAGTGAAGCTATTTTAGATTGAAACAATTCAAAAACAGCTAAACAAAAAACTGAAACTTTAAAACTTTGTACAAAAAACAAGCTATGAACTGAGGAAAGCATAATTTGTAACAAACTTGTCTGGATTCACCAATCTCTGTGTGTTTTCAAATTAATACCTTTTCTTTGACATATATAACATTTTCAATTTAACCAGGGGCAATTTTTTCCACTTAATAGTATTTTATTTTTTCCTATTACATATAAATATAGTTTTCAACATTCACTTTGATGAAATTTTGATTCCAAATTTTTCTTCTCCTTCTCTCTATTCCCTAACTTCTCCCCAGGATAGCAAGTGATCTGATACAGGATATATGTGTATAATCATATTAAATATGTTTCCATATTAGTCATGTTGTGAAAGAAGAAACAGAACAAGTGGGAGAAGCCAAAAGAAAGAAAGAAAAACAAAAAAAAAAAGAGAAAATAGCATACATTGATCTGCATTCAGACCCCTTAGTTCTTTCTGTGGATGTAGATAGCATTTTCCATTATGAGGTTTTTTTTTTTTTAATTGTCTTAGATAATTGTATTGCTGAGAATAGCTAAGTCTATCAGAGTTGATCATTGTACAATGTTGCCATTACTGTGTACATTGTTCTCTTGGTTCTGTTCACTTCACTCAACATCAGTTTATGTAGGTCTTTCCAGCTTTTTCTGAAATCCACCTGCTCTTCATTTCTTATAGCCCAATAGTATTCCATGACATTCATATACAACAGCTTGTTTGGCTATTGCCCAGTTGATGGGCATCCTTTCAATTTCCAATTCTTTGCTACAAAAAGAGCTGCTATAAATATTTTTGTACATGTGGGTCCTTTCCCATTTTTTATGATCTCTTCAGGGGCAAATTTTAAAAGGGTTGTACTTCAATATGAAAAATAAATAATATTTACAGTAATATCATTTTGTATGATATAACACATATTAAATCAGTCCTGTTTTTTAAATTATCTTCTTAAGTATTATTTACATAAGGATAAGAACTGTGGAATATTTAAGTCTTCTATCTCTTCTAGCTATATGCTTAATAAATAATAAGTAGATGCTTAATAAAGCTCTATTGAATCAAGTGATTTAGTTTTGAACATATAACTAATAAACTGTTCAAATTTAAAATATGTTCCACTGATTCTATGATTAAATTATTTAGAATTGATCAACTATCCTTTCAAGACCATTTATAGCATAACTCTGGGAAGCACATTAAGTCTTGATCCAATTTTGTCTTGGTTATAAATAGTGAAAGGATATATTTAGGCAAAGGAGAATAAAATCATATTTCTCAAGATATGATTGAGTAATATTATGAGGCTGTTCTGAACAATATTTTTTTTCATTTTAATTTGTCACAATGTTTGAAATTCCGAAGTTACTCATCTTGTGTGAAATTGATAAAAAATCTTTTAAGCTACAGATACATTATTGAACAGGATAAGTTTTGGTAAGAGAGTCCATGTACTACATTCTGAGAAGAGACATGGGAAAACAAGAAAGTAGTTACTCAGGGTATGAAATGATTCCCGCATGGGAAGAGGCAAGAAAGAGAAAGAGGAGGTCTTTGAAAAATCACTGTTCCTTTTTTATACTTTGGCCTAAGGTCAAGCTCTACTGGATATGAATAAAGATAGCATTTTTAAAAATCACAGGAACTTTACAGTAAATACTACATCAGGAAAACTGCCCATATTAATTAAAAGTGATGCACACATTTGTCCACTTCCATGGCTTTAGCCAGTCCCATCTGTTAGGGTGGCAATATGCCCATAAAAAAAGAATTGTGCCAAATTCATAGAGCCTGGGTGCCAACCTAAAATGGGTTTTGAAGACTGCTTAGAAAAAAAGACTGTAATTTAACAGGAAACAGTACCAAAGTTGATTTTCCCTAAAGAATTCCATAGTGAGTTTTGCAAAACTTTATAAGTCCATGGAAATATATGGAGACATGTTCTAGTCTCACATAAGCACAACCTCTCAGGACCCAAAGGACCTGCTAACAAGCTTTTAGCTGTCTCCTCAGTACCATGTCATCTTTCAGAAGTCCTAATTTGTCAAATCTATGGGCTCTCTACCATATTCAAATATTTATGTTTATCTCTCTTTTTTTTTCAAATCTGCCTAAGGACCATAAATGTCTTCTGTTATGCAACAAGTAAAAATAGATAATCTATGTTTTCCATAATTTTGTTTTACTTTGTAAATTTCCAAGAGGATGCTCTGATCATCCATTATTTAGAAATTGTTACTTTATTGAAAATTTTGTTTATTTTGTTAAATATTTCATAGTTACATGGAACAAAAATATAGCAACCATTTTTAAATATGTTTGAGTTTCAAATTCTCTCCCTCCCTCTTGTGTCTTCCACCTTCCTAAAAAGGCAAATGATTTAATTTCAGTTATAGAGGGGGCATGCAAAAATAGCTCCAAATTAGTCGTGATGCAAAAGAAAGCACAAGCAAAATAAAACATAAAAAATAAAGTATCCTTCAATCTGCATTGAGTTCAGTTAAGATGGCAACATAGAAGCAGGAAAACTCCCTGTGCTCTACACATAGCTACCTCAAATACCTAAAAAAATGACTCTAGACAAACTTTAGGGCTACAGAAACCACAAAGTGACAGAGAGAAACAAACCTCCCACTGAAGACAACCCACCAGGCAGACAGGAAGGGTTCATCTGAGCCCTGGGAGCCAAATCCAGACCCATATGAACTCGCAATTTTAGCCTCAGGTTGGCCTGACCACGCCGGGCTAGAGGGACTTCAGGAGAGTGGTTCACCAGCAACTGTGGCGGTTTCCAGAATTATCAACCCGTAGATTCCAAAGACAAAGTGAGAGGTCAGTGTGGACTCTGTGGGAACAGGATGTCCTGGAGTACAGTCTCTCCTCTGGTCCTGGGAGGAAGAAACGGGTGAGGCATAACAGCTGCAGCCATGTGGCTGCTTCACAGCTCCTGGCCTGCAGATTGTAGGATGACCAAGCAACCATTCTGAGGGACAATCAGTCTTGCTTTAACCTGCTTGGATCTGGATTGCTGTCTAGGGTGGAGGTCCTGGGGTGTGTTACCAGGTAGGAGAGCATGCTGAGGCTTCAGAGAGGGCAGTCAACTAATAGCTCCAGCAGCTGTGAAAGTACCAGCAATTTCAGACAAAGCTTTCTTTTCTGCAAAAGAGTTCTACTCTGGCAAAAAGCTCAAAAGTGAAGTAATTGAGTGGCAATATGAGCAAGCAAAGGAAGCAAAACAAGCACAGCACTATGACTTTGGATACCTTTTTTGGCCACAAAAAGGATCAAAGCATGGAATAGCAGGAAGACAATGAAGTCAGAACACTTGCACCAAAAGAAAAATATGAACTAGTTAAAGGCCATAGAAGACCTTAAGAAGGATTCTGAGAAGCAAATAAGATAAGTGGAGGAAAATTTGGGAAGAGAAATAAGAATGATGCAAGAAAATCATGAAAAGAGAGTCAACAACAAGACTGAATAAAATAACATCTTTAAAAATAGACTAACAGGGTGCCTAGGTGTCAGAGTGAGTAAGAGCACCATTCCTGGAGTCAGAAAGACCTGGGATCAGTTCTGGGTTCAGAAAATTAGCACCCTCACATAAAATAACTAGCCATGTAACCTTAAGCAAATTACTTGACCCTACTTGCTTAAAAAAACAGATGAACTCAAATGGCAAAGAGGCTCAAAAAGGTAATGAGGAGAAGAAAGCCTTAAAAAGCTGAATTTGTCAGATGGAAAAAGAATATGAAAAGCTCACTGAACAGATTAACTCATTCAGAATTAGAATGGAGCAAATGGAAGCTATTGACTATGAGAAATCAAGATACTATTAAACAGATCCAAAAAATATAAAAATAGAAGGCAATGTGAAATATCTCAAAGGAGAAACCACTGACCTGCAAAATATATGCAGGAAAGATAATTTTAAAATGATTGGACTACCTGAAAGCCATGATAAAAAAAATAAAACCTAGAAATCATCCTACAAGAAATTCTCAAGGAAAATTGCCCTGATGTTTTAGAAAAAGAGGACAAAATAGAGGTTGAAAGAATCCACTGATCACCTCCTGAAAATGATACCAAAAGAAAACTGCTAGGAATATTATAGCCAGGTTCCAGAGTTCCTAGACCAAGGAGAAAATATAACAGGAAAGCCTGGAAGAAGAAGAAATTTGAATATTGTGGAAATACAATCAGGATAAGACAGGACCTCACAGCTTCCATATTAATTAAACAAATGCTTTATTAACTTCTGGTTTACATCATTCATTTCCACCAGATTATGAGTTACATTTTTCCCCCATTTTTCCCTACCCACCACCCCAGAACAGCAGTCCCACTAGATATCCCCTCATCCAATCTGCTCTCTCCCATATCTTCTCCCATATCCCCTTCGACTTTGCCATTAGGGCAAGGTGAATCTCTGAGCCCCAATGCCTGGACATCTTATGAAACATTTAATTTTAAGACCTCGAATTTCAGAACCATTCCCTTCCTCCCTTGTCACCCACTCCCTCTGAGAAGATAAGTAATTCAGTATATGTTGTACATGTATAGCTATGCAAAACATTACCATAGTAGATATATTGTAAAAGACTGCTTATATTTCCCTCCCACCCGTCTCACCTCCCAGCCGGTCCACTCCCTACTTTGATCCTGTACCTCTTTGATAGTGGGTACTTCCAACCTCCCCTCTCCTCAGAATGCCCTCCCCTCCATCATCCCCCCTCTCATCTCCCTTTCCCCTACTCAGGAGAGTGAGTGAGGGTAAGATATTCCATTTAGTATGTATGTGATCCTCTCCTTGAGCCAACTTCAATGAGATTATGCTTTTGCCTTTTTGCCTTCCTGTTTTTCCCCTCCTCTGCAACTACTTCCCCTTGCCTCTTCTACATGAGATAGTTTGCCCTACCCTGTCTCTCTCCATCTCCTCTTGCCACTTTCCTCTCTCACCTCTTGACTTGACCCCTTAAGAATCATCCCTTCCTTGGGGCGGCTAGGTGGCGCAGCAAGCAGAGCACCGGCCCTGGAGCCAGAAAGACCCGAGCTCGGATCTGGCCCCAGACACCCAACACACAAACAAAAACCCAGTTATGTGACCCCGGGCAAGCCACCCAACCCCAATTGCCCTCCAAAAAAAAAAAAAAAGAATCATCCCTTCCCATCAAATTCAACCTGTGCCCTCTATCCATGTATACCTGTGAACATATGCCACGTACCTTTCTTCAATTATTTTCATAATGAGAAAGGTTTCATCAAACACAGTTATTGTTTTTCCATGTAGGAATGTAAATAGTCCAAGTTTGATAAGTTCCTTTTGATTTCTTTTCCTTGATTACCTTCTCAAGCATCTCTTGCTTCTTGTGTCTGAATGTCAAATTTTCTATTCAACTCTGTTTTTTTTTTCCTCAAGAATGCTTGAAAGTCCTCTATTCCACTGAATGACCATATTTCCCCCTGAAACAAGATACTAAGTTTTTCTGGGTAGGTAACCCTTGGCTTCAATCCCAGCTCTTTTGCCCTCTGGAATATCATATTGCATGCCCTTCGATCCCTCAGTGTAGAAGCTGCCAGGTCCTGAGCTATTCTGATTGTGTTTACACAATATTGAAATTGTTTCTTCCTGGCTGCTTGTAGTATTTTGTCCTAGATCTGGGAGTTCTGGAGCCTGGCTATAATATTCCTAGGAATTTTTTTCTTTTTGGGATCTTTTTCAGGAGATGATCGGCGGATTCTTTCAACCTCTATTTCCCACACTGGGTGTAAAACATCAGGGCAATTTTTCCTGAGAATTTCTTTAAGGATGATTTCTAGGTTCTTTCTTTGATCATGGCTTTCAGGTAGTCCAATAATTTTTAAATTATCTCTCCTGGATCTATTTTCCAGGTCAATGTTTTTTCCCATGAGATATTTCACATTGCCTTCTATTCTTTCATTTGTTTGGATCTGTTTAATAGTATCTTGATTTCTCATAAAGTCACTAGCTTCCATTTGCTCCAGTCTAACTCTGAAGGAATGAATCTCCTCAGTGAGCTTTTCAGATTCTTTTTCCATCTGGCAAATTCGACTTTTTAAGGCATTCTTCTCCTCATTAACTTTCTGACCCTCTTTTGCCATTTGAGTTAGTCTAATTTTTAAGGTGTTATTTTCCTCAGGCAGGCTGTTGACTGTCATTTCATACTTTTCTTGCATCTTTTTCATTTCTCTTCCCAAATTTCCCCCCACTTCTCTTATCTGCTTCTTAAGGTCCTCTATGGCCTGTAGCCAGCTTGTATTTTCATTTGGGGCTTTTGGTGCAGGAGCTCTGACTTCACAGTCCTCCTCCATGCTTTGAGCCTCTTTGCCCCTAAAATAGGAGTCCAATGTTGAACTTTTCTGTTTATTTGCCTAGGCATGTTGCCACTTAATTACTTGATTTTGGGGCTTGTTGCCACTGTAGGACTCTGCCACCAGACAGGGGAGCTTCTGCCCAAACTTGGCGTCTTCACAACTTCTGCCAGTTGGGGGGCCTCTGTAAAGCCTCCACCCACTCTGGCAAGTTGGATACCCACCCCAAACTCCCCCCCAGATCACAATCCAGATCCAGGCAGTTTAAAGCAAGAGCAATTAACCCCCAGACTGATTGCTGGATCTCCCTACAATTCACAGACCAGGAGCTAGAGACACTACTGAAGCTGCAAAATGGCTTCTGTGCAGCTGTTTCTTCAGCAGCTTTTCGCCCCCCGGGGGGGGGGGGAAGCCACGCGTTCCCCAAATACTGGCCCCAAAGTCCATAGGGCACTAACCTCTCACTTTGTCCTAGGCATATCTGTGCTGATAATTCTGGAATCGCCGCAATTGCTGGTGTTCTGGGGTCCCTCCAGCTGGCTGCTGGCCCATCCACTTTGGGGCTAAAACCGCAGACCTGGGCTCAGCTCTGCACACTGTGCTCTTGGTTCCCAGGGCGCTGTGCTGCCTGCTCTCAGAGTGCTGCGCTGGCTGCTCCCTACAGGGCTACTGGGTTGTCCTCAGCAGGAGGTTAGCTTCTCTGTGCCATTCTGTGGGTGCTGGGGCTCCAGAAGTTGTTCGGAGCCCCCTTTCACATTGTTTGAAATCTTTGTGGGACAGAGCACATTGGAAATGCTGTTTCTACTCCGCCATCTTGACAGCTTCCATATTGAGGGAATAAAGGGCTTGGCATATGACATTCTGGAGGTCAAAGGAGCTGGGATTAAAACCAAGAATCACCTACCTAGCAAAACTGAGTATCATGTTTCTGGGGAAAATATGGTCATTTAGTGGAATAGAGGACTTTCAAGCATTCTTTTATTTTTTTTTCCATTTTTATTAATTTATTTGATTATATTACAGGATTCAATTCCACAGTTCATTGAGTTTCAAATTTCCCTTCCCTCCCTTTCCCCACCCCCCACAACAGCATATGGTCCAGTATAGGATCTTCAAATAATTTCACATTAGATATTATTCAGGTTACAAAGGTGTTATTGTACTAGATGGAATGAAAAATGGTAAAGAGGAAATAAAACCAAACAATGAAAACAAAAAGATCAAGTAGTTTGCTTCCATTAAGATTTGAACTCAATTCTTTCCAGTTATTTTGCTGGATGTAGGCATCTCTCTCCTTCGTGAGTCTTTTGGGATTGACTTATATCACTGCATTGCTGAAAAGAGTCCAGTCTGTCATAGTTGGTCATCACACATATGTTGTGTCTGTGATTTTATACACATTTCTCCTGGTTCTACTCCTCTCACTCAGCATCAATTTGTATAAGCCTCTCCAGGTAAATATAAAGTCTATCTGATCCACATTCCTTATAACAAGATAGTATTCCATTCCATGCATATACCACAACTTGTTTAGCCATTCCTCAATTAATGGGCACCCCTTTAATATCCAATTCCTTGCAACCACTAAAGGACCTGACATAAATATTTTTGTACATATGGGTCTTCCTCCCTCTTCTATGATCTCTTTGGGATATAACCCTAGAAGTGGTGTTGCTGGGTAAAAGGGTATGAAATCAGTTTTAGGCCTTTGGGCATAATTCCATATTGCTCTCCAGAATGGTTGGATAAGTTCACAACTCCACCGGCAATGCATTAGTGTACCAATTTGACCACATCCTCTCCAGCATTTGTCATTTTCCTGTTTTGTCATCTTAGCCAATCTGACTGGAGAGATGTGGTTGCTCAGAGTTGTTTTGATTTGCATTTCTCTAATCAATAGTGATTTAGAGCATTTCTTCATATGCTTATAGATATCTTTCATTTCTTTCTCTGAAAACTGCCTGTTCATATTCTTTGAGCATTTATCAATTGGGGAATTGTATTCTTATAGATTTGACTCAATTCTCTGTATATTTTAGAAATGATTCCTTTATCAGAGACATAGGTTGTAAAAATTCTTTCTCAATTTCCCACCTCCCTCTTGATCTTGGTTACATTGGCTTTGTTTGTACAGAAGCTTTTCAATTTAATGTAAACAAAATTATCCATTTTGCACTTTATAATGCTCTCTAATTCTTGTTTGGAACTAAAGTGTTTCCCTCTCCACAAATCTGACAGGAAAACTATTCCTTGCTTTCCCAGATTGCTTACACTATCATCCTTTATACCTAGATCATGCACCCATTTAGACTTGATTTGGGGTTATGGTGTTAGATAATGGTCTATGCCCAGTTTCTGCCATACTGTATTCCAGTTTTCCCAAGAGTTTTTGTTAAATAGTGCATTCTTATCCCCGACTATGGGGTTTTTGGGTTTATCAAAAATAGATTATTATACTCAATAACTGCTGGATCTCATGCATCCAATCTACTCCATTGATCCACTACTCTATTCCTCAACCAGTACCAAGCAATTTTCATGACTGCTGCTGTATAATACAGATTAACATCTGGTATAGCTAGTCCACCTTCCCTAGCATTTCTTTTCATTAATTCCCTTGATATTCTAGACCATTTATTCTTCCAAATAAATTTTGATATTTTGTCTAACTCTATAAAGTAGTTTTTTGGTAAATTGATTGGTATGGCACTAAATATATAATTTAGTTTGGGTTAAATTGTCATTTTTATTATATTAGCTTGACCCAGCCACGAGCAATTGATATTTTTCCAATTAGTTAGATCTGACTTTGTGTGAGAAGTGTTTTGTAGTTGTGATCATATAGGTCCTGGCTTTGTTTTGGCAGGTAGATTCCCAAATATTTTATAATGTCTACAGTGACTTTTAATGGGATTTCTCTTTATATCTGTTATTGTTGAATTTCATTATAGATATACAGGAATGCCAAGGATTTATGTGGGTTTATTTTATATCCTGCAACTTTGCTTAATTTATTTATTGACTCAAGTAGTTTTTTTTACTTAATTCTCTGGGATTCTCTAAGTATATCATCATATCATCTGCAAAGGGTGATACCTTGGTCTCCTCTTTGCCTAATTTGATTCCTTTTATTCCTTTTTCTTCTCTAATTGCTACTGCTAAGGTTTCTAGTACAAGATTGAATAAGAGAGTTGATAGTGGACACCCTTGTTTCACTCCTGATCTTATTGGAAATGCTTCTAATTTATCCCCATTTCATATAATACTTGCTAATGGTTTTAAATAGATGCTATGTACTATTTTAAGGAAGGCTCCATTTATTCCTATACTTTCTAGTGTTTTTAATATGAATGGATGTTGTACTTTGTCAAAAGCATTTCTTGCATCTATTGAGATAATCATGTGGTTTCTGCTAGTTTTATTGTTGATATGCTCAATTATACAGATGGTTTTCCTAATACTAAACCATCCTTACATGCCTGGTATAAATCCTACCTCATCAAAGTGTACTATTCTTGTAATAAGTTGTTGTAGTCTTTTAGCTAATATTTTACTTAAAAATTTTGCATCTAAATTCACGAGGCAAATTGGTCTATAATTTTTTTTCTCTGTTTTATCTCTTCCTGATATAGGAATCAGTACCATATTTATGTCATAGAAAGAATTTGGTAGTACTCCTTCTTCACTAATTTTCCCAAATAGTTTGTAGAGTATTGCAATCAACTGTTCTTTAAATGTTTGATAGAATTCACTAGTAAACCCATGTATGCCTGGGGATTTTTTCCTAGGGAGTTTACTGATGGCTTGTTTGATTTCTTTTTCTGAAATGGGGTTATGTAAGCAATTTATTTCCTCTTCAGTTAATCTGGGCAACTTGCATTTTTTAATATTCATCCATTTCACTAAGATTGTCATATTTATGTGCATACAATTGGGAAAAATAATTCCTAATTATTGTTTTGATTTCCTCTTCATTGGATTTAGATTCACCCTTTTCATTTTGGATACTCATAATTTGCTTACTTCTTTCTTTTTTTATCATATTTACTAAGGGTCTATCAATTGTATTGGTTTTTTTGTAAAACCAGATCTTAGTTTTATTTATTAATTCAATATTTTTCTTAATTTCAATTTTATTAATCTCTCCTTTGGTTTTCAATATTTCTAATTTAGTACTAAATTAGGGATTTTCAATTTGTTCATTTTTCTAGCTTTTTCAATTTCATGTCCAATTCATTTACCTCCCTTTTCTCTAATTTATGCATTTATGCACTCATGGATATAAGATGTTACCTAAAAACTGCCTTTAAAGCATCCCACAAATTTTGGTATGTTCTCTCCTTATTATCATTCTCTTGAATGAAATTGCTGATTGTTTCTATAGTTTCTTATTTGACCCACTCATTCTTTAGGAATGGATTGTTTAATTTCCAATTAGTTTTAGTCTATCTTTCCATAGCCCTTTATTGCATATAATTTTTATTGCATCATGATCTGATAATGATGCATTTAATATTTCTGCCTTTCTGCACTGAATTGTTAGGTTTTTATGCTGTAGTACATGGTCTATTATTGAGTACATACCATGCACAGCTGAGAAGAAAGAACATTCCTTTTTATCCCCATTCAGTTTTTTCCAGATATCTATCATATCTAGTATCTGTAAAATTCTATTTGCCTCCCTAACTACTTTCTTGTTTATTTTGAGGTTAGATTTATCAAGTTCAGAGCAGGGGAGATTAAGGTCCCCCACTAGTATCGTTTTGCTATCAATTCCTTCTTCTAATTCCTTTAACTTCTCCTCTAGGAATTTAGATGCTATACCACTCGGTGCATATATGTTAATATATGAACTTGGTTAATATGTAAAGGTATTGCTTCATTCTCAATGGTGGCTTTTAGCAGGATATAGTTTCCTTCCTTACCTCTTTTAATTAGATCTATTTTGCTTTTGCTTTATATGAGATAAGTATTGCTACCCCTGCTTTTTTTACTTTAGCTGAAGCATAATACATTCTACTCCAGCCTTTTACCTTTACCTTTTAGGTATCCCTTTGTTTCAAATGTGTTTCTTGTAGACAGCATATTGTAAGATTATGGTTTTTAATCCATTCTGCTATCTGCCACTGTTTTATGGGAGAGTCCATCCCATTCACATTCACAGTAATGATGACTATCTTTCTCTTCCTCTCCATCTTATTTCCTCCCCTGTTTATGTTTTTGTTTCTTCCTTTTCCCATGCCCTCCTTGAAGTTTTCCCTTTTGATCACCCCCTCCCTCAGTGTTCCCAACTGATGACCCCCCCCTCTTTACATACCCTCTCCCCTTATAACTATTTCCCTTTCCTCTAATTCCCCACTTTACTCTCCTCCTTTTTTTTTTAAACAAATACTTTATTAACTTCTGTTTTACATCATTCATTTCCGCCAGATTTTGAGTTACAATCATTTTCCCCCCATTATTCCCCTACCCAACCTCCCAGAATAGCAGTCCCACAAGATATCGCTTCCTCCAATATGCTCTCTCCCATACCTTCTCCCATACCCCCATCGACTTTTCCATTAGAGGAAGATGAATCTTTGTGTCCCAATGACTGCACATCTTATCTCCCAATTATAGGCAAAAGAGTATTAATAATAGTATTTATATATATTTGAAACATTTAATGTTACGACCTCGAATTTCAGATCCATTTCCTTCCTCCCTTGTCACCCATTCCTTCTTGGGATATAAGTAATTCAGTATATGTTGTACATGTCTAGCTATGCAAAACATTATCATAGTAGATATATTGTACAAGGCTGCTTATAATTCCCTCCCACTCATCCCACCCCCCACCTGGTCCATTCCCTACATGATCCTGTCCCTCTTCTATAGTGGGTACTTCCAACCTCCCCTCACCCCAAGGATGCCCTCCCATCCATCATCCCTCCTCTCATCCCCCTTCCCCCTATCCTGCTGCAGGTTGAGATATCCCATTTAGTATGTATGTCATTTTCTCCCTGAACCAAATTCAATGTGAATGTGGTTTTGCCTTTTTAGCCTTCCTTATTCTCCCCCTCCTTTGCAACCACTTCCCCTACATGAGATAGTTTACCCTACCATGTCTCTCCCCATCTCCTCTTGCCACTTTCCTCTCTCACCTCATAATTTCATCCCTTGAGTATTCTCCCTTCCCAACAAATTCAACCTATGCCCTCTATCCATATATAACTGTAACCATATACACACACATTCACATATGTATTCATATGACCACACCCCTTCTTCCATTATTTTCATAGTGAGAAAGATATCATCAGTCACAGTTATTGCTTTTCCATATAGGAATGTAAATAGTTCAACTTTGATAAGTTCCTTTTGATTTCTTTTCCCTGATTACCTTCTCAGGCATCTCTTGCTTCTTGTGTCTGGATGTCAAATTTTCTATTCAACTCTGGTTTTTTCCTCAAGAATGCTTGAAAGTCCTCTATTCCACTGAATGACCATATTTTCCCCTGAAACAAAATACTCAGTTTTGCTGGGTAGGTGACCCTTGGGTTCATTCCCAGTTCTTTTGCCCTCTGGAATATCATATTCCATGCCCTTCGATCCCTCAGTGTAGAAGCTGCCAGGTCCTGGGCTA